>CM031241.1:366642602-367120102 GCA_018340775.1 Taxus wallichiana var. yunnanensis
CTTCATACATTCACCCATCATGTGACATCCCTAGGTTAGTGATATACGTTATTGGATAAATGGTCAACTATCCTATCATCTTGTAGTGGTATACGCTTTAGGCTACATCACCACTCGTTATTCATTTTGTAGTGATATACACTTTAGGATAAATCATCACTCCTTCAATCATCTTGTCATGATATACACTTTGGCTACAGTGTTCATGCACACATATCATCTCTCGATCATATATCATCAACACACATACACACTCATCATAGCGCATTCAACACAATACATACTTTGATCATTTTCCGATGATGCACTTTCGTTTATGGTTCATTCTTTTCTTGTTGAGGGGGAAAACCAAATGAACCTCACTTTGCATACAAATGCATTCACTTGGGGGGCACATGGGTCCTACCATTTTCATGCATTTCATTCCATCCATTCACATCATGTTGCATATCTTGGTTTCCTTTACTCTTTCTTGCATTTGCTTGTTCATGTTCTCTTTAATACAAATGCTAATCAGATCTCTTATATGTCATTATCTCTACCATACACATATGTGTGTTCACACCTTTGTCTTTTTTTTTTTTTTATCACAGATACAGGTATTTTATGCACAAAATGGATGCTCACCTCCTACTAGTCCCACAATGGTCATTGGGGCATCCACATTTGTCTCTCACATGTACCATTATTTCATTTTATTTCATAACACACTACATTATTTTCTTATACACACTTTTGACATATTGGTTATACTTCTACCATGCTAATGGGTACTTCATGTGAAGCATTCATTTTGTAGGATTACTTTCTTCCATGAATTTCATCTGTTTGTATACTATTTTTGTCTCTTGTTTTCTATTGTATGCCGGCCTTTCCCTTTTTGGTGTGCACACTTGTTTGTTTATATGTAGCCATTATGTCCTTGAGTGTCTTGTGACATTGTGAGTTGTTTCCCATATTTATAGCCCAATTTTCTTGGTCTTTGATTGGGCTTCTTGCATTTTTACTTGTTTTCTAGATGTATTAGCTTACACTTGATTTCTATATGCATGCTTGTTCGTACTAACACTTGTTTCTAGACACTTGTTTGTTTGCAACTTGGTTTCTACCAAGTGCATTCCCTCCCCCTTTAGGTCATAGTTACGCGATCTGTCGTCCCTTTGCGGGGGCTACATCCTCCTATCCACGACATCACATGCATCCCCAAAAGGGGGGCCATCATTTGGGGTTTACACACTACATAGCGTGCTCTACCAAGGTACAATTCAGTTTAGTTTTATGTCCTTGACATTGTGGGTTATATAGTGAGTGGGTTCAAACTAGGCTATAAACCCTATACATTATGGATTTTATAAGACCATTTTTCCTTAACATTCGGGGAGTAGTTACAAGATGGAGAATACATCGGATTTCCTCCTACACTACTTTCCCAGCAACATCGGATCACCCAAACAACCATGAACTATAGATATATTTTCACACATTCTCGAGAGAAGCGATTATATGTAGGAGAGGAGAATAATGCAACTTTCTCCCTACAATTCTTCGGCCAAGTGGCGTGAGGTCACCCAAAAACTCACACTTCATCAACATTACATTATATCCTTTCTACACCCTTTCTCTCATCACGAATTAGGTGCACATGTTCCTTTTACATTTTTCATATTTCTATTTCAGCCTTTGTATTTCTATATACATGTAGTTTTACATATATACACGTGTATTTGACTACTTGATCATCTTCTCCTTTGAATTCCATCTCAGTATGGTAAGTAATAAGTCAAAAACAACTAACAAAGGCATCAATAAAAATAACCAAAAAATTTACGTAGCATACAAGTCATACACAAGGTACATACACATGTTAACAACTACACACGCATTTCCTACCTAGGTTCACTCTCATCACTTTTAGCTCTTTTTTATATTTATTCTCCATGCTCCATATTTTTTCACTCCATGCTTTTTCTAGTCCTTCGGCACGCATTTTCTACATCACTCTACATGGATATCATGTAGGCATCTCTATCTACTTTATGTTAGGAAGTGTTCCATTCACAAACATAAGGTGGGGTAAATTTAGACACAAAATCACACACTTTAGGTATTATATAATCCCAATCTCATACTACTATTCATATGGTTTTTGAGTGAATAAATTACTAATCAACCCATGTCCTTTGTCTATTTTACTTTGCTTTTGTCATCTTTCCCTACCTTCTACATCTACCGCCAGTATGTTTTTTGACATGCTATGTTATTCCACCCTAACTTGGGCACCCAAGCCAATATTTGGGTACCCAGAGCCCTTGTCCCATGCGGGGTGCCTTGATCATTTTTACAGTTTCCACTCATATTTTGGGAACTTTCTAGCAATTTTATTTTTCCATATTTTTAGTGGTCATCCTTTTCGAGGTTAGTTACAAAATTAAAACAAAAGAACCATATAAATATAAAGTTATGAGACCATAATGAGGGACCAAGCACTAGGCACTACTATCATCCACCTAAGGTTGTATCCATCAAAGGCATCTAGAGCTCATTTTCATCCATCTATCTCCATCAGAAGGGATAAGGATGGTTCATCTACATCACACATTATAGGAGGGAAGTTTATTCTATTACATCACCATTTATTTGACATTTCTACATCTAGTTATTTCTCATTAATTCACAAAGTGAGACTCGCTCAAGAACACCTAGGGCATGATTTACACACAAAAAAACTACATTTGGGTCTAAAATGTAGTGCAACGCTTAATTAAAAGTCCACATATTGTGGTACATTTATTGAGGACGATCCGACCCCTTTATATGCATCTTTCATTTTTAGGGTTTTAATGCTTGCCTTTGTTTTTGTGATTCTCTTCTTCATCTTTGATTATCAATGACATCCTGGTGCAGCTTAATGACATACACATGATAGGAAGTGAGGGATTTTTATCACTTAGTGATCTTGCAGTTTTTTTCAGGACCTCCTGCCTAGACCAGGTGGCCAAAAGTCAAACTAGGGCACCCCAAGTACCTCGATACATTTCTAGGTGCCCCAACCTAGGTATATAGCTAAAATATATACTTTATAAGTCTCATGTGTGGTTTCATCTACATTTTATTCATCTAGTTTATCCTACGACACAATCCTAAACAATTTTCGAATCAACTAAGGTCTTTCTAACTCTCATTGCACATTAGGGTTTTACATTTCTACTTTCTTAGTTGCTTGGGTCACTTTCTTTATTTATTTATCTATTATTTACTTATATGCATTTTAGATTCAAATAAATTTAGATCCCCATATAATCCATTTTAGTTTAATCGGATTCTTTATTAGCAATTTCTAGTAAAATTGTTTACACTCTAATGTTGATTCCAATAACTTTCTTTAAACATGAGACATGAAAGATTGATTTAACTTGGGAGGAGGGTGAAAGCTCCAACTTGTGAGAAACATACCCAATCTTCTAGAAAACCTTATATGGCCTATAAAACTTTGGAGAAATATTACTATTCCCTATTATTTTTAGATGATTTTGTGTATAGATATAGCATAAAGAAAACTCACATCTCTTGGTTAAAAAGTATGCTTAGAGTGGTGTTATTCATATTGTTACTTCATTCGGTTATGTATAATATAGAGATTGTCCGCATGGTGCTTGACGATAATCTAATCATTGTTTTTTAGAAGTAGTGTCGACCACTTAAACCAATGAAGCTGTTAGGGGTATATGAGAGAGTAACGGTGGTTGTTAACCATAAACCACTTTATATGGAGTAATTTTAATATAATTTTAGTGTGATGTATTATACCACCATTATTCTAATGGGACCACTTTTCCCATTGGTGTTTTTGTTCAAGCAAGGAAATGAAGGAATATTTACAAGAATTTGTTGACAATATTTATCTAGTCATTTGTTTGTGGGTGATACTTGGATCTCATCTTCAATTGTGTTTAAATAGCTCCATCCAAAAATGGTTGGTGAAATTTTTTCATGATTAGATATGATTGAAGAAGGGATTCATGAAGGAGAAGATTTTATACAATAAAACTTGTATGAACATGGAGGCTTTATATGGATAATTTGAGGGCACAAAAATGTCTATACTTGGAGAGATGGTCTACCATGACTAGGATCATTGTTTTTCCTCTAGATTTAGGGATCCCCTCAATGAAATCCATATGAATTTATATCCATATCCTAGTAGGAATGGGAAAAGGATTGAGAAAACTACAAATTAGGTTTTTGAACACCTTTATTACATTAGCAAGTATCATCTTTTACCATCATTTTTTTAATATATCCTTTCATTCCCTTTCGAAATAATTTTATACGTGTTTGCTCATATGTTTTGTGAAATCATGAGTTCCATACCAATGGAGAATCATGGATTTTATATAATATGAAATGATGAAGGTATGTGCCTATGGGGAAGCACCAGCTGTCCTTTGTATCACATATAAGTATCATCCTATGAAGAATTTAGCACTTCAAAGGTATTAGTGGAAATTTTTTGAATGAGGGGTTGTAAGAAGGGATCATTTTCATACCCTTGTTGTATATATTCCAACCACTTAGAAATGGGCATAGAGATAGTAGAAAGGGAATAATGGTCCTTAAATGTTCATAAGAGAGCATCATCCATGACATAATCTTTATCCTTCTTGTAATTGACCTCATAATCATATCTCATGAGTTTGTTGATCCATTTTGTTGTGTTGGTGATGAGACTTTTTCTAGGAACTATTTCAAACTCTAGTGATTGGTTTTGATGAAAAAATAATCCCTAATTAAGTGTAGCCACCATTTTTATACTGTATATAGAATTACCATAATCTCCTTTTTCATTTATAGATAAAGATAAATTTCATCCAAAAAGGGATTTTCTAATGAATGTAATTAGATGACCCTCTTAAAGAAGAACAACATCCAATACATTGCTACAAGAACCACTTTCGATGCTGAAATTTTTGGTAAGTATAGCTTGGCCAAAACTAGTGTAGTACACAACATGTTTGAGTGTTGTGAGTGCCTAGTCGCTGACCTCATCCCATGTGAATGCATCCCTCTTTAATAAAGAAGTCAAGGGAGCCAAGATCTTTCCATAATCCATGATGAACTTTCAATAATAACTTATAATACCTAGGAAACCATGAAGGGTATTAAGTTTGTTGCCGAGGCCATTCTCCGCATGGAACTAATTTTTATAGATCCATACGGACCCCATCAAACTGAAATAATGTTCCCTAAATATTCAAATTCCTCTTGATCAGAAGGAACACTTAGACTCATTATCATATAATTTATTATCTACTATAATTTATAATTCCCTATGATATGTTGGATATTCTCATCCCATGTTTATTTTTAGATCAAAATATCATCAAAGAAAACTAACAAAATTGACAAAGAAAAGCTGAAATATTTTATTCATGAGTCTCTAAAATGTTAAAGGGGCATATGTGATTCCAAATAGCATGAACAAGAAATCATAATACCCATCATGAGTATGGAAGGTTGTTTTGTAATATCATCAACATGCACTCACATCTAATGATATCCTAAATGTAGATTCAATTTAAGAAAAACATTACCCATGGATCTCTCAAGAAGCTCGTGATGACCATAATTGAGAATTTGTCTTTGATAGTGAGGTGGTTAAGACCATGTTCATTCAATGCAGAGTTTCCATGAACCATTCTTTTATGGACAAGAAACACCGGGGAGGATTATGGACTAGTGTTGGTGAAAATAACTCTAGAGGATTTCTTGGACTAACTTCTCAATCTCGATATTTTGAGATGGGGATAGTGGTATGGCGAGATGTTAGGTGGGTTGCTTCCTAGAAGGATAAGAATATGATTATCTTCATGTCACAAAGGGGAAAATCCATTGGCTCTAAAAAATGATTCTATGTTTGTCAAAGAGTGATTTTAAATCAGTATGGTAGTTAGTAGCAGTGGGGGCTAGAGTTAGATGGAGTGTAACTAGGAAATGATCTCATGTGATCCTTTATTCAAAATATTTTCCATGCGATGGTAAATCGTGATGTTAGTAGATTTTTTAATAACCCTTTTAAGGTGTGTTTCTACACACTATCTATGAACTACATCAAAATCTCATAGAATCCCCATAGAATAGGTCCCAATGTATAGAACCACTACGCACCTAAAACAACATCACATCCTCCTAAGGGTAAGGTAAACATATATGAGAAAATATTGTAATATCCTATCATAATACACACATCCCAAAACTTCCCTTTATATGAAAATGTTCCCCTATTAACAATCATGAATTAATATTTAGAATAAGGATGTACGAAGAAATCTTCATGCTTAGCAATGTGGGGATTGATGAAATTACGAGTGCTTGTAGAGTCAATGAGGATTGTGAGAGGGATATTTTTAAATAACCCCTTGACCTTCATGGTTTAATGGGTGGTAACATACTAGTGCATGTAAATATTTCTCGGTGTTGAATCTCTATAGAGTAAATTTTAGTGGAAATTTTTTCTAATTCAAAAATATTTACAATTTTGAAGTTTACAAAATTGCCCCTGCTGATTTTGTGGCTAACTCCTCTCATTCTTCCCTCTCTTGTGGAACAACATTTCACCTAAAATTTTAGGATGACACCATTAGATAGACTTTCATGGCTTTGAATCAAAGGTAAAGTGTTTAAAAAAATCATGTATTTTTGAAGTTATGGCATGGATTTTCACTTCCTTAAAACTGTGGCCAATGAATGCCGGGTACATCCTCTAATATATGATTAATAAAAATATCTAATTATTTTCCCATCGACCCGATTTGGCCATGTTTTGCCCTAAAACTTCAAATCGCAAATGTCATGGCTTTTTTCAGCGTTCTTTATATCAATGGAAAGATGGTGAAATTATCTATGATTCATCATTTTGAAATTGGAGATTTAAAAACAACTAGCACGTGGAGTCGTAAATGACCACCGCTTTTAATGAAGAATGGCTCGCATTCTCTCCCAAAGATGGTCCGTGGAAAGTTTTGATGGAATTTTGGAAATGGTTGTTGCATACGACTCATCAAAATCACCAAATGTAATATTTCAAAGGGTAGACACTTTTTTAGCTCTGCAACTTCCTTATTCTTGAATCAATTTGTGAAAAAAATTCCACTAAAATTTACAAGTATATATTAAAGGATGTACCTGATTTGTGTTTTAAGGTAAAATCCTGATATACAATCATAAGCTTTCATGATCTTTATTACATTTTGAGCAGTGCAATGAGGATTGTGAGAGGGATCCTTTTTAAATAAGCATTAGATCTTCATGGTTTTAGAGGATTTGGGAGTTTAAACCTCTGCCCTAGCTAGTGCACATCGATGTAGAAATTTCTCAAGTTGAATACACCTATTTTAGGTGTTGAATCTTCACCTATAGAGTAACTTTCATGGGTTTTAGTGGAATTTTTGCTAATTCACTTCCTTGAATACATTTACAATTTTAAAAATTTATCATTTGATGATTTTGAGGAGTCATGGAAAAACATGATTTTCCTAAAATTTTACGATGAAAGTTACTCATCAAAATCACCAAATGTAAATTTTAAAACTCACCTATTTTTAGCAAAAAAAAATAAAATGCTTATAAAGGATGTATATCGATTTGTGTTTTGAGGCTAAAAACAAAAATTGGCTTCATCCTCTAATATATCCTAATAAACAATTTAAGCATGCATGTAGAAATTTCTCGTCAATTCTTGAATCTCATTTGATGATTTCCAAATTCAAATTCAAATGTAGTATAATCTATAGAGTAATTTTAGTGGAATTTTTTTGCATAAAATGTTTACAATTTTGAAATTTACATTGATGATTGAGTCATGGAAAAACATAGTTAGGATGTATAACTACATAGTAAAAACACTTATGATGTATATGTATTTCAAAGACATTCCCACATGATCTAAAAAAGATGCCCAAAAAACATACTTCTAAAATACTCCAAGAGATTCCAGATGTATTACATAGTCCGGCCACATATCATGATCTAGATGCCCGAAAACATACTTGAGTCTAGAGAGTCAGATTTGCCACATACCATATATCTAGATACTCTGATTGCATAGTGTAGATTCCTGACCATTTAATCTAGATGTCCACTGCATATTCTAGATGCCCAACCTGAATAATGTAGACACCTTCCTATAAATCTATATGGCCATCACCGCCTCACCCATGTTCATCTTAGAATAAATATTTGGTGGCCCTGGTAATCCAATCATAAAAATGTAATCTTTTATCTTATTTTAGCCATCCAAAAAAAGTGGTCATGTAAATGCAACCGAAATCCACACAAAATATAACTACTATGTATTAAATAAATAATTAAGCCTTTTGTTTATTTTCAAATTACAAATTATAATAATTTATTATTGTCATGTAAATATGCAACATGAAAATTTCAAATTTTCAAGCATGACAACAGACCCCAATGTCAAAATTTTAAATTATAAACCTTCCCCAACACTCTTCTAGATTAGTTTACCCTTTTTATCAGGTTTGTTCCAATACTTTTATTTTATCATGTGTTATAATGACCATTCCCATATGTATGAAATATGGAAACAATCTCATAAGATTCTTCCAAGACAATGTCTCTCGAGGTAGATTTTTATGTGGACTTAGGAATGGCTAGTTTTATCCTTTCTAAGGCATGTGTTTGTCCTTTGAGCTGATTTTAAGGCCTAAATTCTTCATGAAATGGTATCAAATATATGACATCATATTTCAAGCTATTTAGGAAGACTATAGGAATATTTGGAGGTTATGAACAATTTCAATGACAAGGGGTTTTAAAGGTGAAGGAGGGGGTTTAAAAAAGAACCTCAACTTTTGAAGGAGATTCCAAGAGATATAAAATTATTTGTAGGAAAAACAAGATAAAAATTTAAATCTAATTAAATTACCTACATGGTTATATTTTCATATTTCTCACAAGACCCATGCATTTCTTTCCACAATTCATTTTTAGTAGGCTCACCCCGTGTGTTCCTGAGAAATAAAGCTATTTTTAGGGGTTTTAGGCCAAATAATACATTTATAACCATCCCATTCTCTTCATAATGATCTGGTAGTCAAAATAATATATGGTTTCATAAAAAAAGACCTCTTTGAGCTTTGGAAACTTCATTTTCAAGGTCATTCCCAAGGTACGCTCTTGCAATTAAAAAATTTTGAGTACAATGTGTATAAGGCCAAGTCCACTTTTGTTTCTATATTATCCCTTTTCCAATGGTAAAAAGGGTAAATCAATGTGCCCCTCCCCATTTGAGCTACGGATCCACCGCATAACCTTGGGAAGCCTCTGTAAGCACTTTTCACAAGTTTTCTAACCCCCACCCGTGCAATACATGTCTACCACTTCTCCTCATAGGGATAGGGTGAATTTTTAATCTCTCTTATCCCTATTATAAATGTACAAATGGGGAAAAATTCACCCCTCCCATGAAGAATTCAAAATCTAGAATTAGTTTTTTTCAAAGCTCCTCCTCTAAATGCTAAAAAAACCCGGAATGCTACCAATTTTTTTCTAGAAATCATTTTTTATTCCTCCCATTTATCCTCCATGCTCTCATTATTGAAGCATTATAATATCTATTAAATATTCATTATTTAATACTCCATTCCCATGTTTTTTCTAAGTAACTTCATGCATGAAGTTGATAAAAATCATATCTCACAATCCGATAAACAAATTCAAGTGAGAAATTTTACAATATTCCTCTTTTAAAAATGAATTCAAGGAGAAATTGACAGAATATTTAATTATTCCATATATTTTTATTTGGAAAAACCCTCATTTTGTGCCCTATCTTTCATTCCATATATTTCTCATCATTCCGGCAGATGGATCAAGCTACAAATGTTAACACAGAGTCCAAAAGAAAACCTTTTCAAGTGAAGTTGATTTCATTGAAATATGAGGTGGGAGAGAAAGATTATAAAAATATCATGGCATCCATTAATGGTTTCCATGATTTTCACTTCACTTCCTAAGGTTCCAAAGTGGGTGGAATCACACAAAAATTGGACAGAGCTTGTAATGAATTATGTAAACTTCTACAAGTGGTTTCATTCAAATCCAACACCAGAAAGACCAATTTATATTTTATTAAGTATCTATGGTAATACCTTATCTAAATAGTAGTTTGAGAAAAATGTGCATTCGCACTCCTTATTTCATTCCCTCATGATTGAGACACTCAAAATTGACAAAAATGGCAAAAATGACTGAACATGACCATAATGGTGAATATTATAAAAATATAAAATGGGTGAAATGAGATAAAAGTGGTCACATTTCATTCCACTCAGCCTACAATGGTCTCAACACTCATATGAGCTCATCTCTATTTTCAATTCAATTCCCGCATTCCCCAATGCGGTGAGCGAAGAGCATCAAAATGAGAAAAATCGCCAATTTTGTACTGAAGGCCCTTTCAATTCATTTCACATGGAATGCATGGTCAATTAGTGGATGAAATTTATTTTTGTCTCATTCTCCTTTCCCCACTCCGGAATTAGAAGGATTTTGTCTCATGCTTCACTCATCGTCAGTTCTCTCATAGTGGTAAAATCAATGATCATGGTTGGGTGAACAAAGTATATCCCATTTCTCCCTTGTGAATGGTTAATCATAAATATGTAATAGTATCTTAAATATAAGAATGATTTTCTTAATGAGGGGATTCATCTTTCAGATATTCTCAATGGTTTACTTATCAAGTACCCATCACTCCTCTTCTCGGTGTGTTCGAGTAGTGTGGCGAAGGTGAATCATTTCAAGGATTTCCAAAAGAGGCAAGGTGTTAAAAATGGTCTTCATAAGAGATCTTATTTAGTGAATTATTGAGGATGGTAATCGGTGGTCATATTTTCATATTCAACATCCTTGAGGTGGAAAAATAATCTTGGTTATATATGTACAAGCAAGTTGTTTCAAGTCCTCATTCATATGCATGATTGGTCAAAAAGGAGTGGTAGTTTTTCATGGTTTGTTCAAGTGTGTGTGAAAACATACTTCAATTTATAAAGTGGTCTAGTGATAAAGTGATTCTCCTTTCCTCACTCAATCTACCTAATGGGCTATAATTTTTATCATCAAAAGTAGGTTTCTCATGGTGTAAAATATTTCAAGGTGCAAGTGTTCACCATTTAGAGGAGGCTTTTTTTTAGTATATAGGGTCGAGTTTTTCATTCGAGTTCATGACCTGCATAGAGCGAATTCTATTAGATTATCACAACGAGTGTATTTTCTTCATCTCCTCCCTCGTCTCTTTATCCCTCTTCCTTCTCTCCCCTTTATAATTATTCGTTGAGCGTAATCATTATATTTTTTCCTAATCGCTTGAGTAACATATTTTCAAAATTGTAAAATTATTTTCTCTAAATTATAATAGAAATAATTAATTTGTCTCTTCTAATGGAAAATTAAAGGTTAAAATAGGAATAATAACATGAATAGTTATGTGGGGAGAGATAAGAGGTCAATTCACATTCTTATAAATTAGGATGGCTTCTCCATTCCAAGGGATCCTGAAAAATGCTATATTTTGATAGCATCTATGTTTTAGCAAATACAAATTGTTTTGTTGGACTTTGTGTCATCAATGCACATGAGATAAAAGCTACATTTCTTCCATTCTCATTTTATTATGTTTCTTCAATTTCTCTCTTATGCACTTTGTAGGCATAGTGATCCAGAAAGAGATTTATATCTTTGATAAATAAATATAAGAACTTTATGTCTAGGTTTGTTCATCTCACTAGATAACTTCATTATTGCTTTCCTTTATATTGAATGTTGAACTACTCTAGTTATTAGGTGTGAACTCTATAATTTTCCTACTCACAATAATAACCTTCCTTTCCTAGAATCTCTCCTTCACCCCTCATTTGTGTAATTTTCTCCCTTGAATTATGTATAAGAACTTTGCCATAGGTTAAGTGGAGTGTTCATGTGTGATCCTCAACCTATTTGACCAACCCATAACACTTAGGTAGGAATATATTAGTTATCATTCAATAATGGGAGATGCATCATTCAATGCAAAGGGGCATAGTCCCATGAACATTGGTGGAGACACCTAATTTTCCATATCGACTAATTTTCTAACCAACATATAGTTAATAATATGAATCTCAAAAACCATTTTTATGCATAACCTAGTGAAAGTGATATTCCACATGAAATAATTAATCACAATAACTTGTCACTACCTCGTAATATCATTGATGATGACATGCCTCCACTTGAGGACAATCCTTATTATGTTCCTACATTGGATGAAATTCATGATTATGATATGCAAAAAGTATAAGCCATGCCTCCACTTGAGGAAAATCCTTATTATGTGCCTACATTGGATGGAAATCACATTCATGATTATGATATGTAATACTTATAGAATACATTTCTTGTCATCAAACACCAACTTCATATGGAAATTATACTATCAATTATTTGAAAAGGAAGAGAATATATGACATTCTGATGATGAGATCCACCAAACAAAATATATTTCTACAAATAGTGATCAAGCATGTATGAAGGATTTGGAAGAAAAATAAAAATACAAGATTTTTCTCATTATCTATTGATGAGGTCACAATAGTTGACAACTATGTCATGGGTTTTCATTAATGTTTATATTTTGAGAACCATCTAAGGAACATGCATTTATCGAAGTCCATAAAATAATATAAATTTGCAATGCCGAGAACCTTTACAAGTTGGTTATTTCAAGTTTGAGGGATATAGTTGGGATGGATGATTATGTTATTGCTACTAATTTGGTGTGTGTTAGTACAGATGGTGCATCAATAATATAGGGGCACATAAATGGTCTTTGTGGTAGACTACAAACCACTATTTTCCCATATATATTCCAATCCATTGCATGGCTCATAAAGAATCTTGCATAAAATATGTGTGGCACATTTGAGAGTATAGAAAAAGTCAAAGATATTATCCATGACTTGCATGCATATATGTCCAATAATCTGTAATATTTTCTATAGTTCTAGAATTTAAGAATTGGAGTGACTGATGGTAAAAATATTCTAAAAGATGTTAATACAAGGTGGATTTCCCATGAACTGCATGTAGATTTTGAATAATATCCATCATCGGTGGGTTTTATGTATAAATATCATAGAGAAGTTGACAAGGAATTGGAGTCTCCCTCCAAAACTACAAATGAAATATTCAAATTAGCATAGGTTGTGTTTTTAGGTCTTAGTGTTAGGGTAGGTTGATTGAATTTTATAATGGAGGTTATGGAGCATTATTACACTTAAATCATGATTCTACATTATCCTCACTTGGTTTTTTATTCACTATGGTCATCCTTACGATAGATGAGTTAGGTGGTTTTGACACCTAACTACATTCTTTCTCATTATTGTTGAGATAAAAAATAGGATAGAGGAGATAGAGATCATTGAGATAGGTTTTGGAGGAGTAAGGGAGTGATTATAAATCCAAGAGCTCAAGATTCAAGAATGTATTAAGAAGAAATCAAAAATAAAGGAATTCTTGGGTATCTCTTTGTGAAAATGTGATAAATGTTTAAGAAACTATGTGGAAATGATTAATTTTTCTCATGTATGTTGTTTATTTATTAATTATTATTTACATGTGTGAAGTTACTTGTGTAGGTCCAAAAATGGAATTGAGAAGATGTAGAAGGAAAAGAATACATGTGAAGACAAATTTTTCATAGAAAGTAAAAGTACAAGCATAAGAGGTAAGAGATTGCATCATTAGTGTTTTGAATAATTTAAGAGATGTTAAAGGATTTTAAATAGAGAAGAATAAGTTGGTATAGTGATAAAGTGTAGGATTTTTTGTAAACATTCATTCATGTGATTATTGAAAGAGTCCAAAACTGTTAAAATTGTGTGTTACAAGCTTGTTAAGGATTGATTGAACAAGTGTGAAGATTTATCTCATTATCTAAGTTGTTGAAAAAATAGAAGAAGGTGTAAATAGTTAACAAAGGTCGTTTAGGATTCCTTGGATCCATGAAAAACCTATGAGGAATAAAAATGAAAAATATGACCAAATATGTGCTCTCATATTAAGTATACATACCTAAGGTTTTGAAAAGTGGAAAAATTGCATAATTTGAAATGTATCCATTAAAACTTGATGAGATTTTGTGAGAAAGGACTGATAAGGTTATTAATGGTGTGTGATAAATTTCATGAAGATTAGAGAATAAATTGTAGATCAAAACTAAAAACCGATTCCCGACTTCGTGGTTGTACCTTGTTTTAAGGGTTTTAACTTAAAGAAGTTGATTAAATAGTCATCAACCCATTGTGTTATGATTCTATTATGGTATTGTGGTTACATGGGAGTCTAGTGGAGGTATGGAAATGTTTTAAGAGATAACACAAGTTCTCAAGGAGGAGGTAAACAAGTTATAAAAATAGTCTTATACTATGGATAAGTAAGAGTGAGAAGCCTATTTTGATGGAATTATAAGTTTAGAAATTAAAATTCATGAAGGAAGGATAGACAAGGAGGTTTTAGAAGGTAATTTTCATATGTATAATGCTTTGAGGAGTGTGGAGTAGATCCAAACCATCTAGAGCAAGAAGAACCTTTAGACATCCCTATGACAGTCCATGGAGTTAGTTTCAAAGTTATGTACAAACATTGGCTACTAAAGGTTAAAATGATGACACTAATAGAAATACATGAATGAGGGATGTGTGAGATGATTAAATAAGATAATGAGATAGAGTAGATGTTTGTGAAACTTATGGAAAAGTGAGAATATGGTAAGAATAAAAAATCATGGTGTGTAGCATGATAAGAACCTAAAAGCCAAAATAGTGAACATTCAATATTTTAAAGTAAGTAAGGAATTTGAACCTTAAAAGGAATTTTATGAATTATTATTAAGTGAAGTAAGGAAATTAATTTTTTTGAATTCCTTAAAAGTTTGAAAACTCGGTTTATAGAAGACATAAAGGGCTAATAATGCTAATTAGAAAGGATAAGATTGTGTTGCGATAATTACATGAAGATTTGGCCTCTAAAAATTTCCATAAAGTAAAAAAAAAAAAGGATAAAGGGTATCTAAAAATCCTATCGGTTTCTTAAGGGATTTAATAGATTGTTCTAGGAAACAAGATTTGTAACAAAATAGGGCTACTAGAAGGCTAGTGAAGAAAACAGTAGAGAGAGAGAATAAGTTGAGTTGGAGATAGAGTTGAGTTCTAAAAATTTAGAATAAGATATAAACCCTTAATGGGTATTTAAAAAGGTTTACATTAAGCTTTGGTTCATTGGTAAGTTTTCTAGACTATATGATTTGCAATTGAGAAGGGCTAGTAGATAGGAAACAAGGTCAATTAGGTGAATGATATCAAATGTTGTTTTTATTCTTCTTGAAGGAGATAATTATGTTTGTATGATGAATTTAAATAGGTGAAAGGAGATCATAGCCCTTTTCAAGTCTTGAGATGTAAATTGATGTTTGTATGCCAATTTGAGTTATTGAACCTATGCAAGTTTCCGATGATGTTCTATTACTAACTTTATTGAGATTGGTTTAAACTTGATCCCTCTTACATTAGAAGCATGTACCAAGGCATAATTTTCAAAAAAAGAGTTGATTTGATGGGAGAATAAATTGAAGAAGTTCATGTAACACATGTTTTATATGACATTGTTATTTCTTATACACGGATTAAATTAAGAAATATTTTGTAAAGCTTATTTGTAGATATTCATTTTGTGCCGCTAAATTAACTAAGTACCTAAGGTGTGAAGGTTTGTGGTGTGCAAAAGTAAGGGCTGCAAAGGCACAGGCGTGGAAGTAGCTTTTGGGAATGCGTGAGGGATCATGCCAAAAAGAATGGATTGGGACTTAGTGGGTTTTGGACAATAGGTAAAGACATGTTTAGGGAATAGATGGAAAAGTGACCAGATATAGTTATGGATAAGATATGAATACTTGCAGCTCAAGAAAAGGATATTCTAGGGCATCAATACAATTATCATGAAAGGATAAGGAGCCAAGTTTGTTATGGATTAGTTGGAACTTGCATGCTAAGGGATACTCGATTGAGGAAATGCATGATGACATTTGGCATGTTCTTGGGTAGTGGTAGGGAAATCATGAAAGATTCCTTTAGGCCTTCTCTTGTAATGATGAGTGGTTAGAAGAGATTCCTTTGAGTTCCTCTTTATGGATGGTCTTACATGACATTAGAGAAAAGAGTGTGAGAGAGAGAGAGATATAGCTAGTGAAGATGTGTAATATGTGATTGTAAGATCTGTAATGAAGCAATAATAGAGAGCATGTTAAAGCTCTGTTGATGTAATATCTCCATCCATGGAACTCTTTTGATGTACTATTAGCTACTATAATTTGATGAATGAATATAATGGAATGGTTCTGAACATTTGTGTGATGGATCTTGATTTGTGCATTTTATTTTATGTTCATGGGTGTAATACTAGTGTTCTTAATGCTAATCGTGATTTAGTTCTACTTCTATTATAGTATGATCATGTTATTTTTGTTCGATGCATTAGACTAGGATTTAGTTCTTAATCTTGATTCCAAGAATGGGTGTGTTCATTCTCTATTTGTGCAAACATCCCCTTATTAAGGGAGAAAATTCTCACGAAGCTCACATAAAAGAGGGGCTCGGTTTGCCTGCGCACTCCTCAAGTTAGCTTCTAGACCATTCTGGATGATGTGCCAACACATTTGGGGTTTGATTGGTGAAGTAAGAGGTAAACAAAGACTATATTTTATTTCTCTTGCTGAGACCTCTTTTGAAGCTATTGTGAAAATGGTGTGTGATGACAAAGTGCTTGACCTTGGATAGTGTCAAAGCGTGGCTTAAAATCACATGAGGATGAGTTTTCTCAGATATTTAATATTGGATCTGAGTTTGATGCACATAAATGGGTAGAGGATCACCTATATCATGAGTTGTATGAGACCTTTTTCTGTTGTTTCCCTGTAGAGTTGTATGAATGGCTATCAACATATGCATCTAGGTCAAGTTGGTACTATAGACCTTGTGTATGGACTTAGGAGGGATATCGAGAGGCTTCATGATGTTGACCATTGGTGGAGAGGTGTGTTGATGAGTTACATGTTGGAGTACATAGTTTCCACTTATTATTTCCCAAAGGTTGTTGAGTTTGAGTTCTTGCGAGAACCTAGGGGATATTTCTTGCATGCCTTACCTTTAGCCATCAAGATCTTGATTGTGACCCTGAGTTTAGAAGCATTTCCTATGGCTAGCTAAACTCCTGCTAGTCGTGGGGCACAAAATTAGAGGTGGAAAGAGATAACGGATCTTACGAAGGAAATGGAGAGAGAGGAAAGATGGCTCAAGTATAATGAAGCTCGGGAGAGGGAGTTAGTAAGACAACGTGAGATTGCAGGAGTGATGGATCTATGGAGGAAAACATTGCGGGAAGGATTTGAGGTTCACGTGGAGGAGATGGAACCTTAGTAGTCTATGCTACCCCATGTCGGAAAATGTGGGAGACAGACCCACGGCTTCTTATTAGAGCTTTTGGATGGAGGAAGAAGAAGGGTCATAGGCACACATCTTGACCCACTGGCAACTAGACCTTCACCCATAGTTTTCCAATATGTGACAAAGGTATTGCTAGTTTAGTTAATATTGATAGACAAAAAGCATCAAGTGGTTACCATTTTCCTTGAGTTCTATGGTCGGGAAGGCGTTTCCGTATTTGGTGATATTCTAACTAGCGCATCATTTCAACAAGGGTTGGGGACGCGAAAATGTGGGTATCACGTCCGAGAGTAGTTCCACTTCAAGCGTGGGAGTTCGGTTTAGCTCGATGGTGGGTACACAAAGTAGTACCACTTCAAGCCCTATACTTGCTACTGGGGAGGAAGATCGGTGGATCGGGAAGTGTTATCACCGAATCACAAAGCACCCTCTGTTTATACAAGTGCATATACTTGAACTCACGGTGTGATTGGATAACATGGGTATTATCTCCAAGTTGTGGGACTTACTACTTGAGATAGACCTCCAGAGAAAGATGGTTCTTGCTCCTAAACTACCTACCACAATCTACTCTAATGCAAGGGAAAATAACTATTCTAATCTGAATTTCCAAGGGACCGGGGGAGAGCGAATGCATAAAATGAAAGCCTACACTAAAGCGGTGATACACCGAGAAAAGGAGGGTGTAAGAATAGTCTTCAAATCGCACGATAAGTAAAGTGCACACTAGAAGAGGTGATGACAGTTCTCCATAATCTAGCAAAACACATTCACAACAATATTTCAAACATACACAATGATAATGGATCCTGCATGAACATACTAATAGACACAATATTCTTGTAAAGAAGAGGTTGAAGGGCAAGAAGAATGCAAGAAACACACGGAGGGGAAGATACATCCACAAACTTATATTTTATTGCTTCATAATATGCATGATTCAATCTATTACAAGATAAGGGCACTGGATCACCATGCAAGGAGTCCACAACGAGGAACTGCAACACATTGGCTTCACAAAGAAATTTTGTGAGCCACTTTGCAAAAACTACCCCCTTTTACAATGAGCCCAACACTCCAATTTATAGAAAAATGAGAAGGAAAGAGAAGGGGAAATGGAAATCCCGAAATTTGTCCTTAAACCACTGTAAGAGGCATTAAATGGAGTAAAATAATTATATATTACTTGAAAAGGATCCCCATACTGTCCCAGTCTTTGCGCGAGAGAAAGAATGATGACCATGCCTCTTAATTGCACTCCCAACCACCAAATAAAACAACTTTGTTATGAACCCAGCCACGTTTTTTAAAAATATCAATCAATCTCCCATAAAATCTAGAATTTCTTGACTGCTATGCATCGGAGCTCGGATCCATGATTCCAATGGTACCAATTTTGTGCGATTTCATTGAGAAATGCAAAAGTTATGGCCTTCTACAGTGCGGGCGGCTATTTTGGGTCAGCGGGCGTTTTTGTCATTTGTGACAGGAATGAGCATTAACCGGCTGGAGCCGAATATGTTTATTTTATTTAAATATATCTACCCTAATTAAAAATAATAAAGCCAATTTTTGTGGCGTAGAGGACGTCGTGCTCATTCCGAGAAAGTCAATTTTGTGAAAATCAGAGCTCGGAGTCAAAAGTTATGGCGTTTGAAGTTTCACGGGTCAAATGTTGACTTTTCTTCTTTGCCTTGCCGCTCGGCTTTCGCGTCCCTCGCGTCCCGGCGTCCCAAGCTGTGCCGTGGACCGCTGGACTAGGACTTAGCCGATTTTCTTCATTTTTTCGGCCCCAAGCTTGGTACGACGAACCTCGCTCAACCCGAAGCTGAGTACGACTGAGCCCTTGGACCCAGAAATGCCTCAAAACAGTCCTGCAACCATATTTTTGCATTTTTTCCATTCTTTCTAACTCATTGGGATTTCTTCTTGGATGGGAGAGTTAGAAAAAGGCCGAGGGGACCTCGAAAAACATGATTTTGGGCCTTGAATCAATCTATTTGGTGGTATTCTAAGCGGCACATCATTTCAACAAGGGTTGGCCGCGCAAAATGTGGGTATCACGCCCGAGAGTAGTTCCACTTCACAAACCGTGGAGTTCGGTTTAGCTTGATGGTGGGTACACAAAGTAGTACCACTTCAAGCCCTATACTTGTTACAGGAGGAAGATCTGGTGGATTGGGAAGTTCAAGAGCAAGTGGGTCAAGTGGATCTAGTGGTGGAAACACTAAAGGAAATCAAGGTCCTAGACCTGGTAGACAAGGACCACAACCCCAGCAACACATATTCTATGAGATGTCACTCCATTATCCATATTACAAGGGTGTTGAGGATGTCATATATCATGTACAAAAGTATGAATTTATATGGCACACGAATGGGATCGCTTCCCGGAGTGGAAGGTGAGTCAATTTGTAAAGATGTTGCGAAGGTGCGTGCATAGCTAGTAATTGGAATTATGACCCACATCAGAATGTGGTGGATTATATTACGTTGTATGATGCTTTAGGGTAGAATTTCACATTCCATAGATTGAGAAAAAGAGCATAAGCATGTTGAAGGAGATATAGTAGGATATGGCAAAGAGTGTGCGGGAGTATGATGCACGCTTTAAAACCCTCTTGTCAAAACTATCTTATGATATTCATCCTTCTTAGCATTTTCAATGGTTTTTGGAGGATTAATAATGCCTTTCAAAAGAGTGCTTTCCCCATAAAAATTTCTAGAAGCAAATAATGAGGCCTTGGAGGCTACCCCTGCATGCTTAAGGCTTTGAGAAGTGTGGATACGTTGTTAGTCCTTTTCTAGAAGCTTAGATCACTTCCATGACAAAGCATCTAGAGAAGCTATCTGTGAACTCAACACATGAGGCTCGCAGTGGCCTATGGTGCATGAATATTGAGGTAGAAGGGCATACAAAGGAAAATTTTCCTCGAGATCGGTACACGCCATGATGGTAGATTGTGAGATTTTCCATAGAGATCATGATGCAAGTAGGTGTCCACTACTACAGTTGGGCGTGATCAGTATGAATGTGTTTTCTATTGCAAAATCCTCACCTCTACTACTCACGACACTAAGGAAATTAGATTGACTGACTGACCAAATACATGATGTCATTGATAGTGGTGTTTTCTAGACTGGTATTGAAAACAGTTCCAAGGATCATGGTCGTCATTATGAAGGGCGCATGGATGAAGGGAGTCGTGGAAGAAGATTTCATAGAGGATTTAGAGGTCGTGGTGATCGCGAAGGCATAAGAAGTGAATACATGTAAGGAACTGTTATAATTGTGGGTCTACGGAGCACTATGAGTGCGAATGTTTTGACTTGCTACAGTGCTCTTGGTGTGGGAAGAAGCACAAGTATTAAGAGTGCCCAGAATTGTTTGAACACATGAGCTAGCAAAAATAGAAGGACAAAGGCACTGGGATGGTAAGCATGAAGAAAGTTGACTCGTAGTGGATGCTAAGGGTGGTGCGTGAGTCATAGTTAGAACCTTTACTAGTAAAAGCGTGAGTTGAGTTTGTGCGCGCATGGAAGTACCAAAGCAGAGACCACTGGTCACAGGAGAAGAGGTGGTGCATGGGAATTTTCTGGACCCTACTCATCAGAAGGAAGTTTATCAAGAGACCATGGATGTGATTCAAAGCCTACAAGGAGAGATCAATACCGAAGGAGAAATCGTGACAGTTAGAAAAATAAGATTCTTTGAGGCTCCATAGAAGGATTTGGATGATGTCAGGGAGGTATGTAAGATGTTGAGGCAAGAAAATATCATCCCTCTATTAGGATAATGGTTACGAGAGAAATTATCATGCGCTGGAGGAGAGCGCGAGCAGAAAGTCTTGCATGCAAACCTTCCCATGTACAACATTAACTATGATAAGGATATTGCCTTGAAATGTCGTGGTTGATGGATGGCTCCTGAGAAATATTCTAATTGACATAGGCATGGAAGTTAATGTTCTCACCTTGGACACATGGAATCAAATGGGAAGGCCCCCATTACAACCATCTTCAAATGTGTTGTATATGGCTAACAAGACAAAGCGATGCCCATTGGTATTTTAAAGGATGTTGTTATCACTATCTAAGGGGTGAAATTCACTGGAGACTTCAAAGTCTTGGCACTTTCTAAGGCAAACAACTTCCTAAGCGTTACTTTAGCGCTCCTGATGCTATAAGAACAATGTTGACTTACGTTTCAATAAGGTATATATAAGTTTTGAGAACAAGGAGGAACATGTTATCATCCCTTTGATAGATGGAAAGTCAGCACCCTATACTGAACCCTTGGGAGAAGGAGACCTAGATAGAATCTACGTACTATCAGAGACCCTGAGGTTGTGCATCCAATAGAAGGATTTATTCAGTGGGAAGACGTTCAATCTGTAATTCATACCACTAGTGTGGCATGTGATAATTGGGTACACATGACATATGAGTTAATCGAAAGGCAATTAAGAGGCTCTGTTACAAAATTAACAAAGGCATGCCCACTCAGGAACCTGAGAGGAAAATATTTTCCAAGTTATATTGGGGAAGGAAACCTAATGTTTTTCTAGGGGAAATAGAAGTTTAGTGGACCTGTCAGATTAAGAGGAGAAATATTTTAATGTATAAATTGTGCGGGACAACAACACATTGGTGGGCGATGAATCGGGATAATCTTCTAGAGTGGCATGAAGTAAATAATGTGCTCTTTATTAGGTTTCTCTATAAGAATGCGAGTACTAATTTTTTTGGCTATGATGGAAGGGGATCCACTTTAGATCATGTTTGGGAATGTGAGAAGACCTGGATGGAAGGCACGGAAGCTTTACCCCCTTCCTTATGGGTGCAAAGTTTTTTCCACACTGCAAGGTTACACGCGCATATGGTACATTAATTTGGAAGTATGCCCTCAGATAGGAAATTGGAGGAAGTTGACAGATGACGTGATTCAAACCTTTGAGTATCAAAGTATAAATCCATTGGTGCATGAGGCAATACAGTTGTTAAGCACCTAACTATGGGAAATAGTGTCATGATGGAGGATAGAATATTGGAGTTGTTGGAAGAACCTGACTAGGAAGTGTGCTTGATGAGGAAGATCCAGAGGAAATAAAACTTGAGTGTGTTTGCATGGAAAAGAGAAAGGGAATTTGGTCTATGTGATCGATGGTGAAGAAGTGGAGAAATTGGATGTTAACCATATTGTGGGTACGTGCGAGGTAATGGATAGTGTTGATGAGCAAGCATGCACCTACCATGAACCCCTAAAAACTAAGAAGGTTAACATTGGCTCGGATACGGAACCTAAGGAGGCTACTATTGGGGATTACTGGTTAGAAAGGGAGGTTTCAAAGATTATTGATCATTGCATGAATTTCAAGATTTGTTTCCACATGGGTACCATGAGCTTAAGGGATTTCACCACTCTTTAGGAGAGATACGGATCAAATTGAAGGAGGGAACGTGCCCGATTTGGAAGATACCTTCTAAAAATGAATTTGAATCGCACGTCGGGGTCAAGGATGATATTGACAAGATGATCACATCAGGCATCATTGAGGTTGTTGAGGAATTAGAATGGATAAGTTCGATGGTCATCAACATTAAGAAGGATGGGAGGATAAGGATTTGTGTTGATTATAGGGATTTGAATGTGGTATGTTTCATTAACCCTTTTCTAACCCCCCTTCACTAAGGAAATCCTGGAAGGAGTAGTTGGGCATGAGATTTATTCTTTCACAGATGGATTCTCAGGATATCATTAGGTTAGAATTGCAAAGGAGGACCAAGAAAAGACAACTTTTTCCACTGAATGGGGAAGTTTTTCCTACACAGTCATGCCTTTGGACTGAAGAACGTGCCTGTTGTATTTTTGTGCATTATGGTTTAGGAATTTTAGGACTTCATCCATAAGTTTCTTCAAGTCTACCTTGATGATTGGATGGTTTATGGACTAGTAAAAGACCATTGTGAAAATCTGTGGTTGATGTTTGAGAGATTTCGGTAGTTGATTATATCTCTCAACATTAAGAAATGTGTTTTTGTTACTCCTTTTGGAACCCTATTGGGGCATATCATATGTAAGGAAGGATTGTTGGTGGATCCTGCCAAATTTTTGTTATTGTGGGATTGGGGGAACCTACCAACTAGAATGCAATGCATAGATTCCTTGGGCATACGAGGTACTACCAAAAATTTATCAAGGGATATGCCAAGATCGTCGTGCCATTGGAGGGATTGTTGAAGCACATAAGTATGTTTCATTGGGGAGAGGTGCAACAGATGGAATTTGATACATTGAAGAATAGGCTTATCACTATGCCCATATTACACTTTCCATCTTAGACAAGCCATTCCATGTACATTTTGATGCTTCAAGGATGAAAATTGGAGCGAGATTGGCATAACCACTGCAAGGGAAGTGCTGATCACCCTTTTTGTTTTTCAAGAAGGAAGTTGACTTCAGAGAGAAAACTATACTATTATCGAGCGCGAGGCATTGCGATGATTTACGTGCTACAAAAATTCGAGGTATTATCTTCTGCAACACCCTTTATATTCTACATGGACCACATGGCATTAAAGTACTTGGTGAATAAGCTTGTTTTACAAGGGCGCATATGTAGGTGGGTCCTATTGTTTCAAGATTTTGAGTTTACGGTTGTTGTGAAACTAGGTAAGAGTAATTTGGGACCTAGCCATTTATCAAGATTGAATCAGGAGAGGATGTGCAGAGCATTGAGGATACAATGCCAAATGTGCAAATTTTTAGATTGCAGTGCGCACCCTCTAACTTAGAAAATATTGTTGTGTTTCTCAAAATGGGTGTGGCACTAGAGGGAATGAAGACTTTAGAAAGAAAAAGCAATTAGCTATATGCGCCACACACTACATGTTAATTGGTGGAGACTTATACAAGTTAGGCCACGATGAGATCTTGCACCATTGTGATATAGATCATGAGAGTGTTGTAATCATGGAGGAAGCACATGATGGAATTGTAGGAGGAAACTATACGGAAATGCTACCGCATGAAATATTCTACTAGAAAGTATTTGGTGGGGGAAAAATTTACCAGATTGTATCGAGTTTTGCAAGGCATGTGATCATTATCGAAGGCGCTTGGAAAGCCATGAAGAAGAGATGAAGTTCCTTTGGGGCCGAGAGCTAGTGCTAAACCATTTTAGAAGTGTGTGGTTGAATTTATAGGCATTATTTAACTTGACGTGCAAAAGGACTCGGTTCACGCTATATAATTACTTGTATTGATTACTTAACACGGTGGGTGGAGGTAGCGCCTATGAAAGATTGAACAGTAACCACAGTAATAAGATTCTTGTGGGAAAATATAATCAGTATGTATGGGTGCCCTTTGAGTTTGACTAGTGATAGGGGTACACATTTTTTGAATGAGACAATTAGGATTTTGTTGGCAGAGTTCATGGTGGCTCATCACAAGACTACTCCTTACCACCCTCAAGCTAATGGGAGAGCCAAGGAATTTAACAAGATACTAAGTCACACGTTCACTAATAATTGTGATGTTGGGAGATAGGATCTGAATGACAAAGTCTCAGTCATATTGTAACATCCCAAAATTTCTTGTAAGTTAAATTAACTACGGTTAAGTCTAAATAGGATTAGACGAGATCATCCTTGGGTGTAAAATTCATTTGATTCGTCGTATCATGACCCATAGCTTCTGCTGCGGGGCATGACATTGCGGAACGAATAACCCCGCACCCACCTTGATGATCCTTCCTAAAACATGATTAGGCCTTAATCATAGGTTAAATGGTTCATAAATGATAGTGAATCTTTTGGTTATTTGTATTCCGGTTACTTTATTTTAATCGGTTTGGTTGTCTTTTGTTTTGTTTGACTTTTGCAATGACCGTGATGAATACTGCCTCTGTTTTATTTGACAATGCTATATCAAACTAGCTTTATGAGAATATTCAAATTATTATTTACTGAGACTTGGAGATTTTCATTTGTTTGAATGTTTTATATGGAACATGGGAATTTGAATAGTTATTACGATAACATATTGTTGGCAATATGTGGACTTATATTATGATGATTAATTTTACCATTAAAGTTAGGTATCAATTAAAATAAAAATTAAAAAAATGCATTATTAATTTGTGAAATTATATATTTAAATCCTAAAAGGATTTGGCATGTAAATCAAAAGTTAAAAGAATAATAATAATAATAATTCAATATTTAAAATCGAGAGTTTTGAAAGGACACACCTTCATCCGACACCAAGTATGTGGCATGCATCACGCATGAAGCAACATTGGGAAGCCCAAAAATTCTCCATTATAGTATAGTTTCTTCATTATATTTTATTTTATTTCTCCTTTGTTTGTTTTCATTCTTCTCTTCTGGAATACTTGCGTGAGTTTTGGAGGAAAGAAGGATTCAACTTGTTGGAGCGGGAAGAGTAGAAGGTTGCCATTCTGGGTTTACTTCAGGCATGAATATCTTCTCCCTTCTCTGTAGCATTATTTGTAAATAATGAGGAAATACACATTCTGTTTTAAATGGCAATTAAATGAATTTGTGGACAACTTCTGATTTAATTGCTTGGAAATGAAATCTAAAAAGGAAATTGATGGATTTTGTATTCTCTTAAGTTTCCTTTGTGTGGTTTTAGCTAAACCTAGAAAAACACAGATGGGTGTTCCTAATCAATTTTTATTTTATTTTATTTTCTATTTAAATTTGATTTCTGGAAACCCAAATCGATTTCTGCCTCTGGGTTTTATTATAGTCAAACAATAATTTATTTGTATGAGCAAAGCGATTTCTAGGTAGTGTGAAAAATGTTTTTACTAGGTATTTCATCATTTTGCCTGATATATTTGCTTCGGATTCTAATAATTTCTAAACAAAAAAGAAATTAATGTTGGAACGAACTGATTTGGATATGTACAAGTTGATTTGCATGTAGGTATAATTTTATTACCTAATTGAAAAATAAATTAGTGTTAACAATCTATGTAAGATGACTTAGTTTTTCTTAAAGGATTTTATTATTGGAAGTGTTAGAAACTTATTGTTGTTATTCTATGCAAATAGACTTCAAAATTATCATCTTGTGGTATGTGGGTCAATTTGTTTTGTTGATCTATCGGTTACCTGAAAGAACATGTTAAAATGATTTAATAGAGGTGTTTTTACACTGTTTAGTTGGACTGTTCCTATAAATATATATAAATGTATTTTGATTGTTTGAAATAAAGTTATTGTGCATTTTATAGAGCTGCTCATTACCTAGAGGGAATATGTCTAATTGGTATTTGGAAATGATGATTTTAGACAGTTTTGTTAAGCTGTTTGTTGATTGGAAGGTAAGAAAAATAATAGTTGAATTTGTACCATGTGAAGCATGATTTGCTTGTGGTTTAATCAAAATTTGGATGTTGAATGATTATGGTTTGATTATGTCTTGATCCTTGTGATTAGAGTGAAACATGATTGCTGAAATAGAAATTGGTTGTTCTATTTGTGTACATTTGTAGTTGTATCTTGATGAAAACATGTAATAATACATTCTCCGCTATAGTACCATACGTTTGTTGATAAAATAACATGTATATCGTTTCATATTTTATTAAATAATTACATTATAAAATGGAGTTAATATTCATGCCAGTTCATTTTGAACTGACAACATAGCACTACTCCAATCTTGTAGGACAATTAGCCATGTCACATTCGGATATGCGAAAACTCTTGTCTTGTGAAGTTTTATCGTAGCATGGATCTAAATGAGATACTTGGATTTCTATTTGTAGAAGGATGATATCCAAGAATTTTGACTAAATTTATTGGGATCTTGGACCCATTGTTAATATTCAAACCTCACTATGTGAGAGTTACCATAATAGTTATATATTTTGCCTTAACAACATATGTAATTTATGATTTTAATAAAGAGATGATTACCTTGTATGAAAGAATATCTCAATATGAGTAAATGATAAATACTAGAAGTAAGAAATCTTACTTATCATAATTTGTTAAATTTATTTATTTGATATTTGTCAATGTATGAAGTTGATAGTTGGGCAATTATTGTAACAATCAATTGTCTTTAATTTCTAAATTAAATAAGCTATTTAGTGGCATAACTAATCGAAGGAATAATTAAATATACATGTTTTAATATATATTTAATTCGGCCTTTGATAAACTTAGTATTAATATGATAAGATTGTAAATCTTGTTGTATAGAGAATGGAAGAGTATCATTGTAAAAGGTAATTTAAGGTTAAAAAATCGAGCATCGTAGGAAAAGAGAAACTAAATGGGAAGATAAATAGATGAAAAGATCCATTAGGCATATTAAGGATAAGTACATGCGAAATGATGAAATAAATACATTTTAGCGTAATGAATGTACTTATCTCATGATGATCCTAGTTGGCGTTTGGCATTTATCTCGATATAAACTCTTACAAGATAGGTTAAATTAGAAATAAAGTAAATACAAACTATAAGATCTAGATAAGTGTGAAAGAGATAGTTGTGAGGTGGTGGAAGACTTAAACCCTTAAGACTAGTGTGATGTATTGAGTTTAGTTGTAACCTGCACAATAGAAAATTTTGGCCAAAATAATACATTGATGGTTGTGCATTGTCGATCACCTAGTCCTCCAATTAAATTAAAATTACCACATTAACCTAATCATGGGAAGTTAAACAATGAACATGAGTTAGGAAATGGTCGGATACCGGAATACGAAGTCGAAAACTAGCTTCGTGGTAGACCCAAGGACTTTCACATGGTTCCCATGACCTGAAAAAGGTTGAGCCAAAATGCTAGTAAGCATTGTCACTCAAAGTAGTGGTGAAGGGAGATCGTGGAGATCTGGATACACCCTTCTCAACCGCACATGGCTTACACGGATGTTATTAGATAGATCAAAAGAAAAATTTGATTTAAATAATTTGATTAAATAAATCTGTACGATTGCAACTATGTAATCTATTTTTATGTATGTTTTAAAAAATATATCCTCATTTTCCAGTTCTAGTAATTTTGAGTGTTACACATATTATGGGTGTATAGAACAACCTACAAGAGATTGAACAAAGCCACACCATTTCAATTGGTGTTTAGTGTGGAATATTTTTTCCGGTAGAATTTATGCTACCCTCTTTAAGTATTGTGCGTGTATGAGGATTGGTCGACGAACAAACATTACAAGAGTGCATGGATAAGTTAATGCGATCTAATGAAAGGTGTTCGCTTACTAGATGGGGTTAGAAGACTAAGAAGGTAAGACAAAAACCATGTCATGATCATTTCATTAAGAATAAACAATTTGAGGTTGGGTAGATTGTTTTAATTTATGATTCTAAGTTTTGCGCCATCTGGGAAACTCAAATTCTAGTAGTTAGTGCCATATATTATATCTTAAATCCTTGATTTAGGTGTGTGCCAATTGCAAGCGCTAGATGGGACAAGGTTGTCAGGTTATTTCAATGGGAGTAGGTTGAAGCCCTACTATAAATAAGGCTTCTATGTGTCTATAAATAAGGCATTTTCCTTAAATGCTTTTCCTTTCGTTTGTTTCCTTTGTCGTCGTTTTTTGGTGTTGTGTTGCGCGTTGGTGCACTAATAGCTAATTACATTATAAGTGATTCTATGCGTAGAGGACCGCGCATACATTTTGTGTGGGGTGGATTGGCATATATGTTTGACAAATTCTTTCGACAATGGGTTGTTGGGAATGATTAGTGCAATGGTAGAAGAATGGGTGGTATGGTGGTTAAGGTGTTTTAATTTGTGTGGTTATAAATGTGTGTTGAGAAAATTTAAAGACCACGCAGAAGAGAAAGATCACACAGCATAAAATAAGGTAGGTAGTACCTTCAGGAACTACTTCATGGACAACACAGAGGTTATGTAATTTGGCATCGAAACGTGCGTGAAGGAGTTCTATGGTAGTGAAGTAGTGTTGGAGCACCAGAAGGTTATAACTATGATGTGTGAAGGAAATTCATGAAAAATTTGAGTTAAGTGAAATAAATTGCTTTATTAAAAAGAGACGTTAAGACACGTGGTCGGAGGAACTTTAAGGCATTGAAAAAGTATAAATAGAAGGGTAAAGGTAGCCATTTTGACTACTTTTCCTTAGCAATTTTGTGCTCCCGAATTGAAGTGCGATCAGGGTTTTACAAAGAAGAGTGAGGTACTTGTCATGAACTAGTGAAATTGTGTAAGTTGTGGCATAATCTTGTGGTGTAACAAGAGGGGAAAGGAGACAACAGAGCAAGAAGGGGTTACATGAGGGAGAAGCATGAAAGTTGTCAAATTTCAGGATAACAAAGGAGAAGTTCAAAGCACCTAGGGCATGAAAGAAATAAGAAGAAAGGAGATGGCACCCAAGAAATCTCAAACAAAGAGACCGGCGGTGGAAAAGGAAGAACCCGTGGAGATTTACTTGGAAATACAGACCCCCCAGGGGTCATTAAGGCTGAGAAGTGGAGTTAAAAGTTGTACAAGTGAAAAATCAGCGAGTATAACCATAGAAAAAGTGAAAATGAGAAGCTGATGTGGGTGGATCTAGTTTCAGACACTCCAATGGTAAACAAGCTCGAAACCCTAAGGTTGATGACTCAGATACAATAAGAATTATAGAAGACTAGAGTTTTGCAACTATGGGAGTTGTCATTCTTTGCAAAACCTACCTCATTGTTTAGGTGGTTGATGTTGTAAGTACATAAGTACTTCTACTTTGTAGGAAGGAGGATGAGGATTACATGCCACTTGATTAGGACAATTACAGGCTTGCGGAACACCGACGAAGACATGACACTTAACTTGTGTGCCACTACAAAGATTGAGGAGCTAGTGAAGAAATTAAACTATGAGAAAGGAGGAAGGGCTTAGGTGATTACAGATCTCCCAGACCCAACATTGAGAGTCACCTCCCAACTCATTAGTTGCAAATTGGGTGCATCAGAGAGGTGGACAGACATCAATAGGAGATTCTTGTATGTGGCCTATAGAGTGTCAAAAATAGCACATTATAATTTTGTAGAGTTTATCACAAATGATATTCTTGAAGAATCATGAGAGTGAGAGAAAAGAGTGAAAATCACACAGGGATCCATACTTCTATTGATTGTATTCTAGGAGATCGTGTCCCCGGATGGGACAGAGATGGGAACATATGGGTTCACCCATTAACACACTTGTCCCCTGTAGTACAATTTGTGAAGTTCACTTGTGATGGGACCATCTTAAGCCTACAAGGCTCAAATGAACATGTGGTATGAATGGTTGCACGAGGAATTTGAGAATGAGTGGCACATCCCCCATGAACTGTCATGAAGTTGTTGGGGATCAAGTTAAGTTCATAGTTACACAACACTTTTGCTTGGAAAATTTTATGATGGCCAAGGGAGAGATGGGGCCATGGTGCAAGCTCCCCTTCACATTTACTACTAAATATATGAAGTGTGCCATCAACCAAATAAAATATGTGTAGAAGCTGGTTTTGATGTAGACAAAGTGGATGTTGATGTCCATACCTTGCATGCGACATACAAGTATGGCACTTGACCAGCCTATGTCGAGGTTTTGGAGCCATATTTTCTGGACTTGCACCCATAAGTTAGTGTCACCATCAAGGGTTATTTCCATTGGGTGTTTATACAACTACACCCCAAAACACAAGGGGGTTGAAGTGGAGGTTACAGAATCCCCCTTTCCAAAGTTGGAAGAAGCACCAATCCCTCCCATGAAAGTGGTACAGGTCAAAGGAGAGGAAGAAGAAGAAGAACAAAGTGAAGGAAAGTTAGACACTTCTCGGAAGAGGAAGTATTACATGTGTCGTAATGGTAGCAAGGGCACCAACACTTCACAACAAGGTGGCATCGAGGCTTCACTACCATAACATGAGGAGGAGAAGTAGGAGGAAGATCTGAAAAGTGAAGAAGTAGAAGACACACGATTCATCGAGCTCGCATGTGAGCTTGGAAGAAAGAGAGGAGGAGGACCCCACCACCTTCAAGGTGGAGTTGGAAGTAGAGATTGAAGAACAAAGGAGAGAGTTGAAGATAAATCCATGGACGTGGGCAAGGCATGTGAAAAATAGGAGCATTCTACATGACTTGAGAAGATTCCATCGCGTGAGGCCTCCCCAACACAAACCGCCAACCCAAGGGAAAGAGATAAAGGGTACTCCTTTACTATAAAGGAGGATAAAGGATTCACCCCAGGATTAAAGAAGAAAGCGATCAAAATGTAAGGAAACAAGGAGAAAGTGGACACATGTGTCCCTACATATCAACTTTGTGTATGATGCCAAGAAGGTATTATGCGCAAGGTTCTAGGCCACCCTCTCACTGGAAAAACTACATGGTTGGGATCTGATGGATCAAGAAGGGGGCATTCCTAGGACCAAAAAAATGCTAAGTTGGAACATGCATTGCCACTCTAAAGAGCTTGAATTTGAGGTCAACAATCACACGATCGATACCATTCACTTAAAGAAGAAGGGAGGAGAGACATATAATGTGGTGGATCCTAGCCACCTAACGGATGATGAGGCATGCAACCTACTTCAAAATATGTCCTCGAGAGTGACCAACTTGGATGTAAGGGCCACTATTCAAACCCTAGTCGTAGGAAAGAAGGACAAGGAAAAGGAGATAGAAAAATTGCACCCGGTGACTAAGGGATGAATAGACATGAATGAAGGAGTCTTGTAACCGAGATGGTGCCCTCATTCAAAAGCATTTTGGGACAATTTTTGGCGTTGGTGGGCCAGTCTAGGACAAATTATGGGGATGAGATGGAGTATCTCGAAGACCTTGTGGGGATGTTTCTCACAAAAATCAAGGATGGCATGGGGCCCATAAGGCAGAGCTCTCGCATTAAGGATAAAGAAGATAAAAAATTTGTTGTTGAATCCCAAATCACTGAGTTGGAAGAATTTCTCACTCAACTCAAAGAGGCAAACATACTAGCAGATAGGGGCTTTAAAAGCTACAGAAATTACGATCCCATCATTGAAACATGGTTGATAGAAGAGGAGGTCATCTTCAATGATTTACGGAGACTATCCTCACCAACAAGCTTGAGCATGCGCAGTTGGTTGTTAACACCACACTTAGAAAGATAAGATAAAAACAAAGTGCGAGAAGTTGGATTTCTAGGATTAGCGAACTTTGGGATTCCATCACTAAGTGGATGGACAAGTTTGAAGGTATCTACGTGGAGTTGGTGGTAGCCATTAATGCGCTCAAGGGAAGGTGGAGGAAGTCACCCTAGACCAAGTGCCCAACATCACGTAGGAGAAGCACTAGGGAAGGCTTTAATATAATTAAAGGCTTGGGAGAAGTTGAAGGATGAAATAGACACAGAGTTCCCTGAACTCCTCCAATTGGTCGTATAGTGGGTTGACCACACAACATATTCTCCCATTCTTCCATTCTTTATTTAGATTATTTCAATTCCACTATTATTTTTTTCTTTGGAGCAACATTTTTCTGCCTTAGCAAATTTTGGTCGTTAAGATTTTGATTCGAAACGCAAAGGATTGTCGGGGTGGTAATCAGATTAGTGTGGGGTGATGTTGAACCCTAAATTAACTAAGTACCTAAGGCATAAATGTTTGTGGTGCATAGAAGTGCGAAGGGCATGAAAGGCACACACGAAGTAGATTTTGGGGATGTGCAAGGGCTCGTGCCTAAGAATAATGCATTCGAGACTTATTACATTTTAAAAATGGCTAAAGACGTGTTTAGGGAATGGATGGAAAAGTGACTAGATACAGTTATGGATAAGCTATGAAGACTTGCAACTCAAGAAAAGGATATTCCAGGGCATCAATATAATTATCATGAAAGGATAAGGAGTTGAGTTTTTATGGATTAGCTGGCACTTGCATGCTAAGGGATACTCGATTGAGGAAATGCATGATGACATTTGGCATGTTCTTGGGTAGTGGTAGGGAAATCATGAAAGATTCCTTTAGGACTTCTCTTGTAATGATGAGCGGTTAGAAGAGATTCCTTTGAGTTCCTCTTTATGGATGGTCTTGCATGACATTAGAGAAGAGTGTGAGCGAGAGAGAGAGATACAACTAGTGAAGATGTGTAATATGTGATTGTAAGCTCTGTAATGAAGCAATAATAGAGAGCATGTTAAAGCTTTGTTGATGTAATATCTCCATCCATGGAACTCTTTTGATGTACTATTGGCTACTATAATTTGATGAATGAATATAATGGAATGGTTCTGAACATTTGTGTGATGGATCTTGATATGTGCATTTTCTTTTATGTTCATGGGCATAATACTAGTGTTCTTAATGCTAATCATGATTTAGTTCTACTTCTATTGTAGTATGATCATGTTATTCTGTGTTCTGGTGCATTAGACTAGGATTTAGTTCTTAATCTTGATTCCAAGAATGGGTGTGTTCATTCTCTATTTGTGAAAACATCCCCTTATTAAGGGAGAACATTCTCATGAATCTCACATGAAAGAGGGGTTCGGGGTCCGTGCGCGCCTCGGTTGGGCTTCTAGACTAGTCTGGATAATGTGTTGGCATTTTTAGGGTTTGCTTGGTGAATAAATAGTAAACAAAGACTACATTCATGATCATTTTAAAATGGGTGACCTACTTGATGTGATGGGAGTAGTGAATCTCATATTTTAGAACATTTTTTTATGGTCATAGTGAAGAATTAGTAAGTAATTTGTTTCTCAAATATATGAGCTCTTTGATTAAGCATTTCAACAAGTCTATATAGATAAATGGAGTTAAATTAACAGAATTTTACAAAAAAATACTTATTGGCATCTCAATCAACACATTTTGGACTTATAATGATTGATAAATATCGGTATCTAAATGAAAATTTGGAAAATGGAGCTATCACAAGTCGTGGAAAACAATTATCATGTAGGAAAATATTAGTGAATATTTTTATTATATGAACATTTTCAAATGAATATTTTGGGATCAAAGTGGAAGAACACTTCTTTAGTGCATCATCTTTTGTTAAATCAAAAATTCAAAACAGATTGGATAAAAATTTGGAGACATGTTTGAGATTGTATGTTTCACATTATCCCTTGGATTCATTTCCTTGTGAAAGGGCACTTTCCATTTGGATTTCATTAACTAAAAGAAAAGGAGTCATTAATAGAGTTCAAAAAAAGATATCAAAAGTTCCCTAAACATCCTAAATTGTGTCAGTGCAGAAGATATTTTTGAGAGATTTTGACGACTATGAGAACATGACAAACAAACATTGGGAGCTCTAGTTATGTCCGGTCAAAGTTCAGTCAACAAGAAAGTCAACTTTGGTCAATAGGTCAATATTGGACCAATTGCAATGCGACACGTGGTAAAAGGGTGTTGTAAAAAATTGGAGAGGTTTTTCACCGCCGGTCTTCAACAATCATAAAATGGTATAGTTTGTCAGAACAAGAGGCTCAAATTTTGTTACAAAGGGGAACCCGACCGTTGTGTGGACTAATTTGTTATCACTGACATGGTGGGTCCCACCAAGCCACCATGAAGAATTGAATACTGATAGATTTACCAACCAAGGATTGACATCGATCTATTAGTCAAGTCATGCAAGGACCGAGTTACATTTTAGCTCGGTGAGCTATCCACATTGATTGGGACCATCTATATTGCATTGGGTCTATATTAACCCATTTAACCTCCAACTCGCCACGTAGTGGCATGTTCAAATTGCTAACGCTTGGCCCAAACAATGGGCACATTAAACATAGTGGCCAATATGTAATCCGCCAACTCCCAATGATAAGCCAAAGTCCACGTGGTGGGGGCAAACCAAGCCATGTATGGAAGCTTCCACGTGAGAAGGAGGAGGGGGCGGTAAAGCCTCAAGTGGTCCCATGACCACTATGCATTCATGGGAAAGGATTTAATAAAGCCTAAACATTTATCCTTCCCACCTAATGTGGGATATTACCCACTTTCTAATGCATCCACATTATGTGGAATTTGTAAAAGGGGTTAAAGGAGGATTATGTGGGATATTACCCACTCAAACATGCAAGCCACCCATTATATGGGATTTTATCCCATTTTACATGCTATGGTTTAAGGCTTATAATAGCCTAAGGATAAATAATTTAGCATTATTTTAGGGGCCTATTTTAATATAAATAGGGGACCCCTCTTCATTGTAAACACACAACTTGGAAGCTCAAAGAAAGAGCTCGAGGAAGACCGAGTGAGTGGAGGAGAGTTTTATTTTGATAAGACCTATTTATTAGGCTTATTATAAAGTTGTGAAGACCTATTTATTTAAATAGACATTATTGTGACTAGGAGTTTTAATACTACCTAGCTGGCCCATAGCACCACACTAAATTATTGTGAATCCTGGATTTTGACCATGGAGTGTCATAGGGTGTTACGAAGTGTTTGGAAGGCCGATCGAGATCCGAGAGGATTCCGAATAGTGGAGTTGGGTACACAAAGCTTTTGAATACACAGAAGGTGGAAGTTGGGTGTTATCTTTCACCCTTGTCATTTGAAGGTTTGGATATTCTTCTAAGCAAGTTCTTAATAGTTTCCATTAGGTTTTCTTGTGAAAGTACTATTATAACTTACAAGTTTTGACTAGTGGAATGGTTCAATAAGAACCGGAGACGTAGGCAATTTTGAACTCCGTAATCAACCTTTTTCAAAGTGTCATACTTATTGCATTATTTTAAGTTGATTTTAATGGGGTAAAAATTAAATGGTAATTTGATAAGCCTACAAGGGTCCAAGATCGAGTAGATAAAATTTTCGGTCTATTTTCGGATCAAGTTTGGTATCAGAGTTGGTTTTGCAATAAATGGATCTATACATCTTCTTCCAGTTGTCAGTTATGCTTGCCTTATTAGGCACCATGGTTTGAGTGATGATCACTCGACATCGAGAACATGATCACCAGATCGTGGAGTTACAAACCCACTAGCTACTATTCGAGAGCATCAGCGCCAACAACAACAACGCATCACAGAGTTACAAAGAAGCTTGGATGCTCCACTTGGGAAGGTGGCTAAAGCTAGTCAAACTTGAAGCACCACTTGGAGAGGCAACCATCACCAGACTCGGGCATGTGTCATCATTGTGGAAAAGGGCATGATACCAAGTGATGTTGGGATTTGTACCCAGAGAGAAGGCCTAAGTGGATGTAGAAGAAGGGAAAGGCTATTTTCAGGACCCAACATTGGCTAGTCAGTGGCACCATTGGCATAGAGAGCACCATGGAATGTCCAGATATTATACTGCGACATGCAAGTGCCTTGAGATAGTGGATTCTATTGGTTGCATGAGGATAGTTAGTGACCCTTATTTTGATTGGAATATCGGAATAGGGTATGTAACTGTCGATGTGGTGCACCGAACTAGGACTTCCCATGACACCACTTCCTCATACCAAGATATTTGGTATAGAAGATGGTACTCTGCATGGAGTGTCTACTAGTTATTGCATCTTGAGCTTCATCATTGGGAGATGAGTTTCCGACAATATCACTCTTGACATCATCCCTTTGGAGATGGACGAAGTGGTATTAGGAAACTTCTACTGATTGCTCATCAAGGTGTTCTGACTGATGATAGGAGTGGAGTGGAGCTTCGCATTGGGAACAGTTGGAGGATTGAGTTCACGACAGGTCATGTTGTTTGTCTTACACAAGGTGAAAACAGTGAGCCTTCAGACTCATATGTACCCGAGGATCATGCAGATCCTAGTGCAGAGTTGAGCTCATATGTCCCTGTTGATCATCCAGATCCTGACATTGAGGTCATGCATACATTCCAAAGAAACCATGAGGATCCATATGCAAAGGAGCGAGAGCCAGGGATCCATAGGACACCTATTGAGGTATCCTAGATAGACACCGAGGATTCTACATTTGGTAAGAAATCTAAGGTGCAAATAAAGTTGACTTGTTCAACTATTGTATTTGGTTTTTTGAGCATTATTTATTTCTCTTATTGTAATAAAACCATAAACTTTTGTGTTAGGTAGAATGTATGAATAAGACCCCTGTATGGTCAATTTTTGTATACATCTAACCAATAGGACACATTAGTCAAAGTCCCAATTTTGGGAAATGTTTGTACTCTTATATACTTGCATTAGTAAGACCCCTTAGAGGGAAATTATTTTGGTAAAATTGTTAATACCAGGAGATGCAGTATGTTTTGGTCCTTGTTGAGTTATTTGTCCAGCAGGGAAGAGACAAACGAGGTCAAACCATGATTGCGATGTAGTGGAGAAGACCAAGTACAAAGGCCACCAAGTAGGAGAAATTTTCGTGACAGGTTATCATGTGAAAATTATTTTCCTATAAATTGGTAACTAAGCTTATTGTACCAAGACTCCAAAAAGGAGCATTTTTACAACTAATTTGCATGATGTATTAGGATATAATTTCCTACACTTGTATTTGGAAGTTGTAAAAATACCCTTTTAAGGGCACCTATCTCCTAATCATTTGTGAGTACCTGTTATATCTTGGATACATGATTTAACTCATATAAAGCTTGGAGATTGATCTACCATTTGTGTAGATAGTAGAGTTTGCATGAGTCATCTCGGAACTTCATTATGTGTAGAGGCATTGTGATCGTGCAATAGAATGGTAGTTGAATCACCATTGGCATTGACGTTGGGTCGAACTTCATTCTGTGAAGAGGCCATCATGTGCATCTAGCATAATGGTACCTGATATTACTTGTCAACAAAAGGCTCTCAAAATATTAGCTCGGAACGTCATTCAAGTCAAGGCATTGTGACCACACATTTGAATGGTAGCTAATCATCAGACTTAGCACTACACAACAAAGGTGTTGAGGTCTACAAGAGACTTAGCACTACACAGTGGAGGCATTGAGGTCTGTAAGAGACTTAACACTACACACGGAGGCGTTGAGGTCTGTAAGAGACTTAGCACTACACAATGGAGGCATTGAGGTCTGCAAGAGACTTAGCACCACACAATAGAGGCATTGAGGTCTGAAAAGGGACAAGTCATTATCCATCATCGACATCGGATCAATCATAGCTCTAAGTAACATGGAGTTCCTTCAAACTAGTTTGGATTATGTGGAATCAACTTCGGAGCCAAGAGTTGTGTTATAGAGTAAAAGAAGATCCTTGTTGTCAGATATCTGGAAGCCTAGCACCACACAACGGAGGCGTGGAGGTCTTCTTTGGATATCAGAGTGGCGCAAGTGAAAGCATCGTGGGCCCATAACCCACAAGTCCCAGGATCATAACAAATTTTTGAAGTGAGAAGGTTGTAGAGGAGAAGACCAAAGGTCTACTACTATGTGCAGTACTTCCGAGGTGGCAGTAGAGTTTCAGATTTAGGATAGGATGGCAAAATGTTCCAATATAAGCTTTTTGGGACAAAAACCTTTTCATTGGGAGGTGTGATTAGGGGATCATTTTGATATCAAAATTTCCCTAAACATCCCTAAATGGTTGTCATTTAGAATATATTTTGATATCTTTATGATTTGACTATGAGAATGTGACAAACGGACATTGGGAGCTCTAGTTATGTCCGGTCAAAGTTTAGTCAACGGGAAAGTCAACTCTGGTCAACAAGTCAATATTGGACCAATCACACTGCGACACGTGGCAAAAGGGTGTTGGAAAAAATTGGAGAGGTTTTCACGGTCTTCGATAATCATAAAATGAATAGCTCGTGGGAGACAAGAGGCTCAACTTTTGTTATGGAGGGGAGCTTAGCCGATCATCATGTGGACTAATTTGTTATCACCGATGTGGTGGGTCCACAAGCCACCACATGGCTTTCCACCACGAATCAAATATGATCAATTTTCCTACCAAGGATCGACATCGAGCTATTAGCCGAGTCATGCAAGGACCGAGTTACATTTTAGCTCGGTGAGCTATCCACGTTGATCGGGACCATCTATATTGCATGGGGTCTATATTAACCCATTTAACCTCCAACTCGCCATGTAGTGGCATGTTCAAATTGCTAACCGCTTGGCCCACACAATGGGTGCATTAAACATAGTGGCCAATATGTAATCCACCAACTCCCAATGATAAGCCAAATTCCACGTGGTGGGGGAAAACCAAGCCATGCGTGGAAGCTTCCACGTGAGAAGGAGGAGGGGGCGGTAAAGCCTCAAGTTGTCCCATGACCACTATGCATTTGTGGGAAAGGCTTTAATAAAGCCTAAACATTTATCCTTCCACCTAATGTGGAATATTACCCACTTTTTAATGCATCCACATTATGTGGAATTTGTAAAAGGGGTTAAAGGAGGATTATGTGGGATATTACCCACTCAAACATGCAAGCTGCCCATTATATGGGATTTTATCCCATTTTACATGCTAATGTTTAAGGCTTATAATAACCTAAGGATAAATAATTTAGCATTATTTTAGGGGCCTATTTTAATATAAATAGGGGACCCCTCTTCATTATAAACACACAACTTGGAAGCTCAAAGCAAGAGCATGAGGAAGGAAGTGGAGAGTTTTATTTTGATAAGACCTATTTATTAGGCTTATTATAAAGTTGTGAAGACCTATTTATTTAAATAGGCATTATTGTGACTAGGAGTTTTAATACTACCTATGGCCCATAGCACCACACTAAATTATTGTGAAGCCACGGAATTTTGACCAGAGTGCCATCGAGCGTTATGAAGTAGATCTTAAAGGACGATCAAGATCTGGAGGATTCGAATAGTGGGGTGACGACAAAGCAACACGAATATTCAAGAAGGTGGAAGCCAGGTGCAATTATCTTTCACCCTTGTTATCTAAGGTCATGGATATTCTTCTAAGCAAGTTTTAATAGTTTCCATTAGGTTTTCTTGTGAAAGTACTATTGTAACTTCAAGTTTTGACTAGTGGAACATTTAGATAAGAACCCGGAGACGTATGTATGTATCAACTTTGTAATCAACCTTTTTGTAAAGTGTCATGCTTATTGCATTATTTTAAGTTATATTAATGGGGCAAAATTGGTAATTTTTATATTTCCCAACATTCGAGTAGATAAAAGTTTTGGTTTATTTTCGGATTAGAATCAATGCCAAGCATGTTACGATGAGGGAAAAGCTAAAAGACATGATTGAGCGACTCTAGGTGACCATTACACATGATAAACATTAGGAATCCAATATATAATCTTTCCACTAATGACTTCATTGATCTATTTTTCTCAAAGAAAGAAATTGAGCTTCAGATCAAAAGGGGGTCATAGGCCCATTGGATATCTTTAACCAGTGAAATGAGTAATGTAATGACCATATGGTAGAGCTTAATAAAGAAATAGGTATTTTTGGTTGGGTGATCATTCTAAATTTTACTAGCAATTATAATAATCTTCAATGCCTATCTTTCCCCAAGCCTATGGGTGACTAAAGGCCCGGAGATAAATACATATTAGGCATAAAATAATTGAATAGTCCGTAGTTAAAGTGGTCATTTATCCAGTTTTTTTGGTTTAGTTGTTTGCATTTTGATCAAAATAGTTGTCTTCAAATAAGTCTATAGTTTTATTTGTGTTATTTTCAATATGTCATTTAGAAAATAGGACACCACCAGTAAGAGTTTGAAATAGAGTCTTTGGATTTCATGTATACCCAAATAGTTTTGAATCTCAAGTTCTTTCAAGATGCTTTTGACTAAAAAACACTCGTAAGTTTTAATTCTCTCACCAAACTCCTATTCAACATTTTTGTTTATGCTAACAACTTCACATATAAACAAATATAATAACAGACCTGGAACAAAATAACCCAATGATTAATAATGTTAACTCAATAATATTAATCCTAACACCCGATCCACAGGAAGAGTGCAAACCTCCAGGAAACACGATGAAAACCACCCTGCTTAGAGCTAGACCAAAGAAAATCCCACAAGAGCTTAGCCAACTTTTCAAAGGAGGCACAAGAGGGACACCAACAAGCTGCATAATAGACTTGAGTGGCAGTAAGAATTTTAGTGCAAACCTGGAACTTCTTGGCCAAAGATAATGGATGAGAGATCCATTTCTACACTTTCTAATCAACCCAATCAACCAAAAATTGTCACAAGGTGGAAGACTCATTTTGAAAGAAAAAGGAATTCCTAGAAAGTGGAATCATTCTCCTCGCTGAATCTAGTGTTAGGGATAGGCTGCCAACCAGTCGGGCATAGGCCAGGGACTTTGGCGGAAACCCAATGATTTGAAAATTGAACTTTAGAGTCACACGCTTTACAAAAATATCCAAGCAAGAAAGTGCCTCTGCACATTTTGTTCTAATTCACTAGAGTGAGAAAAGAGTCATCCACAAAGTGGTCATTGATGAGTTGGGATTGATGATCAGGAAGATATATGCCTCTTAATCTCCCTTGAGCAGCTCTATTGGAAAGAAGGTAACCAAAAGCATTGATGCTGGAAAAAAAGAGCTAGAGCCAAAGGGCAACCTTGCCTTATCAATCGAAATAACCCAACAACAGAATACTAGTGTCCATTGATGGTGAGACAAGATGAGGCATCAACAAAGGAAGTGCTTAATCTATTGATGAATAAATCACCAAACCCCAAGGCTTTAAGCATGGAAAGAATGAAAGGCCATTCTATACGGTCATAAGATTTTTCAAAATCGATTTTGAGAAAAACCACCTTCTAAAGAGAAGCACGAGCCCATTCTAGCCCTTCCCAAACAACAATAAGATTATCCAAAATGAAACGGCCTTTGACAAAACCAAATTATTTAAGTCAAACAATTTTGGGTAGCAAAGAAGCCACCTGAAGAGCAAGAGCCTTTGCCAGAATCTTATAGAAACATTAAGAAGTGTTATGGGCCACCAGTTGGTAATGAGCTCTAGATTACCAACCTTGGGGATGAATTTGATATTACCTTTATTAATACAGTTCCCAAGGGATCGTGATTGTAAGGCTTCCTGATAAACTTGTAAGAGATTTGGCCCAACAATGTGTCATGTTGCCTTGTAAAATTCACAAGGAAACCCATCCAAACCTAGAGATTTTTCATTTGCAAGACAAAGAAGGGCATTATGAAGCTCCTCCAGAGAAAGAGAAAGCATCACAATGCTTTCAATCATGTGGGCTAAGCTTACAAGGAACCACTTCAATACATTGACGTAGAGTGGTAGTGCTTTCAACAGAAGGCTCCTGCGCTTGAAAGACAAGAGTATAATGGTCAACAAAGGCAAAAAGAAATTTTTGGTAGGGTTGTGACATGAGCATGGGAAATCTGGTAAACTTTGATTTACTCCTTGACATTCCGAGCTCTGAGAATTTTGAAGAACCCTTTTGAGGCCCTATTGTCGGTCTTCAACAACTACAAGTGACTAGATTTGGGATCTTTTGGCTCTATGTTGTTCAATAACCTTGAGTTGATGTCGAAGTTGAGCATCTCATACTTGAACAATGGTTTCAAATGGTTGGAGATCGAGTAAGTGAGTTGTGTGTTAGAACTCCTATTGGAGAGCCTCATCAACATGCTTACAGACCCTTGCCACCTATTTGCCAAAGTGGTGAAGGAACTTGGCAGTGTATTGAATAGTGTCATTCCACCATGAAATCTAGCTGGTAGCATAAGGAGGACATGGTGCCATATTCCAAACTTGGGCAATGTATGCTAGAACCCCTAGATGATGCAACAAGGATACATTCATATAAAATTACGTGCTTGGAGTTTTAATAGAGGCCCCATCCCAAGTAAGCATGAAATATATCGGACTATGATTTGACAAAAGAATATCAAGCCACGTGGTGACAGGAGAATGATTGTTGGGCGTAAGCACAAAACTCGAGTCTTAAGAAATCATGAAACGATCAAGTATTTGAGCACACATGCATCAAGCCTTCTCAAAAATTGGACCAAGTAAACCAATTTTGAGAAGTAAAGTCCCACCACCTTTTTAAAAGAGGGTCTTTAATGCCCCACCTACTTTTGAAATAGAACCATGCTTCACGCTCTCCAATGCACCATCTCATCGGCAAAAGACCCAATTTTTCATCAGGATGTTCCACCATATTAAAGTCACTATAGAATAGCTAATAAGAAAAAGGAATATTATCCCCTAACCATCATCATAATGTCATCCTTTCTAGACCATTATTAGAGGCATAAAGATTAACAATACCAAAATAAAATCCATTATCATTAAAAAGCACCCAAACCACCTTGTTGTCAGGATCATGACCCATGGTAGAGATCATGGCAAAAATCTAGGTGACACAAAAATAGAAACACAACCTTTGCCTTTCGAATGAGAGAAATAAAAAGGTAGAAAATTCAAAGCAATACACGATAAAGAAGTATAAAGCAAAAAACCAGTAATCTTAACCTCTTGCAAACAAACAATATCAATATTACCAATAATTTGACAAACGTGCTTCACAAAAATATTTTCCAGAGGATTTTGTGAGACCTCTAACATTCCAAGATAAAAAAATTCATGAAAATATAGACATCAAATGTTCTTCCTCTTGTCCATCCTGCAGCATATCCTCCGAATTTAAAATACCAAAGTGATTTGACAAAAACTAGACTAGTCTGAAGCAAGTGGCTCTGTCAGGTTAGGATGATTCTTAGGCCCGTTTGGTCCAATGTTTCCTTTAGAGTCCCAAGAGGGGCTCCAGGAGTGACATTGTGAAGATGATAGAATAGCCAACTTCTTAGCTATCTATTGAACCGAGTGATTTGGATCTACGCATGATAGGGGTAGTTTGAGCAAGCTTAGCGAGAACAAAAGTGGAAGGTTGAGGAGTCGAGGGCTTCTTAGGGAGAGGTGGAGTAGTTTCCAAGGAAGGCTTCTCACCACCTTCTTGTTAGCAACTTGGGTCCAACCTTCAACATTTTCTTCTGTGAAAGAGATGAAGTATGTGCATGGAGGGCTTGTCACGTTGGGTCAACATACAATCACTAATATGATGATTAGATGCTTGACAATGAAAGTAGTGTTAGGAAGGTTGAAATAGACAATCTTTTGTGAGATATGTGGACCCAACTTGTATGTCAATGTGGTCCCGCATATCAGATGCTAAATCAACCTTACGCAAACCTGTTTATGCAGATGAGCATAAAAGAAATGGTTAGGCTCATGAAAATCACATGGCCAAGCGGGTGGACAATATCATTCAGAAATGGCTAGAGTTGTAATGGAAGACCCAAAATTTCAACCTAGATTGGAACTTGAAGAGAGACCTAGTTAGCTAGGTTGAAATCAGGGCTCCATCGTGATAAAACAAGTAAAGTGTTTCCAAGGTACCAACAAGCGGAACACTTGAGAAGTGAACTTGTGAAGGCTCATGAAAAGTAAAAAAATAAAACCCCTTGGTGAGGTTCCAACACCAGTAACCTGGATGTCAGCGGACTCCTAGTGGGATTTAATCCATTTTTAAGATAAGACTCAGATGGAATACAACCATAGAAATACGCAACTAAACAGTTGTTATGGTAAAACTACACAACATGATCAACAAAAGAAAGCTCAATAGTAACATCCGAGGGGAATCAGAGACATTACCTCATCGTACACTTTCGGGATGAATTTCCTCGCGCTTGGGAGCCATCTTCACCACCGTGTGCAACTGATGTTGCAACAAAATGGTTTGTGGCCATTTTAAAGGGTTGTGCGCGCCCAAAATGGGCAGAATAAATGCCCAAAGCACTGTGAAAAATGGTAATAATAATAGGAAAAATCTTGAAAAGACCAGGGCAAAAAGGCTAACATGAGTGTAATCATGCGAGAAAACCCTAAGCAGATCCAAATGCCTCCCATTGTTCATTTAATTTTTCATATTTTTATTGTATTTGAACAAATAAATATCATCAGTTAAAAAGTTAAAATATGAAAAATTTAAATTTAAATGCAATGAAAAAGTTAAACTTACGAAAACTTTATCTTTTTTAGAATTTGCAATGACAACAAGGTTTTTGTCTCTAACCCATTTTTTATAGTAATCTTGGGCTTCACCATTTAAATTTTCTAACTTATTTAACATGACATCCAAAACATTATCATTGTATTCATTGCTTACTGTAATGACACCTGAGAGAGCTTGATTCAAGATTATACGTTTATCTTTACTAGCTCATTTGAAATAAAGTAAATGAAAATTTTCTTTTGGAATGGTTATTTAAATAGGTATTTATTTCCTTCATCAAAGGTTTTCCGAAATTCCCATGTTTTCAAAGTCTCTATATCATGCATAACAAAATCATTAATATTAGCATAACATCTCTCTACCAACAAATTATGCAACGGAAAAGTAGTTAATTGATCATTAGATGGTGGTACTAGTATATGTGTTGGAGAGGGTGTGATGTATGGCTAATTGCATGTCTATAAAACAAGATCTATTTGGGGCACTTGTGAGCCCTAAATCATATCATGTGTATTAAAAGTAGTTTGATCATCACTAATAAATCATCATGAAGATCATTTTTTGTAAAATGATGGTGCTCATTGCACTAGGTAGACTACCAAAAGAGAAATTTATAACCTTTTTGTTGTCAAATGAACTATGCCACCATTTTGAGCTAGAAAATAATTTTTTTCCCATTGTATGAAAATTTCTAGGCAACGGTGGTGGCAAGATCATTTTCTTTTTGGAAGAGGGAAGTGGACTTCAAAAATTAAATGTGAACAAAACAAAAAATAAGAATTAGTTTTTAGTAAATTTATCATATAAGTTAAAATTTGAAGTGATATTAATAATGTACCTTATAGAGTATGTCAATGTGTAATGTATCCCTTTTAGTGGTTAAATCCTTGCAGATTGGTTTGTTCATCTTGATGTGGGGAATTTTGATGAAAGTTGTCTAAGGCATCCGTAATATGAAATAATGATTAAAACTAGTATAACTCCATTAAAAAAATTAAAACAATGTATGCTTCATTATTTATAGTTTTATAGAATGATAGTAGTAAAACCTAGAACAATTTATGAAGATTCATGTTTCACTTTTAATTGAGGGGGTGTTATAGAAATCCTCATGCATTTTGTCTCAAAACTATAATATGAGTCACAAATGATTATAAATCCATGTATGAATCTATAGAATCCTCATGAGGTTGATGACCTATAATTGTAGCTTGTCTTCTTGCATGCGATGCAATTTCTCTCTTCCGAAAGAAATTAGAAAATTTGTTAGTAAAACATATCTCTAGTGCTCACATTGATATGTTATATATGTTAGTGATCCATTTGAATGTGTGGGTAAATAATAATTACATGTGTAATTATTATATAGGTAAATGTAAAGTTAGTTTTTAGTAAGTTAGTGATTTGTTATATTAGTTGTTATAAAATAACTATAACAAATAATGCGTTGTTAGAGAGTTATAAACAACTCACGTAGATTGGTGAGTTGTTATAGCTACCTCCTAAATTATAGGGGAGTTATTTCCTATTTATATGGGAGTGTATGTAATGAAGTTTGTAAGAAGTGAAAATATAATTTGTATTGTGTTCTTCTTTTCATATCTCTCTCTATAAATATACTCGCATTCTTTTAAAAATTGGCTCTATTTTTCAAATAAATACATGAAGCTATTTTGCAATAATTTAAACTTTAAATTTACCTCTTTCTCATCATTTGAAAGACAATTTACTCTAATTTTTTCATCAAGTGCAGTCGGAATATTAGTATTTTGTGAGTGCAACTCATAAAAGGCTTCATAATATAATGCAATTATATAATTAAAACATGACAATGTTATAATATCATTACAAATAGTATATGAAAAATCATTTCGTATCCTAATGGATATATTTGTACACCAATCAAATTATTAAAAGCTTAGAGAATGAAGGATGTAGACAACAACCTAATACAATATGTCACATTGTCTTCCCTATAAGACTATCCTAGCCTAAAACAATTCAATCATGGCTTGTAAAAATGTGTAGAATAGATTGCATAGATAATCCCCTTATTAATTTAGAGGATTTATTAATGGTTGCATAAAAGAAAAAAACATGTTATTAGCTTATTATGATAATAATAGAAAGAAAAATTTAAAAAACATATTATTACCTTCAACATACACCAAAGTGGAACTCCAAATACTCTTTGTCTATGTCAGAGAGTAAAGCTTTTGTTGTCACATGGTTGATGTTCATGTTTGGAAACCTTATTAGGAAGTGGATATCTTATAGAGATGTTCCAAAAGATAATTCTTGTGATGGCAACTTGATTGAGAAGATGCATGTGGATATGTCATAATTGGATAAAATAAATTGTAGCAAACCAATATCAATATGATATTGAGGCATGTAAATTAGTGCTCGAAAAAAACATTTATCTACCCAATCACTAAATGTGTCCTTGAGTTTGAACAAGGTGGAAATTTTTAAGCACATAAGGTTTGAGTAATTGAATTTTGGGTTGAAACTAAGAGGATGTAGAAATAGATGCCACTACCATTTTTAGATTGTATATGCATGGTTCAAACTTGTTTTTGAGTCTATATCTTGTTCCAATATTCAAATGATCTAGAGATAGAGACCGACATGGAGTGTTGGAGGAGAAATTGAGGATAAATGAGGCCCTAAGCCAAAAATATATAGGCGAAGAGGACACATGGAAGAAGGAGATGGGTTATATACTTGGGAGTATACATGTGTTTCTATTAACACTCGACTATGTATGAAACCAGGTGGTTACATATGCATACATCCAGATGCATATGCAATCGGGCATATACATATATAGTCATTGATTGCATGTGAAGCTGGGTGTATGCATATGCATTCACCATATTGTATATATAGTTAGGAGGTTGCATATGTAGATGCACGGATTGCATACATAATCACGTGGTTGCATATGTGGACATCTAGTTGTATGTGTGGCAAACATTTTGTGGTACCTCCGTATGACATTGTGTCTATGTATATAGATATTTATCTTTTTGAAATCTATTTAGATTATGCATTTGCATTTTACTTTTATGACCAATGCATCGATTTCTTCCCGATGTGCCTTTTCTTGGAAAATTATTCTCATACATCACTATATACATTTTTTCTCTTATTCTCCATCAACACAAAATCCATTTTTATAAATTTTCAAAAAAATCCAATTTGGATTTTGGTAAAGGGTCTTAAAATTTTCCCCTAATCTATTAAGGCATTAAGTCCTTTTAGGGGGTGTGTTCCTCTTGAACATCTTGGAATTACTAGATATTGGGTTCACTGTCATGCTCTAACATTTATTCCACATCTAGTAAGTAGAGTTATTATGTCATGCACATGTGACCCTTACCCCATTTGTCATCACAATTATAAAGTAATCCTTTCTCCATATGATCCCACATATCATACCTTAGTAAAGAGTTTTACGAGTAGTAGTTTTGGTTGACCACGCTTCATTGTGTTCTTTATAAGTGGGAAAGTGGGAGGTCAACGTTGTAATGAGATTTTATCTTCGCTAACTTAGCGGACCAAGGGAATCCATCATGTTGTTGGGCCAAAATATTTTCACCTTCGAGTAGAGTGGATCTTTGAGGCCATTAACAAAACAACTTTTGAAAAAGTCATCTAACAACCATTTAGTGTGATTAGGTAGTTTTTCAAATTCAATGTGGTAATCATGAATAGTACCTGCCTAGTGCGGTTTGGTGAGAGATCCTATAAGTCCTCAAATACCAAGGGACCAAACCTACCCCAAAGTAAGGATGTAAATTTTTTCCAATTTGGTTCATTATTATATTTGATATATTGATGGTGTCATTGAAATGCTTCTCGTTCAAGTGGAAGAAAGCGATTGGGATTCGGTTTACTGAGAATAAATATTTGAAGGTTAAAGAATTTCTGGATCAATATATCCATCCTGTAGGATATTTATCATTGAACCTTGGAAATTCCAACTTGGGACAATGGATGTGTTGGGATAAGATAATTTATTCTCTGAAGAAGACTCTTTCTACAAATTTTTGAGAAAAAGGATATTATATTGATTCAATCCCCACATCATATCAGTTAACTCAGTGATCTAGGACTACAATGTTGTGATTTCATCCTCAATGATATTTTTGCAAGTACATGGGTGGCTACCATGTAACTAACAATTTCTTTTGGAAAGGGATAGAAAACATGTTCTAAGACATTATCATGAAGGTAAATTTCAATGTGAGCTCAATCAGAAGGGGCAAATGTACTTTTATTATTTTTTTGGAACCTCCTAGTTATGATGGAATGAATACAAGGGAAATTTGGAACCGTAATGAAAAATTGGGAAATGTGTCCAAGAGGGACAGAGAAGTAGAAAATGGAAAGGAACACTATGGGATAATTTTGAAATAATTAGATAAAAACTAAATAAGTTTTGGAAAATTTTGAAAAATCATGATTTGATATTTATGGCTAATAAAAGTGGAATTTGGATATAGACCCTCAAGAAAATAAATGTGTAGAATGGAATTTGAGGTGTTTTAGGAAATTTTGAGAGTCAACAAAACTATAAAACAAATATATGGGAAATAAAGTAATTTTATTCCTTTTTTCCCTTTTTTGAAAAATGACTAGAGCTTTGTTGTTTGTCTCTACAAAATATTGTCTATAAGTGTGTGGTTACCAACTATTCTCAACTTTGACTACTTTTTTGTTTTCTTGCTTAAATTTTATGTTAGATATGGGCCCCAGTATGATTAGGTTACCTAATGGTTTTAAGGATTCTTTTGGCCACAAATGCATGAATGAGTACCACTCACTATAAAATTTATAGTCATAGGCTTACCCCGTAATCAATCAAGATGGGGTCTTTTATTGCGAAGAGCTCTTGGTTTACCTCATGGGTGAAAGCTAGTCAATTGGAATGGGTTTTTCCATTTTTGGCAGGTCCTCTTAATGGGCCAACTACTTTGGAGTTCTTATGGTACTCATCATAATGAGTTTTAGGGCTTATGCCCAAGTACTTCCCATAGTTATGTGGATGAGTATTTAACCTTATCTGAACCTATAATGAATATGTGGAAAAAATATGCAAGGAAAATATTTTTGTAAATGGTGCAGTTCTACAAAGCCACATCTAAAAAAATCCAAAATCTACCCGTAAGGCCAAGAAAGTGCTTTGATACTAGATGTGAGGATCCTTCTACATAGATTTTTGAACTCCATAAAATAAATTAACAATGGAATGAACTTTGGGAAATAACTTTTATATCATAGGCCACTTCAAGGGGGTAACCTCCTTTGAGAAAGATCAATACAATAATATTCTTGGATGCCTTTATTAGGCATCAACACTTATATACTAAGTCTATTCTAACAATAACTACTTCTCATGCATATATGATAATCCAAATATTCTCAAGGGATGAATTGCAAAGCATATGCAGATCCATAACAACTAATACATTAATAATTCAAAGAGAATGGTAGGACACAGTTTCATAACAAAGTGTCTCTTTATATTTTTTGTAAATTCAACCCTCGGAAAATATAATTTCAATTTTTTGACATAAAATTTTGAGCAAACACATGAGGGTAATTTTGAAACCAAATTTCATGCATCGATTCACATAAGAAAAATCATTTAGCATCGGCGTCTCATTCACACAAATAAATTTGCGGCCCAAGAAGATACATGATAGACAACACTCTATATGATAATCCAGATGTGTTATATGCATAAAATGTATGAATGATACATTAGAGTGATTGAAAATAGAGAAGAAAGAAAAGAAATAAGAGACACCATTTGTATAATTATCATGCAAATTTATATCATGTAAATACTTGTATAAGATTTGAGGGATCGGTTTAGGATCTTTATGTACTCCTTATCCTCCAATTTATCTCTACTTATAATAAACAATATATAAATGTCTGAATATAATGTAAAGGATGATGACCTATTTCCTAAATTGTTACAACTACTTTATAACAAATCATCGGTCCATTATCTTCAAATGTAATTACTATAAAATGTGGGGTACATTATTGACATTACAAAGATGTGTAAAACTAGACAATACCACAAGGAGGGATTCATGACCTTGTGGTATGCACATATTTACACTAAATAATGTTTAATCCAATGGTGAATCCATATCATGATGTGGGGAAATTCCATTGTGTCACAAATTAGTGAAGTTTTTGAACCTCCTATCATTTGGTTGAGCAATTTGAAGTGTGAATCTCTAAAGTTGTCTAGTCTCACATATGAATATGTGAAGGAAGGTATGAATAAATATTAAAAATTCAATTCCTAACATCCTTTACCCATGCCTTGTCTGAGTGGGCATACAAACAAGAGAGTAATTTTAGATTAAACTTCAATTCCACTTGGTTACGATAACGTGATAATTTTCATTTAGAGTATCATCCATTAGGTTTGATGTGGTTTGTGGGTATGTGCAAGTGAACTTCTCTTTTCCAAGTTACTTACGGTACCCTTAGCAATCATAGTGGGAATATTAGGTGATCAATAGGGAATAATTGTGAAACCCTTGTGAAATAGTAAAAACTAGATCTTGACCCCCTGCACAGTCACCAGTGCCCATACTATTAGGAAATAAGGGACAAAATATGTGGAACAATCCCACACAGAATCGCAATAGTAGAAACTAATATGCGAGAAAAATATCACATATCTAAATTAAAAGTACAAAAATAAAATAACATAACACGGACAATATTTAATGTGGTTCACCCGATTTGGGCTACGCCCACTAAGAATCACTTGCTTAGATGTATTACAATTCACCTCTTTTTCTCAATAAATACCCAAATATGTTTGTAGTTGTTCTCAACAAACTCTCCCAAATTCACACTTGAACTCACACACATTTAAAATGTACAATACCCTACCCTATGCACCAAAATCACACCAATAGAAAACTACAAAATAAATTTTACAATACTATGGGTAGTAGTGGAAAATGGAGAAAAACATGAAATTTGGGAGGAGAGGCAAAACGAAATTAGGGCGGTGAGAGTAAATATTCCATGGAAGGGGTAGGTTTTAATATGCGGGATGGCCTAATCATAGTTCCCAAGGAGCAAAGGGATCACAAAAGAGTGTATGGAGGATGGGATAGGAAGAAGCAAGCATGGGTTTATAACCCTAATATGTATATGCACAAAATATTTCCCAAGGATGTGAATTAGCTTGGAGTTGGGGCAAAAACAATGAGCCACTTTGGAAAGAAGAGTTTGAGGATTCTAGAAATCGAGGTCTATCTCTTCCTTCTAAGCCTACCTCATTTAAGGATATTCTAGGAAATCACAGTGGTAATGCTTCTAGTTATCAGTCATATTTGGTTGATTTGGCAGAAGAAATCCCAGAGCTAGAAATTAAGAACCCCGAGGTAGAGGAATATTATCAAAATCTTGCTTAAGATGTTGTGATCGGGTGATTCAATGGCCTATGGCCTTCCTCTACCACTTTATACCAAAGTGGATATTTGAAAACTAGTCCAACAGGTGTGAAATATCTCTTTGTTTAAGGGGTTTTTTATTGTACATTTTAGAGAAACAAAAGATTATGAGTGTTGCCTATCTAAAGGACCTTGGTTCTGGGGTAACACCGATTTGTATTTGACTCCATGGTTTCAGAATTTGATCTAAATACCCATTCGGTTACCAAAACACTGGTTTGGGTAAGGCTTCCTAACCTTCCTCTACATTTATGGTATGCCCTGGATGATATTGGCAATGTCTTGGGAAAGTTTATTAAAGAAGATTTAGAAAGAAATCACTCTAGGTTTTGCACTTATGCTCACATTTGTGTTGAAATTGATCTGAGTAAAGGACTACTAGATCATATCCTATTAAAATTTGGAAAAATTCAGCATTCACAGGTGGTGGATTATGAAAATACTACTTTTAGATGTAGATCCTGCAATAATCCAGGACATCTGCAAGCTTCTTGTCCTTTAAATAAAAACGGTGCTAAAAAGAGTAGCTCAACCGCTTCTAGTAGATGGGGATTTGTGAATCCTGATTTGGTGTCCACCTCGACATTCAAGGAGGGAACCGAACAAAAGACAACAAAAATAACAACAAATGAACAGAGGGATTCAGAAATGGGAAAAAGTGAGAATGAAGAGTTAGTTGGAGGAACAAAAAGAGAACATTCACCTGAAAAATCAGATTTGGATCAAAAATCTTTGCTTGATAATATGGAAGTCCTAGGAAATCCTAGTGATCTTATGATAATATTTCATTCTAACGCTGGCAAGTGGAATGAAGTAAAGAAGAGGAAAAATAAAAAAGGTCATATGCATAGTATCGAAGACTATTTTCCATCCGAGGGTGGGAAATAGCTTTGGTTATGACACCTATGGTATGCTTTACATTTGTTTGTTTGCTTTGCTTTGTGTTTGTAGGTTTGGTTTGGATTTTCTGGGAGGATTATTGCCCAGCTCTGTTTGGATATTTTCTGTGTATTTAGGCCCAGCTTTTTTATTGGGAACGGGTCCCATCAACCCGCCTTATCAATAAAAAAACCATGGGCCAAAACCACCCCATAAACCTATGGATAAAAATACCATCCATATGAGAAGAGTGTGTTTCACGAGGTATTGGGCATCTATTTCAAGACCCAAAATAAATTCTTGAGGGTTATGCCCTACACCCCCACTCGGGGACCAACCCCAAACCCGGTGAGAAAATGTATAGATTATGTAATACTTTAGTATACATTCTCCAACACTTCCACACATGAAAATAAGCTCCACAACATAACAATTTCTCCCACTTGGATATTAATTTTCTTCTAAGAAATCTCCTTAACCCTTCATTGTAAATCTGTGAAGAAAAAAAAATCTTAACATAGCTTCATTTTCTCCCTTATGACCACCTTGGTCATTATGTCTACAAGATTCATCTAGTATGAACCTTCTCCACTTCAAACTTCTCTTCCTCCAAAGTTTTTCTAATGAAATGGTACCTTAACTATATATGCTTCATCCTAGAGTGGAAATTTTAGTTCTTTGCTAGGTGCATAGCACTCTGACTATCACTATACAACTTCCTTCCTCCTTGCTTATGTCCCAAATCCTCAAGTAATTTTTGTAACCAAATCATTTGTTTTCTTGCCTCTGTAGAAATAACATACTCAACCTTTGTGGTTGATAAAGCCATAAGCTTATGTAGTCATGAAATCCAGCTCATTGTTGTCCCACCTACAATGAAAATATAACATGTCATGCTCCTCCTATTGTCTACATCTCCAGCCATGTCTAAATCTACATAACCACGCAAAGTGGTTTCGATCCACTGTAGCACAAAACTATCCCCATGGTCCCTCTCAAGTACTGAAGGATCCACTTTATTGTCTACATAATGATCTTTACCTAGATCACTCATAAATCTACTCATTGCTCCCACTACATGGGAAATATCAAGCCTAGTGCACACCATGACATACATCAAACTGCTAACCGTTGATGAGTAAGGTACCTTGGACATCGGTTTCTCTCCTGCTCTATCTTGGGACACAACTCCTTTGATAACTTGAAATGGCCTGCCAAAGGAGTCCCAACTAGTTTAGCATCATGTATATTAAACCTCTCTAAGGCTTCTTAATGTACTCTTCCTAAGATAAAGTTAGCTTTCATTCCTTCATATCCCGAGATATCCTCATACCAAGGATTTGTTTTTTCCCCAAATCCTTCATAGCAAAGGAGTAACTTAGATTTTTCTTGAGTACTTTTATCTCCTATTTTTTTCCTAAAACCAACATGTCATCCACATACAAACACGGGATAATATAACTAACATCATAAAATTTCTTTATATACACAAAATGGTGAGAATGTGATCTAATATAACCTTTTCTCCATCATGAAGTTATCAAATTTCTTATACCATTGACGTGGAGCTTGTTTCGGTGCCATACAAGCTCTTCTTTAGTTTACACACCACCTCCTCTTTACCTTTGACTTCATATCCCTTTGGTTGTTACATATATAAATCCTCCTCAAATTCACCATGGAGAAATGTAATTTTTACATCTAGCTTCTCTAAGTGAAAGTATTTTGTTGTCACTATTCCAAGAACAATTCTAATAGAAGTCATATTTAGTACAAGAGAAAAATATCATCAAAATCTATACCTTTTTTCTGTGCAAACCCCTTGACCACCAATCGGGCCTTGTATCTTTTCTTTCATAATTCCTCTTTAACTTTGTACACCCACTTGTTCTGAAATGCTCTTTTGCCTTCGAGTAGCTTCATTGAATCCCAAGTATGGTTCTCCATGAGAGACTGATGCTCCAAATCCATGGCTTTCTCCCACTTCTTCCTAACATCTACCTACATTATTTCATAAGATCTCTCTGGCTCTCCCTTTATCAATGAGTAATAAATAATAAGAGAAGGAGAAAAACATTGGTGTTCTTCTTACCCTAGAAGTCATGCTCAATATAGGAGTTTGGGGTTCCTGTTGAGTAGGTTCCTAAACTGGTTCATGTGTCACTTTCCCATCCAGAAGATCCTCTACCACTGCATATTCTTTCTTGGATTCTTCCCTATTTTTGTGTAATTGTTGCTTATACATAACTTTCTCATTAAAGACCACATCCCTAGATCAAATGATTTTATTTTCCTTAATACTCCAACATTTATATCCAAATTCATCACCACCATAACCAATGAAAGTGTATTTTTCTGATTTAGCCTCTAGTTTGGTCTATCATCCTTGTCAATATGAAGAAATACCTCACATCTAAAGACTCTAAGAAATGAGTAATCAAATTTCTTACTAGACCAAGCCTCCTCAAGTATGCCTCCATCTAAAGCACTTGAGGGTCATATTTTTATCAAGTACACACAGTTGTGCTCTCTACTTCTACCCCAAAAGAAAGAGGAAAGTCTGCATGTAACCTCATGCTCCTAGCTCATTCCATTATTTTCATGTTCATCCTTTCTGACACCCCATTCATCTCTGTGAGTTCCTAGAACCATTTTTCCTACGTATTCCATTCTTAGAACAATAATCATCAAAATCATTTTGTAATACTCCCCTCTCATTATCGACCTTAGACATTTTACTTTAAGACATGTTTCATTCTATACAAAGGCTTTCCATTTAAAAAAGTTTTAAATACATCATATTCATTTCTAATAAAATATACCCAAACTTTCCTTATTACATCATCAATAAAAGTGACATAATAATTTGAACCCCCAAGAGATGATACCTGATCCGGCCCCCACACATCAAAATGTACCAGCTATAACTTACTCTCTTTTTTGTAGGTCCAACCTTGATAAAATTTACACGCTTTTGTTTACCATATACGTAGTTCTCACAAAAATCCAAACCTATTTATGTATATCTGGGAAAATTATTCTTTATGATCTGTATGCCCTTATGGCTCATATGACTAAGCCTATAGTGCCACAATGTTGTATATGCATTTGAAGCCACAATATTTTAAGCATTAGTTCTATCGGTGATTAAATACAAGGTTCCAACCTTCTTGTCGATTGCCACCACAAAATCACCCTTGGTAACCTTCCAAGAGTCTAATGTAAATATCACAATACAACCATCATTTCCCAATTACATCGTTGATACCAAGTTACATCTTAATGTAGGCACGTGTATGACATCCTTTAATATCCATGTATTCCCATTCGCATCTTAACACGAACACAACCTTTTCAAACTATGTTGCAAGACTCATCGTCACCAAGAAAAACATTCCCAAAATCCCCTTGAACATAATTAACAAAATAATTCCTATGTGGAGTAGCATGGAAAGAAGCCCCCGAATCTAACACACAAGATTCAACAATATTATGCAAAGAAAACATTAAAGCATCATGACAGACATTACATGTTTCCACATTTGCCTCCTTATTTTCTTCATGTTGTTTCTTCTTATCCTAAAGCTCCCAATAGTCCTTTCGCATGCTCGAGCTTTTCCAATTCAAAGATACCATCTTGATTTTGGATTTTACTTTGCTCGATCTTTCGATTTTCCCCACCTTCCTCTATTCTTGTGTCTCCCTCTAGTTTCCATTGTCAAAGCATTCCCTAAAATAGAAGATTCCTAGAGATTTTTATTCATATTTCCTCACTTAGAATCGCCCTAAAACATCCTCAAACTTCAACTTTGAGTTAGCTAGAACTGAGTTGCTTACCACCATTACCAATCTATTCCAACTCTTAGGTAAAGAGCACATAATTAATAAATCCCTAACTTATTCATCAAATTCTATTAGAATCGAAGCTATAATATTCACAACCGTATTAAAATCATTTAAATGTTCATTATTCTTAAACCATTCTCGAGACATCCTCATATTAAACAAAATTTTCATTAAAAATATCTTGATAGAGGAGAGGGTTTTTCATATAACTTCCTAATGCATCCATAAGCTCTTTTGTAGTCTTTTTCTTTGAAACATTAAATAATACCAAGATGCAAGACATAGTCGATTGTCCAAGTGCCTTACTATCCATCAAATCCCATTCTACATCCATCATGCTCGAGGTTTTGTTCCCTTTTTTAGACAACGGAATATAAAGATCCTTTTGATAAAGGTAATATTCCATCTGCATCTTCCAAAGACTAAAATTTTTCCCATTGAATTTATCAACTTTTGATCTTCCATCATCTATCATAGCTCCCACTCAAGCTAAAACTTTCCCTGTGATTCAACACTTCAGCAAACCAAACCAGGCTCTGATACCAATTATTAGGAAATAAGGGATAAAATATGCAGAACAATCCCACACATAATCGCAATAGTAGAAACTAATATGTAGAAAAATATCACATATCTGAAATAAAAGTGTAGAAAATAAAAGAACATAACACAAAGACAATATTTAATGTGGTTCACCTAATTTGGGCTATGTCCACCAAGAATCACTTGCTTAGATTTTATTACAAGCCACCTCTTTCTCTCAATATAATACTCAGATCTGTTTGGAGTTGTGCTCAAAAAACTCTCTGAATTCACACTTGAACTCACACACATCTACAATATACAATACCCTACCATATGCACCAAAATCGCACCAATTAGAAATTGCATAATGCTTTTACAATATTATGGGTACCAAAACCATGTGCCAAAACCACCCCATAAACCTATGGGTCAAAATACCACCCATATGAGAAGAGCACATTTCATGAGGTATCAAGTATATCTTTGAGGCCTAAAACTTTGGAGAGTGTACTGAGTAATTTTAGTGTACAGTCTTCAACACTTCCACATATGAAAATAGGCTCCACAACATAACACATACTTAATCACCAGCTCTAAGTGCCTCTGTCGTGGAATGGGCACCCATGTTCGATGTTATTCTTGAGTTCCATAATTTACTGGTGAGAATTTATGATTTTGTTTGGAGTGTGTTCACCACTCGCACCTTCCTATATCAATTCATGTTTACTCATAAATAAGATAAATTCCTCTATCTCTCCTTCTTGCTTAGGGTTTCACACTTTGCATGCTATTTTACTTATGTCATAATGTATTTTAGCATGTGTACATCATTTATTACAATAGTTACTCTGCAATTAGATTTAATTCAAATAAATTAAATCAACTATTAATAATAGTAGAATAACCTAATATATAACAAAGGAAGATGAAGTGTTTCTTAAACCATTAAAATCATTTCATAATTAATCACCATTTCATCATCTTCAACTGGAATTACTTCAAAAATATGTAGTAAAATACTAAAACTATAGAAATGTATGAAACTAGGATGTACCATGGAGGAGTCGGGTCCTTCTATAGTCATGCACATATACACAATGCAAAATCGATTGGTGAAATTGATTCATGATGCCAAGCAATCAACATGGTGTCACGAGTTAGTGATGGGCTTGGATCCTCTAGATCACAAATTGTGACAATGAAAATTTTTATGTCACCCCATTCTTCTCACAATCTAGTTTTTTTTTCATTTTTACACAAAAAAACATTTAATTTTTTAGACCCAAAGGAACAATTCAGGATGCCCATACTTATCCTATAAGGAATAATAGGAATTTCGAATGTTTATTCTATCGGAAAGAATTTATCTGAATTTTTTTTAAAATTAGGTCAACATAAATATTCTCTAGCATCATAAAGTGCATAAGACAAAGACACAGAACACACGTAGATTTAGAACCGGTAGAAAGTAGGATAAAAACCATAGTTTTTGCCACCTCACCCTTTCATGTATATCCCTTTTTTCTCTACGCGCAATTTCTATCACTCCCTTTATAAACTACTCTCCCATTCGAAACACTCTCACAAACTTACCCATCTGATTCCTTACATTCCCGGGTCATTCATTCCCTGCTCCCCCATCTCTCTTTTCTTCATCTTCTTTCTTTGAAAAGATTCTCTTCTCTCAATGGTAGGTGAATCGGTTTACGTAATATTGTTGGTGGTGGTGGTAATGATAGTAGTAGCTACAAATTATGGGGTTTTGGTAGCTTAGTCACCTACTCCGTCTTCGGGATGTATGATTGGGTACTTCTTTAGTTTATCAATGTCCATGTCAGTAGACCCTTGATATACCCTAACTCCTTCCTTGTCTCCAAGATTTCGGCCTTATTAGTTAAACCCCATTTAGATCTACCCCTATGCCTTTCAACCCTATTACTGTTGAGATCAACATGGTTGTGATCCTTACCCTGCGTATTACAAAGTAGAAAAAATCTTCATGTACCCTTCTCATTAACCACTGGTATAAGGGTTCATATTTACCAAATTAGGGGAGCTCATACAACTGGTAAACTCTAATCTACTTCAGCAACTTCTCCCCAAGTGTCATCATACACTAACATGTCTTCTATTGTGCGCTTATTTGTCTTTGTGTTTAATAATGCATCTAGATCCTTCTTGTTTTCGGTGTACGATGGTTGTAATCATTGATCTTTCTCTTCTGGATGTGGTAATCCCATTCCTAACCCACAATCACACCCTTTGGATATTGAATTTCGATAAATTACTCTTCAAGAGTCATTTCAACCTCTACTTCCACTTTCTTCTTCCCCTTAGCTCCTGCGGTAGGTGCTTTCTTTGGTGCCATCTATAACCTACAATCTTCTAACTTCAAATACTCACCTTTTATCTCCTGTAACAACAAACTAAACCCTAGCTCGATTCAACATGCCCTAGTTAAAATTACATGCCCTAGCTCTTTTACAACGCCTTGCTTCACTCAAACCCTTTGCAACTGGGGATGCAAGCTTCTCTACACACAAATCTGCTCATCACATCTCGATTCACACTCTTCACACTGAAATAATCTTCTCGCATCTTTGATCGCACTTGGCTCTTTCAAATTATCATGATTGTAATGGTAAAAATGAACTCGCATCCTGTCCTTTTATAGATTTTCAAAAAGTTAGTGTATTTATTGCTCCTTCACCTACCAACAATCCTCATTAATTGATCCTTTTTCCATTTTCCACATGGTACATCTTCGCTCCCCTAATCATAACCTTCACAGCATGCCCTCCTACCTTCGGCCAGGACTTCTATTCGGTGTGCTTCCATGTGCCAAGTACCTCACCACCGCACCTTCCACTAGTAGTCTTCACGGCCTGCTTACCTCATGTTATATTGTTCCATCATTTATCTCCATCTATGGTCATCTTGTCTAGAAGCAATCTCTTTTCTAACAATTCTCCAACTTTGAATAGCACCCGTAGCAGTTTGTTCCTTTCATGTGTACTTATTTTTCAATAATCATGTACCTGGATATCAATAACCACCCCACACTAAGGGTATGTGCATTCCTCTACGCATATAAATGCTTCAAATAGTAATTAGCTTCTGGCGTGCAAATGTGCTTATTACACAAAAACACCAACTAAATTGACAAAGCATAGCGATGAAGAAGGAAATAAATTAAGGAAATACAAAATTGAAAACCTAATCTAAATGGCAACATTGCCTTATTACAAACACCAAGAAGACTTATTTATAGTAGGGCTTCAGCCTACTCCCGTTAAAGTAATTGGGTAACAATGTTCCATCAAGTGCCTCTAATTGGCAAGCATTTGTTTCAAGTATGTGAGTGATAACATGGCCCCAACCAATGTACTTTGAGTTTTCTCTGGATGGCCAAAAACTTAGAATCATAAAGGAGCACCATCTGTCCAATTGTGAACTTTTTATCCCTGATGTGCCTATCATGTCATGCTTTCTACTTGGCCTTTTCTTGTTTTTGACTCCAACGTGTTATTGCTCATCGCTCATCTAGCTTGATTAACTTTTCAATCCATTCTTCTAATGCTTTCTCATCAGCTAGACCTCCAGTGTGTGCAATATGCAAAGATGGTAACATGAATTCCATAGGAAGAATTGCTTCTACTCCAAACACTAACTGAAATGGTGTGGCTTTGTTCAACCTTTTATATGTTGTGTGATATGCCCAAATCACTACAGATACTTTATCATCCCAATCCTTTCTTCCAACATCACATATTTTTGTCAATGTCTGGCTCAAAATTTTGTTGAAAGCCTCAAGCAGTTCCATTGGCCTGAGGATGATATGGTGTAGTCTTATGGTGTGCAATCATGAATTCATCCAATAAAATTTTGATTGTCTCATTCAGAAAGTGTGTGCCCCTATCACTGGTCAAACTTAAAGGGCATCCATACCTCATAATAATATTTTCCCATAGAAACTGGTTATTGTAGCTATTGTACAATCCTTTGTAGGGGTTTCTTCTACCCACCTTGTAAGGTAATCCATGCAAGTAATGATGTAGCGTGATCCAGTTCTACACACAGCTGGTGAAATAGGACCCACAAAATCAATTTCCCATTTCTCAAATGGCTCTACACTAGGAATAGGCCTTAATGGCATCTCATCTCATTGTCCTGGTTTTCCAAGACATTGATAAAGTGATCACATGCCTTACAAAATTCCTTACAATCTTTATACAGGGTCTCCCACCATAATCCAATGAGTAAAATCTTATGCAAGTGGTGTCACCTACATAGTGGCCACCTGCAATACCACCATGAGCTTCTTCCATAATATTGTGTGCTCATGCTCCAATACACACTAGTGGTGCACAATACTTCATCTCGACCTAATTTGTACAGGTCACCGCTAATTAACATATAGGGTGTTACGCATATAGCAAGTTACTTTTCTTCTCAAGGATTTCATTCCTTCTGGTGTCATGCCTATTCATAGAAAGACAACAATGTCCTCTAATTTCGATGGTGCGTTGTAACCTGTATAATTGTGCATCGGACATGGTATCTTCAATTTTTGTGCTTCTTCTCTTGATTATATTCTGGATAAATGGTCTAGTCTAGAATTACTTTTCCCTAGTTTGACCACAATTGTGAAATCAAATTCTTGAAATAAGAGTACCCATCTACATATATACCCCTATAAAATGGGCTTATTTACCAAATACTTCAATGCCATGTGATCTGTATAAAAGAAAATGGTGTAGCTAGCAGTAGTACTTATCGAATTTATGTAGCACATAGATCATTAACAAAGCTTCACGCTGTAGTTGTGTAATTTGATTCTCACAGGAGTCAGCTTTCTACTAGCAAAACATATAGGATGATCTACAATACCTTCTCAGGATTATCCAATACCACGCCAATGGTCATGCAGAGGCATCCACATGTACATGAAATGGTTGGTCCCATGAAGAAAACGTGCAGAATAGGTGCGGTAGTAAGTTTCTCCTTTAATGTCTCGAATGTGCGTTGTTGTGGTTCTCCCCTAGTAGAACATACCTTTTCCTTTTAGTAACTCCTCCAAAGTGTGGCAACCTTGGCATATCCTTTAATAAACTTCCTATAATATCCTGTATGACCCAAAAATCCATGCACCTCACTCTGACTGGTAGGCTCTTTTAGGCCGATAATGACTACAACCTTAGTTGGATCGACCAACAAACCTTCCTTGCAGATTATGTGTCCTAACAATATTCCAAATGGTGTAGCAAATATGCACTTCTTGATGTTCAAAGAGATACTCAATTGTCTACATCTTTCAAACATTAAGCGTAGATTGTCACAATGATCTTTGACTAGTCCATACACCATCCAATCATCTAAATAAACCTGTAAGAAGTTGTGAATAAACTCTTTAAACCTAAACAACTATGCGTGAAAATACAACAGCACATTTTTCAGACAAAAGGCATCACAAGTATAGGTGAAGCTACCCCATTTAGTAGTAAAAGTAGTTTTTTCCTGATCCTCCTGGGAAATCCTAACCTGATGATACCCAGAGAACCCATATGTAAACAAATAGATTTTGTGCCTGCAACACCTTCTAGTATTTCCTCAGTGAATGGCGTAGGAAAGGGATCAGTCACACATGTAGCATTCAGCTCCATGTAGTCCACACAAATCCTAATCGACCATCCTTCTTGATATTGATCACCATTGGACTAACCCATTCTGACTCGTTCAGGGGCTTGATGATTCCAGACTTCAACATTTTGTCAATCTCTTCTTTGACCTTTTCACATGCAAGTTGGGGTTCATCCTGTAGGGTCTCTTTCTAACTAGGTGTGCACCCTCTTTAAGCTTTATCCTCATCTCCCTAATGATTCATGCACACCTTTAAGCTCATGGTACCCCGAGGAAATAAATCCTGATAATCCCATAGTAACTCTATGATTTTTTGCCACTTCAAAGTCTGACCAATAGTCCCCAATTATGGCCTCCTTAGGCTCAACATCTGATCCAATATTCACTTTCTTTGTCTTCATAGGTTCATGGTAGGTGTGTGTGGTCTTATCTGCACTTATCCAACACCTCACGCCTACCTGTTGAATGGTTTACATCCAGATTTTCTACTTCTTCATCATCCACTAAGTAGACCATTTTTCCTTTTTCTTTCTCAAGGAAAGTGCTGAAGTAGTGTGGCATCGGACCTCTATTTCTTCAACAAAATGTGCTCCGAGTTTCCTTCATCCAATAACTCTGAATGAGTTCTTCATCCTTGGCACTATCTCCCATAGTTAAGTGCTTTATGACTTTTAATGCTTCTTCCACCAGAGGCTTGGTAGAGAAGAAGTCAAACGTCTGGGTCATTCCTGCAATTAAATCCTGCCAATTTCCAGTCTCTCTATGGAGTTCTACATATACATACCAAGCACGTGCAACCATGTAAAGTGGAATAAAACTTGTGCACCCAGAGTGAAGGTGGTAAAGCTTCCTATGCCCTCTGTCCAGAGTCTCTCACACACTATTGAAACGTGGTGTTGAATAGGTTGATTACCATGATAAGTGTAGATTTGAGTAGGTGCATTTCTCCTGAAGAACCTAGTGGCAAGAGCAATCCTAATTTCATTCCATCCTACAAGATTATCCTTGTGGACCACCCACCAAACACGTTGTTGTCCCGCATAGGGTATATGCTAGCATATTCCTTCTTTCCAATGGGTCTACCCACTATTCTTCCATGGCATGCAAGAACACCATAGGGTCTCCTTCTTCGATGTAACAAGGTATCGAGTTGTTACCTATTCTCCTGATATAACGTGGTTTGTTGACCCTAGGAAATATGCTCTTTACTTCACGCCCTACCAACTCATAAGTGTTATGAGCCCAATTATCACAAGCAACACTTGTAGTATTGCTAATAGATTGTGCATCCTCCCACTGAAGGATTCCTTCTTTACATGGCTCAAGCACCTCTGGATCTGGATGGCGTACATAAATCCTATTCAGGTCTTCTTCACTCAAGGGCTCAACATAGGGCATAAGATTTTCCATCTGTTAAAGGGATAATAACTCTTTCCTCCTTGTTTTCAAAATGATATAACCCTTGTTGAACCAAAGATCAACATTATTTACATAGCACCAAGGATGCCCCAATAGAGCTGGGAAGCTATCTGACTCTGCAGTGCTAAAACCTCAAAATCTCTAGTGAACTTGGCTCCTTGTATGGTAATGGATGCATCTTTTAAAACTCGATGGGAGTGGCCTTAGTCCGGTTAGCCATGAACAATACATTAGAGGATGGCTGCAATGGAGGTCTCCCCATTTGTACCCATGCATCTAAGGTAAGAACATTGACTTCTACTGCTGTATCAATCAATATATTACTCAATAGCCACCCATCCACAACAACATTTAGAGTTATTTCCTTATCATAATCTAGGCTATGAGGGGGAAGATTTACATGCAAGGATCTACCATCAGTCTCAAAGTACTTGCATGTGAAGTGTTTCCTTTTAACCAATTCCCCAACAGTGGAATGATATTCTCTGACGCAACATCTTGCACACTTCTTTCAAATCATCCATATCAGATTGGACCACCTTTGATGCTTTCTTTTCTCCATCTTCCATGATTTCTCCTTTAAATATTGTATTTCACCCTAAAGATTCCTAAGTACCTCCATGGTTTCCTGGTAAACCTCCTTCTGATGGGTAGGATCTGGGTACGTGCATGTAGAACCTCCTCCTTAGTGATGGTAGGCTTTTCTGCAATGCCTCTTTGGTGCGCACTGCTTCAACATGGGTCGTGATCTTTACCTGTAATGCCTGGATTCTGGTTCTAACTTTGGCATCCACTGATTTTCCATAACATGTTGTATCCTTACCATCCCTGCACCTTTGTTTTCTTGTTTATGTTACTTGCTAAGATGCTCATACAAGTCGGGCACTTCCTCATAACTATGATTCTTTCCACGTAAAAGAACATGTAATATTCTGAGGACATTCACACCTGTAGTGGTTAGGAGATCCACATGTGTAACATGTTCCGTGAGGGAACTCACTTCTTCCACCACCATGGCCTCGGCCTCCATATCCTCCTCAAAACCCTTGACCTCTGCCATGACCTCCTTCAAAATGTCCTTCACTTCATCATAGCGCGCTTGATTGTGATCCCGATCCTGATGCTCGTTTTTTCCTTTAGAGTTATCTAAAACTCTTGTTTCTATATACACCGATGTCTATAGCATCATGGATCTGACCAATTATTAGTAGTCTTCCATGTCATGAGTCGTGGACCTACAGATTTTGTAGTAGCATGAAACGTTCTTCCTTATCACGCGTTGTAGTAATGGGAAGTGACTAAGCATCATGGTTTAGATGGCATATATCTCATAATCCAACAACAATGAGTGCACACATTGATCTGGGGAAACTATCCTTTGTGTGACCTTCCACTTCACAATCTATGCACCAAATCCTGTGTGCATCTCATGTGTTGAATTTGCCGATAGTTTCTCCAACTACTTTGCCATAGCTGTGATATGTGCTTCTAAAAATGGGCTCACCCAGTGTCTATACTTCCAACTACCTCAGCGACGTAAAGTTACTTCAAGTGCTTCACATGGATCGGTGTATGTCTTATGTGATAGCACCCTTCTAAAAGGTGTTATTAGGCCTCCAATGAACCATTGTGCATGTTGGCTTGCATGAATATCATAAGAAAGCTTGGATAATAGTGTTTTGAAATGAGCATCATACTCTCTGACACTTTTAGTAGTGCCTTGCTTAATATCCTTGAGTGCACTTATACTCTTTTGCTCAAACTCAGGATGTGAAACTCTTTAAGGAAAGCATCTTTTAAAGCTGCATAGTCTACACAAGTCTGATCAAGGTCAAAATTTTTTGTACCAATGTGTGTGTGCGCCCTTGTAATGTAGTAGAAAATTGACTTTCCCTATGCTCAAAAGCCATGATTCCTTTTGTGCCATAATATTTCACACATGTGCACGTGTTTAACAACATCTTCTATGCCCCTATACTCTGGGAGATGAAGAGACATCTCCATGTAAATATTTTGGGGTTGGTGCGGACCTTGCCCACTGATCTAGAACCTCATGTGTTTCCTCTGCCTCTAGAACCACCAGATCCACAGAACTAGAGCCACCTATACCTCTTGATCTTGACCTGTAGCTAGAGTCGGACAAAAGATGTACTTCCTATGTCCCAATAGTAGTCTTGAAACACCCGATATTCTGTGAAGTGTTACTACTCCCAGAAGATAGTCCAAAAATTGTGCACTGAATTTTGTGTGGATGATACACCCAAAAAGGTACTCCCATATAATAATGAATCCTTTTGTGCTTGCCATTGTTTGCTTTTTATATGACTCACTCATGCTCTCCCACTACCTAAATTAGCTTATGACTATTTTTTGTACTAGATACTGGAAAACCAAGCGCAAGGGAAAGGTTTCTAGGTGGATTTAGATGTGCCATGGCCCAGGTCGTCTCTGATGGTGCTTCTACATGTGAGGCCGAGGAGGGTTCCTGTCATGCTTTCCCAAATGGGGGAGTTCCTGATGCTCGGGTTCCACATCTTCTACGTGAACTTCAAACCCTTCCCAAACTATCTCTCTCCACAACGCCATTTTCTCTGCAACATCCCATTGCTTCTCTATCTCCCTCTCATGCCTCATTATACTTAAGCCACCTTTCCTCTCTTTTCCTTTCTGTCGCTAGATCTCCATCTTTCACCAAACCTGCTCCTGCCCCCACGCGTGGTGGGGTTTAGTTCACCATCGGTTTGTTCTCCAAGTTTAGGGTTACCATCAGAATTTTGATCGCCAGTGGAATGCCTTGTAGGTAAGTTCCCCTGGGATATCATAAAAATTGGAATTCAGCTACCTTTGGGCACATGAATAAGTGGAAATTGAGTACTCCAAGATATAGCTATTCAAAACACCATGGAACCACGTATCCACAATGCGAGTCCAAATTAGATCAGCATCATAAAGGGTCTAAAATTCTTCCTACATCCAGACAAGTGTGTGATACCTCCAATTCCATTTTAGACACATAAGCAACCAACCACTCATATAGTTCTACTAGAAAGATAAGAAGGAATCTCTCATATAAATAGTCATACAGATTCTGCTCCACCCAAGTGCGTGTGTGTCAAACTCAGATCTAGTGTTGAACCTCTCATGTGTATTCTTCTTCTAGGTCATGTATCCACTCCTCAACACTTTCTAGGGTCAACTAGTATGTCTTCATCATGAACCATCCTAAAAACAAACTGAAAAAGAGGTCCCAAAGAAATGGAACCAATGATGCAGCCTAGAATTCACCAGTAAAAGCCCAGGTGCATTGGCACATCACTCAACCTAGATTGAGCACTCACCGAAGCACGCAAAGGTACCAGGCCCTCTTTAGGGTTGTTTTTAGGAGGTTAGCATGATGAAGACTTAATACATTCATATCCATAATTAATATAACATTCTACAAAGCATATCCAGATCTAGATCTTAAAGAATCATGAATCACGTGATAAACATAGAAAAATCATTTATGCAGTAATAAACTAAAACCATGATTAACACCTTGATTCAGCCAATAACCTCCATTATATTAAATGCAGTAATACATAAAAGCTTCCTTATAATAATAGTAGTATATGCTTATGCGTAACAGAACTTGACAACATAACTTCATACTAACTCTTCTCTCACACTCTCATACTTATATCTATCTCTGTATATCTCATACTACACAAACCAATACATATTTATAAGGGTGGGGACTTTCCCTTCACCACTTATCTAATCCCAAAATAGGTCGCATGCTATTATTAGCCATGCGTCGTTACAATAATAGCCACACATGCAAGTGTGCTAACAATAGACTTCTTCTAGTTAACTGTCAGTAGTAAATCTATTCTCATCATGTACCCATGCAAAGCGCTTCATAGTCGATCCTCCAAAAATAGCCAATGTGTGTCATGTAAGTCTTTAACCGGTTTGTGTGTTTGCACGCTATCTCCAAAAATAGCTCATACACGTGAAAATGGCTAAGTCCCAAATCTATCTTACTGATAGTATTCGTGGATGCCTTTATTGGGAATCAACACTTATATACTAAGTCTATTCTAACAACAATTACTTCCCATGCATGAATGATAATTCAAATATGCTCAAGGGACGACTTATAAAGCATATGCATCCATAACGACTAATACACATATAATGCAAAGAGAAGGGTAGGACATGCGATTTCGTAATAAAGTGTCACTTCATATTTTGTAAATTCAACCCTCTAAAAATATAATTTCAATTTGTTGACATAAAATTTTGAGCAAAACACATGAGGGTAAGTTTGAAATCAAATTTCATGCATCAATTCACATTAAAACAAACATTTAGCATCATCCTCATTGACATAAATCAATTTGGGGCCCAAGAAGAGACATGATAAACAACACTTTATATGATAATCTAGATGTCTTATATGCATAAAATGTATGAATGATACATTAGAGTGTTTGAAAATAGAGAAGAAAGAAAAGAAATAAGAGACGCAATTTGTAGAATTATCATGTAAAGACTTGTATAAGATTTGAGGGACCAGCTCTAGGATCTCAATATACTCCTTATCCTCTAATTTATCTCTACTTGTAATCATTAATATATGATTGTCTTAATATAATGTAAAGGATGATTACCTATTTCCTAAATTGTTGACAACTACTTCATAACAAATCATCGGTCCATCATCTTCTACATGTCATTATTATAAAAATGTGGGGTACATTATTGACATTACAAAGATGTGTAGAACTAGAAAATACCACAAGGAAGGATTCATGACCTTGCGGTATGCACATATTTACACTAAATAATGTTTAATCCACTAGATAATCCATATCATGATGTGGGGCAATGCCATTGTGTCACAACTTAGTCAAGGTTTTTGAACCTCCTATCATTTGGTTAAGCAATCTAAAGTATGAATCTCTAAATTTTTCTAGTCTCACACATGAATATGTGAAGGAAGGTATGAATAAATATAAAAATTTCAAGTCTTAACATCTTTTACCCATGACTTTTCCGAGGTGGGCTCTACAAACAAGAGAGAAATTTTAGATTAAACTTCAATTCCTTTGGGTCATGATAACGTGAGATTTTCTCTGATACCACTAATCAATAACATAAGAGGAAACCTAGTGGATGCTACTCTAAATATAAATCTAGATGTGTTCTATGTAAAATACATATTAGGAATGATAGATGTTGAAGGAAATATTAGAGTTCTTAAGAAACAATAAGAAAAATAAATAAGATACACTAGGTGTATAACTATAATGAAAAATTGTACCATGCAAAGTTGTATACAATGTTTGAGGGATCAATGTAGGATGTTTGTGTACTTTTGATTCTTTGCTCTTTCTCTACTTACTATCAAGAATAGAGGAATAACCTAATATACAACAAAGGAAGATGAAGTGTTTCTTAAACCATTACAAATGCTTCATAATTAATCACCATCCCATCATCTTCAACTAGCACTACTTTGAAACTATGTGGTGCAATACTAACACTACAGAGATGCATGAAACTAGAACATACCATAGAGGAGTCGTGACCTTGTATATGCATGCACATATACACCATGTAGAATATTTTTGAAATTGATTCATGATGCCGAGAAACACCATGATGTTGTGAGTTAGTGATGGTCTTGGATCCTTCTAGATCACAAACCGTGACAACAAAATTTTGACATCACCACAATTTTTTCATGATCTAGTGTTATTTTTCATTTTGACACAAAAACATTTGAATTTGTTAAAATATACTTGTGGGTGAACCTGATGTACCCTTTTTGATAAAGCCATATCATTTTAACAAACTAAATAAATGACATAAATACAAATTTAATATTTTAACTCATTTATACATATATGTAAAACACGAAAATGGATATTTACTTCATGACCCTTACAACATCAACTCACTTCAATATATTATATACATGGCATTACTTATAGAATAGTGCCCCCTCTTGTTTCTTTCACCCTTATCCACTCATTCTTACTTTATTCTTCCTTTATTGTAAGCTACTTCTTCTTCCATGTTGCATCTACATAATGCATTGAATAATTACATATAATTTTTCATAATGTAAAAAGGAGTTATAATTTTGACTTAATAATGAAAAACTTGTATCTTTGAAAAACAAGTCATAAATTTAGTACTAACAAAATAATATATATAAATCTTATATTTGAAATTAAATAATATAACTCACTTTATACATGAAAAACAAAATAATCCCATTTACTATAAACCATCTCTAAACCTAACCCCGATATCATAAATTGTAAAAGAACCTTTCGTTTTCTTGAATAAATTCATAGAACCTTCTATTGTTACTTCCTTTGTTTTGTTTTTTTATGGGAAAACACTTTTGACCGGAGCTATGAACTGGGGAGTTCAAGGGTCTCCACCCATATATAGAAATATATTCAATAGATACCATTAAAAACAAAGAAGCAAGTAAACATTGAAATTAAGACCGTGTTGCCTTGTGTGCCATTCGTGGTGCTAATTACCATCGATCGAAGGATAAAAATATAACAAGTTAGAATAATGTCCTTTTTGCCTATTTTCCTTCGACTTCATGCCATGGATGTGGCTCAAACCACCACCATCTGTGTGATGTTAGGATCTATGAAAGGTGGGATCGATCAAGATGATTTTCCTTATCGTGCTCGATTTATATGATTTGTTGGATTCATGTCCTCTTTTCACTCCGCCTACTGACTTAGTTTCTTCTTGCCTTTCCTTTGCCTCTTTTGATTTTGTTTTCCTAATCCCTCCTTGGTCATTCTTAATTGAAGCTTCATGTGCCTGAGTGAAGGAAGAGAATGCCAACCACTACTCATAGATGACGCCTTATTTTTCTTTAGAGCGTTCTTCCTTTTGATTTCTAGACAAGATGCGTGAAGGTGGTCAGAACCTTAAAAATGACACCTGAAAGCTCTGTGTTCTCATAATCTTGTTGCACATGTTGCATATTCCCCACTTTCAGGATAATCTTATCCAAAACCCTTTGCTAAGATTAATTTTGACACATATTCTGGTGAAAGTACGAATGCCTATCGCAACCCTGGAATGATCAATCTTTAGAAATCTCCCCAAAGCATATGTCTTCGAGGGCATGCCAAAGGTGGAGAGGAAGATTCGAATTCGTACCCACACTGGCATTTTACTCACCGATAGGGTATTCGGATTGAATTCGGCGGAGCAGGAGTGAGAAAAAGTTTAGTGTTGCCCCAAAACCACAGACTGTCCAAAAGACATTTGTGATAATCCTCCTTGATTTGGAAGTGGACAACGAAGAATCCCTTAGAACAAAATGAAATCTCACAAGCATTGGACCAGTTTTCATAGATCCTTTGGGTGAGGGCATTGGCGTCGGCCATATACCGTTAAATGGCCGATGATGATAGCCATACATGACAGGAAATCAAATGGGCTCCAACCTCGGCTTTTCCAAACTACACATCGGGATCTCCTCTGTTAGGTCGATAATGTATGCACTGTGGGCCGTTCGAGGAAGGGACAGATCGTTGGACGATGACCTTGAAAGAGATAGGAATATGAATGGAAGACCCGCCACTACCTAGACCGCTGGAACCACGAAATTTATTTTCACCTCTCCCGAAACACCCTTGCTCGACCGCCATTCGAGGCGGTGGCGGCTTATACGATTCGAGGAGGTCGGAGGGAGGTGTGGTTGGATGGAACCGAGCTTTCTCTAAACTTTAAATCCTTTATAAAAGTCGTGGGTCTTTCTTACTCATCTTGTCGTAGTTTCGATGCAAGTTGCATCCTTCCTGGTAATGATCGTGTCACTCCAAACCCCGAGAACCTCAATTTCATTGCCCTCCATAGCTCCCGTGTTGTAGCAAGTGGGAATCGCAAGGGTTTTGGATAGGATTCTCGGCGATTTCCACGACTTCGGCCCAGTTGCAAAAACTAGGTAATCGCGTGGTGGAGAAGCACTTTTTTAAAGTGGGACATGGGGTGGGCTTAGGTCCTTAATATCCACCGAGGATCCGCATTCGAATGCCCATATGTTTCGCTTGGTCCATATGGAGAAGTTCAACCCCTACCCGAAGGTGTCCCCAAGACCACTTATTGAAAGCATCCAATAAAGTCAATGGGAATGGAACTTGGGTTGATAATTACAAACTACTTGTAACTCACCAATAGCTCAAGACCTTGAGTTCATGTTACTTCTATTGTTAGACATAAACAAAGCATATAGTTCAACGTGGCATTCAATTTTTGGAGAAATAAATAATTTTAGACGCAAAGGAGCAAATTCCAAGACGCCCATACTTATCCTAATACGAATAATAGGAATTTGAATGTTTATTCTATCGGAAAGAATTTACACTGATTTTTTTTAAATATTAGGTCAACATCAATATTCTCTCATAAAGTGCATAAGACAAAGACACGCGTCGGAACACGCCTTGTAGATTCAGAACCGGTAGAAAGTAGGAGGTTCGTTGAACAAAAACCCTAATTTATTGCCACCTCGCCCTTTCGTGTATATCCCGCTTTGCTCTACGCGCAATTTCCTGCCACTCCCTTTATAAACTACTCTCCCATTCGACACTCTCACAAACTTACCCATCGATTCCTTACATTCCCGGGTCATTCATTCACCTGCTCCCCATCTCTCTTTTCTTCATCTTCTTTCTTTGAAAATATTCTCTTCTCTCAATGGCAGGCAAATCAGTTTCTGTAATATTGTTGGCGGCGGTGGTAATGATAGCAGTAGCTGCAAATTATGGGGTTGTGGTAGCTCAGTCACCTGCTCCGTCTTCAGGATGTGCAACTTCACTCATAACATTGTCTCCCTGCGTTGGGTATATTACCAGCAATGTCACCACCTCGCCTACGCAGGGCTGCTGCACGGCTCTATCTTCGGTAGTGCAGAACAGCGCAGTGTGTCTGTGCCAGTTATTTTCCACCAACAATCCTCTTGGTTTCCCCATTAATCAAACAAGGGCTCTGGCTCTGCCCGGTGCCTGCAAAATCACCACTCCGCCGCTCAGTCAATGTAAAGGTATCTTCGGAAGTTGCAATCCCTCTCACATAGATAGGCTTTTCAGTTCCTTCAGATTAAACATCACATATGTTTGTAAGGTTGATTGTCAATCAATTATATTATCTATAGAGTAATCCACTTTGATGACCGCAAATAAACTATAGATACAGTTTCTTTTGTTTCTTTATTTTAATAATTATCAAATTCAAGTCTTACAGAAATGTTGTAATTGATTTGGTGGTTGTCATATTGTAACAGTTGCAGGTGCTCCAGCTCCATCAGCATCTGCAGGAGCTTCTGCTCCTGCATCTCGCGGTATGTATATCTTTTTCTTGTGCATGGAAGATCCTATCCATCACATAGATTAACACGATCCTGTGTATATATTGTGAAACGGAAAGAGAAAATAAACTAATTGAATGATGAAATAAGTGTGCCTACAGGTTCCACCAATGGCGCACCTGTTCCTGCTTCTTCATCTTCCCCTGCTGCACAGTCTCCCTCCGCTTCTGTTGGAGGGATATCACCTACAGCGAGCGTGGATCCAACATCAAAAGCAGGAACCCTTTTCGCGCCATCCACCATTATCAGTGTATTGGCAGGAATGATTGTAGTGAGCACCATGTGGTGAAAGTCTTTTTTTCCTATTATCTGTGTAGGATATTACATCTGGAGGTGTGTGTATTTGGTTGAGTACATAGGAAGCTTTTGTCAGCGTCTTAGCTCTGTTCATCGAGCCGTTGATTGTATTATTTTTAGCGTTTGGGATTCCGAGCGCATACTGGCCAATAAATAATAGTTTCGGTTGATTCCATGGTTACCCAACAGGATGGAATGCCTCTAATTTTCCGTTTTAAAAAAAAAAGTTTTTTATGTCCACTGTATGAAATATCGAATATTTAGAGCTTATAAACATTACTATTTAAAAATTATAGGGATATTAATCAGGAAACAATTATTTAAGTATGTAAGTGTATTAATTATATCAAAAATTAATAATTAAAAATAAATATAATATAATAAATGTATCTATATGAAATACATCAATAGATATCAATTTCAAGGTTTTTAGGCTTGTTTTTATATATCTTTTTAATCAATAACTTCATTAAATTCTTAATTAATTTCTCATTGATTTGTGATAAATAGAATTATTTAGCTATGTAATTGTGAAAGTCTCAAAAATATCGATTCAATAAAAAAGGCGCAAATATTACAACATGACCAAGATATTATTAATTTTTATTGACTTCTCTAGCAAATAAATAAACAAAAAAATTAAGTGACACCCAAATAAAAGTCAAATTTATGAATGAACTGTCACATGACAGTCAAATGAACGTCAAATTTAATGTTGAGAATAAAAGTGAACAACACACTCCATTACAATCTTACGTGTCATTGTAGAACACCTCTCAACGTAAAAACTCAAAATGTTAAAATAATCTGAATTTTCAAAAAAATTACTATTATTTATGACTAATTTAAGGCATAATTTGTGTAAAATAGTGAATAGCTTAAAAATATTTTAATTTTCAATTGTATTTTCAAAGTTTTTTTAATATTTTTAGAAGATTATTATGTTTTTTATTATTAAAAATTATCATATTTTTAAATGTATTTTTCCCTATATATCATATTGTTTTCAATAGACCATCTTTTGCCATATTAGAGGTCCACCATTTAATATTCTTGGTACGAAAGTTATTACCTTAGTTGTTTTATATCTCATTCTTTGGTTTTTAAAATAAACACTTTGCACAATCTTCTTTATGTTATGTTCTTGTTGGCGAGAAAATTTATCGGGTGGACAAACTTGTTGATTCCTTGCCAACGCTTTGGGAATCTATGTCCCTATACTAGGTGCAGGTATCGTATATGCATGCACAATAAAATGTGGATTTCTGTGGTGGCCTTTATTTGGGTATCCAACGGGGGCACTCCACGACCTCCGGTAAATGCTTGCAGTTATCTGCAAGGGGAATTTGCTATGAAGGTGGGAAAGGGAGTGAGAAAAGAGGTAGGAGAACTAATGTTGCAGGTAGAAAATCAGATTCCTACACGCACTAGTTAGAAACTTCATCACATGCACTAAATTTAGAGGAAACAACCCTGCAAATGGCAACAAGACCGAATAGAATTTGATGAACACAAAGTATCATGAAACCCCTCAGTCAAAGAAAGATAGAAACTCCTTCTTCTTGTATTGATGCTTAAACAAAAGTTGTACATAGTGGAGAAATGGAGGAAATTGAGAAAAGGGGGAAAGGAAGAAAATGGCTATCTCCTTTGTTCTCTCAAAGTACAATATACTCTTGAGTTTACAAGATCAATTACCAACCCGTACAATGGTGTGAAGAATCCATTAAATCTCCTCCAAGAAACGGTTACAACTTCTTCTTTGTTAGCAAGAAACGGTTTACAATCTTATTGGTCATTTGCGTTCATTGATTCTTAATTCGTGAAGAAATGTCAATGGCGAAAAACCAAACTTTTCATAATGCACCCGTTACACTTGTTTTGTAACTTTGAATTTGAAATGTTCATCTTGCCTTTGAAACTTTAAATCAGAGTCATACACATGAGAGAAATTTACTGGAGTGGGTGTGGAGGATTCCTTTTGCATTTTGTGACTTTATAGAGATTTGGCATTTTGGAACATTTTAGCCCACTTACCCACTTTTGATATGGTCTTGACACGTGGCCTCAATTGATTGTGAAGGAGTCGCAGTCACTTTTATAATTTTACCTTTTTCAATGCAGCCTCAAAAACACAAATTGCTCCACCGCCCGCCCCCGCTTTGACTTTCCAACGGCGGGCCCAAGATTTGACTTTTCCTTTAAGCTTTGATCGGGGCTGTGGGTCACTTTTTAACTTTTCACCTTTTTACAAAGAGGCTCAAATTCTCAAATCTCCCCGACGTCCCACTTCCTTGCTTTGACTCTTTTGATGGCGGGCTCAAGATTTGACTTTTTCCTTTAAGCCCGATCGGGGCTGCGAGTCACTTTTTAACTTTTTGCCTTTTTACAAAGAGGCTCAAATTCTCAAATCTCCCGACATTCTTCCTCCTGTTTTGACTTTCCAACGGCGGGCTCAAGATTTGAATTTTTCCTTTAAGCCTGATCGGGGTTGCGGGTCACTTTTTAATTTTTCACCTTTTTACAAAGAGGCTCAAAATATCAAATCTTCCAGAAGGTCTGCCTCTAATTAGATATGTCCACGTACCAATGGATGACGGAGCCAAAATTTGATGGGGAAGAAAATGCCCATCGTTCTCGACTGTGGGAAAAAATGCAGAGAAGAAGAAAACTCCACCATTTCGTGCCCGATTTTCAAATTTCTTTCATGAGCTAAGGAATTGAAAACAATACAAGGTTCGATGATCCATGGCCATAGAAATATTGACAATTTCATTCAAATGAGGATAACAATAAAATTTTCACGTGTCAGACAAGAAAACGGAAAATTTATCAAAACGTGCAGACTGGAGAGTTTAAACAACTACAAAGCATGAATTTCTTTATCTTTTCAGACTTCCAACTTTACTTGAATACTTCTGGAGGGCGTGAGCTCAAAATTTTCAAATTTTACTTAGAAAATGAGGGGGGATTTTGAGGGTGACAACAACTGGCTCTAGCTTGGGGACATGACATGGATTGAGCATAGTGAAGACATGACATGGGAATCCAGAATCTCAATCTCTAGACCCTATAATTCGTTGACCAGTGCCTTATCCATTGGGCCTTGCAGAGTCATATACAACTTCGGGAAAGAAATATCAGAAGAAGGAAACACACAAGCACACAAAAGGAAGGAAACACACGACATGCAATGAAGGAAATAAAAACCAAACAACGGAAAGGGAAACACACGTAACAATCACCTATGGTACAAGGGGACAACCCACTTTCACTGATGATACAATTTTAGGTATTTCCGCTCCGAGGCAATTCCAGTGGCGTTCCATCCAAATATGAGAGAAGAAAAGTGTTCTCGCCGCAAGCATAATGAGTTGAAATTTCCATGGCTGCCTTTTGGTTCTCTTCTTTTGTCCCATAGCAAGATGAAGTCTCCAACTTTGAATTCTCTTTCCTTGGCCTTCTTATCAAAAATCTTCTTTACTTTCAATTGGTGCTCCTTAATGCGATCCACCACTTGGAGTCTATTTTCTTCCAGCTTCTCAAGAAAGAGGATCCTCTTGTCAATGGAATCCTTGTACTGACCATCTTCTATTGCCTGTAGTAGCTTGAGAGCTGGCATCTCGATTGTGAGAGGAATTTCTGCTTTGACTCCATACAGTAGTTGGAATGGTGACATACCTATTTCCTTCTTGGGAGTGATCCTATCCACCCACAATGCGTCATACAACCTTTTTGTGCCAATTCCTTTGATTTTCATCTACAAGCTTCATGGACAATGGTCACAATGTTCTTGTTGCTTGATTCAACTTGTCTATTTCCTTGTGGATAGTAGTTAGAAGAATGAGCTAGGGAGATTTCATAGCTATAGAAAAACTTGGTCAGATCTCTTGAAGAGAAATAGGTAGCATTATCTGCTACAATCTTCTATGGCACTCGAAACGGACTATGATATTCTCCTTGATGAAGTTGCATATTGTTTCAGTGTTGGCTTGTTTGGCCGGAATGGCTTCCACCCATTTGGTGAAGTAGTCTATTGCTGTGAGTACATAGGTGTGCCCCGTGCTTGAGTGAGGGTTCAGAACACCAATGAAGTCTAGCCCCCACTGTTGAAATGGTTCTTCAATAACCATAGGCCTGAGTGGTAATGCAGCGAGTTGTGGTCTTCCAACAAACTGTTGGCATGCTTTGCATTTAGAAACCCAATCTCAAGTGTCTGCAAAGATGGTGGGCCAATAATACCTTCCTCAGAGGATCTTGTGTGCAGTGACCATTGCTGAAAAATGTCCACCATGTGTTTGGTCATGGTATGCTTTAAGAAACTTTTCTTGTTGCTCTTGTCTACGCACTGAGCAAACAACCATCCATACCTTTTTTGCAAAGCGCATGATTCCATATTACAAATTTAGCTGCCTTCAGCTTGAGTGTTCTCCTTTCCTTGTAATCAAGATGGGGGCATTCTCCATAAGTTAGGTAATAGGCAATATCAGCATACCACTCATCAGTAGTGGTGACAAAGAGAACCTGTGGGTTGTCTTCTGAACAAGTTGAGCAAGCGCATTTTTCTTCGCCATGTTGAACTTTGAGTGTTTCATCTTCAGCAATCAACTTTCACAAACCATTTCCCTTACCATATTGGAGGGTCAAATCTCCAAGTCATATTCTTGAGTCTTTGCAATCTAATTTCCTCGTTAAGCTCGGGATACTGCTATGTCAATATGGACTTGATTGCAGCTGTGGGGACCATCACCACCATATGGGTATTGAGGATGTAAAATTGGAGTTTTTACAACCTTGACCACTGCATAGGCATGCTTCTCCATTTGGCTATATTTTAGCTCATGCTTTTTCAAAGGACAACTCATGAAAGTAATAGGTGTTTCCATGCCTTCATCATTTTTTCTGAACGAGAACGGCAGAGAGTGTATGTTCTGATGCATAACAATACATGATGAATTCTTTGTTAAAATCAAGAGATACAAGAGTCGAAGCCTTGGCAATGGATTTCTTGATCTCTTTGAATGTTGCCTTCCCTTCATTGTTCCATTTAAAGCTTGCTTGTGGTTTCATCATGGAAGTGATGTGCTTCGTCAACTCAACAAACTCAGGCACAAAACGACAAAGAAAGTTCACCTTTCCGAAGAATGAATGAACTCCTTTCTTACTTGTGGGCAAGGCTAATGCTTGAATGGATCTAATCCTCTCAGGATCAATGTGTGCTCCATGTTTGTTCACAATGTGCCCCAATAACTTTCCTTCTATGACTCTAAAAATGCACTTTTTTGGATTTAGTGATATGCCATGTTTCCTACACCTTGCAAGTACTTGTTCCAAGTGATAGATATGATCTCCCCTCTTCTTTGAAAATATTGTGAGATCATCAAGATATATGAAAATGCAATGCTTCAAATCTTTGAAGGCCAAATCCATCGCCCTTTGGAATGTAGCTCCTGCATTGATTAGGCCAAAAGGCATTTTGTTGTAGGAAAAAGTGCCCCAAGGTGTTGTAAAGGTTGTCTTGGTGCAGTCTTCCTCTACCACTTTGATTTGATTGTATCCTGAGAATCCATCAAGTAATGAAAGAATTTCAGATCCAATGACTACTTGTAGGATATGGTCCATGATAGGAAGAGGATAATTTTCCTTGAGTGATTCCTGGTTCAAGTTGCGAAAATCTACACATATCCTTATTTCACCATTCTTCTTCCACACTGGCACAATGTTAGCCACCCACGTTGAATGGTGGATGGGAAAGATGATCCTTACATTAAGCATCTTCATTACCTCCTCCTTGATGGTATCAACAATCTTTGGGTTGTACGGCCTTTGTTTTTGCCTGAAGGGCTTAACACCCTGCTTTAAAGGAATTGAGTGATGCATTTCCTTTGGCTGGAAGGATTTGAGTTCATCATAAGAGTAGGCCAAGACATCTGAGTATTTCTTGAGTAATGCAACAAACCTTATTTTTTTCTTCAGGCGAGCAACATTTTCGATATTGACCATCCTTGGCTCCTCCGGGGTACCAATGTTTTCTTTATCAAAATCAGTTGGGCACCGAGAAGATTGCTTTTCTTTCTCTTGAATGAATATGTCATGTTTTTCAAAGAGGTCTTCTAAAGAGACTAGGCCTTTGGGAATTTTGTTTCCTTTCAATTTGATTACTCCTCATCATCAATCCCTTCAATTCCTTCTTTCTCTTCTTTAGGACTGCTTCTCGGTGTGGATTTTCACCTCCTTTAAAGAAGAGATTATTGAAATTATCCCTTTGCTCCAAAAAGGATAGAATTTGGTTATCATCATTGAAGACTTGCCAATGATTTGCATTGTTTTGTACACTAGGCCTGAATACCATTTCAATGGTCACTTTTTCTTTACCAAAAGAAGGATGAGGTGTCACTAGGGAAGATGACATTGCAAGAGAATCAGCCTTTTCATTTTGTTCCCTTGGAATAGCTTCAATGGAAAATGCATCAAAAGATTCAATGCAGTCCCACACTCTATTTTTGTAATGCCAGAGTCTTGGATTCTTCACCTGATATTGTTGGTAGACCTACTTTACTACAACCTCTGCATCACCTCAGCATCTCAATTTCTTGATTCCCATGTCCTCTGCTGCACTCATGCCTAAGAGTAGTGCTTCATACTTTGCAGTGTTATTTGTATTATCAAATTGTAGCTTGTAGGCAAATGGGTACAACTCATTAGAAGGAGAGTACAATACTACACCAGCTCCCAAGCCTGCTCTGGAATGACTACCATAAAATTCCATTGTCCAAATTTGATCTTCCTCTTCCTCCATGAGAAGTGGCAAGTTCTCCTCTTTTTCTAATGTGAGGAAGTAGTTTCCTAGCCCACAATCTTGAAAGAGAATGTTTGCTTTCGGATCATCAAACTTTCGTACTGTGAACTTCATCTTTCTTACTGGTAGCAACTTCTTCATCTCACCTTTTACTGGGATAGTTGTAGATGACCAATCCATTTTTATCTCTCCACCCAGGTCTCGTAAAACTCCTACTCAATAGCATACCAAAGGATGATGGGATGTCTGCCACTAGGATGGTTATGAGCACCTTCTTTTCTGGAAAATCAGCTAGTGCTACATGTGCATCTTTGATTCTTCCTACCAATGGCACTTGTTTGGATTCCATTGAGTAGCAGGTGCCATTTAATCGGTTCAAGGTGAGGCCTAGAAAATTTACAAATTTGACTAGCATCACATTATCTGAGGCTTTGCAATCTATGATGCAATTATTTAGCTGGAAGCCTTTAATGAGGAGTGACAGGTAGAAAGGTTCAACCTTGTTGGTTTTGGAGGCACTAAGGGCTAGCATGTTTTAGGAAGGTGGTGTGGATGGTGTGGGTAGTAAGCCTTTAGAATTAGGACTCGAGGATACAGGGTTACCACCACAAATTGTATTAATGAACCTGTCAAACTAGGCAGGGTGTGTTTGTAGGTATTCTATTTCTGAGAGCTGGACTTTGGTTTTGCTTGCATGTTCCACAAAGTCAAATGGGGTTATGGTGAGTGAGGAAGAGGTTCGGAAATGGAGGAAGATTTAAATGGTAGAGGCTTTGCTACTTTGGGTGTTGAGTTCTCTTTTTTGGGTGTAGCTTTTGATTGAACCTTAGATGTTTTTGTAGGAACAACATTTAAAGGAGAATTGTTCTTAGCAACTTTTGAGCTGGGAGAAGAATTAGATGACTTACTTGGCATAGTAGCATGATCCTTGACAACCAGTGAGTCTGGTTTTTCTTTTGTTGACTCCATAGAAGGTGGTAATGGTGATCCTCTACTGATGATTTTATTTTGTGTGACTTCTAGAGGAGAATCTTCTTTATTCTTCTTATCCTTTACATGCAACCATTGAGGATGAAGCACCTTTCCTAGGTGTGCAATGAGTGAAAACAACACATGAGAAACTTGGAGCTTCTTCATCATCCTCATCTTCATCATCAATGTACTCAATTAGGCCATTTTCATATCAACTTCTTCGACCTCAAGATAGTTTTCATAGTCTTCCATATTTTCTTCTTCAGTTTCATCAATTTCTGCTTCCTCCTCTAGCTCTTTGGTGTCACAGATGGCATTGACTGGTGGTGCTTCAAGAGCAAGCCGACAAGGAGGTGGAGCAATCCTTGGCCTATCTGGAGGGTTTGGTCTCCTTGAAGCATTCTCACATTGTGATCTAAGATAGTTGCTTCTTCAAGGCAACCAAGTCATTTGCCATTTTTTGGAACATCAGATTTGTGGTGACAGAGTTTGAATTTTGACCCTTTTGTTTCCCATTGGGGCCTTTCACCTTTCCAGAAAGGATTAGATCATCATCAGTTTCTATTGCAAAGTCCTAGGCTTGCCTCAATGTTCTTGGTTGGGCTCTTCTGAGGAAGAAACCTACTTCTGATGGCAAAGCACTAATGAAAAACCTCTTCAAATTATTTTTAGAAGGCACCACATCTTCAAGGATCCTTCTTATCACTCTATCATATCTTGCTACGAAGTCTCTCATTGACTCAGAGGTTTATTTTTTCATTTGTACCAATTGGACCAAAATATCCTGGCAATCTTCATGTCTTGAACTTGTGTTCGAATGCACTTCTTATATCTTCCCAATAGGTGATGGACCTTGGGGGTAGCATGTAGAACCATTCGGTAGCTTTCTCTTGAAGTGACTCCATAAAGATTTGGACTGACACATCTTCATCCTCAACACCCAACACACCACAAGTAGTGATAAATGTTACATGCTCTTCAGGGAGTTGAGAACCATCCCCTCGAATTTAGGGAAGTTTTTTCTCAAGCCTCTCGGTAGCTCATGGAGTGGTTGAGTAAAAGCCAATGGACCAAGTGTTTCCTCCATATGGTACATTAGGCTACGGGCCTCATGATCACGTTCATGCTCACAATCGGGATCCCCATTATATGCATGTTTCTATCTTCCAACCTTGTTAAGGATGCGGCTTCTGTGCTACTCTTTCGTCTGCCTTGGCTTGAAGTCTCTCGATTTCTTTGAGTTGAGCTCTTATTTCCTCGTCTGCTCTTGCTTCTCTTTCTCTAGCTTCTTCTTCGGTCTCTACGTCGGTGAAATCTTCAAGGTTCTCATTGATGTATGGAAATTCACCGTCCAAAGGATTAGCAACACTCAGGTTCCCAATGTGACCGGTTGTTTGAGAAGGAGGCCTCTGGATTCCGAGTAGCTCTTGTCTCCTTTGAAGTTCCTCAAAAATGGGATCAGTTTGTCCTCCTTGTCTCTGTTTCCAGTGTATCTTCTATCCGCCAACTTGAAAATCTATGCTCTTCTTTGCGGTGCTAGAATTTGTCTTTGCCTCTCTAATTCAATAGTGCGTTCTTCTTCAAGGTCCAGAATTCTTGTGGCAATGAAGTAGTGATTAGCACTTTGTCTATTATGCCAAATAACTTCCCTCAAATCTGAAGCAACATCTTCTTGGATGTGGAAGAGAAATTCAGTCTTTTAACAGAGGGTTTCCTAGAATAGCCATGATTTGAATCCATGTGGCTCATATAGCCATTCAAATTCCAGAAATTTTTCTCTTTTTGAATTTTGAATTTTCTGTTTTTTCGACCTTGCATGTTGCATTCAGGGTAGTAGATGCTGCTTAAATATGGCCCACAATGGGCGCCAAAATGTTGGTGAGGAAATTTGTCGGGTGGACAAACTTGTGGATTCCTTGCCAACACTCTAGGAATCTAAGTCCCTCTACTTAACCGGTGCAGCTACCGTATATGCATGCATGAGAAAATGTGGATTTTGTGGTGGCCTTTCGACCGGGGATCCAACAGGGGCACTCCACTGACCTTATGGCAAATTGTTCTAGTTATCTACAAGGGGGGAATTTTCTATGAAGGTGGGAAAGGGATTGAGAAAAGAGGTATGAGAACTAATGTCAGCAGGTAGAAAATCGATTCCTACACATACTAGTTAGAAACTTCATCACATGCACTAAATTTAGAGGAAACAACCCCGCAAGTGGAAACAAAACGAATAGAATTTGATGAACTCAAAGTATCATGAAACCCCTCATCAAAGAAATCTAGAAACTCCTTCTTCTTGTATTGATGCTTAAAAGAAGTTGTACATAGTGGAGAAATGGAGGAAATTGAGAAAAGGGGGATGGAAGAAAATGGCTATCTCCTTTGTTCTCTCAAAGTACAATATACTCTTGAGTTTACAAGATCAATTACCAACCCATACAATGGCGTGAAGAAGCCATTAAATCTCCTCCAAGAAATGGTTACAACTTCTTCTTTGTTAGCAAGAAACAGGTTTACAATATTTTTAGTCATTCGCGTCCATTCAGATTCTTGATTCGCGAAGAAACGCCAATGGCGGAAAAACCATACTTTTCATAATGCAATCGTTACACTTGTTTTGTAACTTTGAATTTGAACTGTTCATCTTGCCTTTGAAACTTTAAATTAGAGTCATACACGTGGGAGAAATTTACTGGAGCGGGTGTGGAGGATTCCTTTTGCATTTTGTGACTTTATAGAGATTTGGCATTTTGGAACATTTTGGCCCGCTTACCCACTTTTGATATGGTCTTGACACGTGGCCTCACTTGATTGGTGAAGGAGTCGCATGTCACTTTTATAATTTTACCTTTTTTCAATGCGGGCTCAAAAACACAAATTACTCCACCGCCCGCCTCCCGCTTTGACTTTCCAACGGTGGGCCCAAGATTTGACTTTTTCCTTTAAGCCTGATGGGTTGTGGGTCACTTTTTAACTTTTCACCTTTTTTACAAAGAGGCTCAAAATCTCAAATCTCCCCAACGGCTCCTTCCCTCGCTTTGACTCTTTTGATGGCAGACCCAAGATTTGACTTTTCCTCAAGCCCGATTGGGTCAGGTCACTTTTTAAATTTTCACCTTTTTTACAAAGAGGCTCAAAATCTCAAATCTCCCCGACAGGCCTACCTCCCTGCTTTGACTTTCCAATGGTGGGCTCAAGATTTGACTTTTTCCTTTAAGCCTGATCGGGCTGCAAGGGTCACTTTTTAACTTTTCACCTTTTTACAAAGAGGCTCAAAATCTCAAATCTCCTCGATGGTCCGCCTCCAATTAGATATGTCCACATACCCATGGATGACAGAGCTAAAATTTGACGGGGAAGAAAATGCCCATCATTCCCAACTATGGAAAAAATGCAGAGAAGAAGAAAACTCCACCATTTTGCACCCGATTTTCAAATTTATTTCACGAGCCAAGGAATTGAAAACAATACAAGGTTCGACGATCCATGGCCATAGAAATATTGACAATTTCATTCAAATGAGGAAAACTATAAAATTTTCACATGTCCAGACAGAATATGGAAAATTTATCAAAATGTGCAGACTTAAGAATTTAAACAACTACAAAAGCATGAATTTCTCTATGTTTTCAGACTTGACTTTACTTGAACACTTATGGAGGGCGTGAGCTCAAAATTTTGAATTTGACTTATAAAATGACGGGGATTTTGAGGGCAACAACAATTCTTTATGATATTTGACTACAAATGAACCCTTGTCTTACATAGAACATTGAATTCTTTATTATAAAAGAGAGAGAGAAAGGGATAAGAAAGAAACCTCGACTCAAGAAACAAAGGTTCCCACTCCATCATATTTCAGCTCCTCAAACTTTCGAACTATGCTTGATAGAACCAAATAATTATATAAAATGGAAAGCCTTAACTTTTCTAAGCACGTTCCAATTTTGATCGCAATCCGATTTATATATTCTTGTATGACTATTTAGCACATGCGTGTGCATGAGAGTAACTGGTGGGGCTTGTGTAGTGTAAAATGGCAGTCGTAAGTTCAAATCCTTTTCGCAAGTAACTTGGCCGAAACGCACGGAAAGTTATTGCCACCATATAAAATGCCCATGTTTTAGGAAAATCTTACTTGGTACAATCAATTCCTTTCTAAATAATGCCCAAATTGACACGCCAATTTTCACCTTCCATCTCAAACTTCATCTACCTGTTTTGTAAGCAAATCATTACACCAAAATCTAGAGGCATTAGTGAAATCGTGCACTAGGATCATAACATATCACCTCACTCTACAACCCGGATTCTAGGATGGCAAACCTCCTTTGTCACCCACTTTGCCTCGCTCCGTGAACCCCCTCTAAGAACTAGACTCTTTACTCAGCACCGACAGACCTTCTTGTCACTTGTTCCAAGACTCAAACCCAAGTGGTTTCTCTAATACCAATGTAATATTGAATGCAACCACATGAGTTCGAGTCACGAGAAAGTGACAATAATGTTTCTCAATACAAAGTCCAAAATCTAGAATGTGGTTCTTAGAGAGGGTTTGCATAACAGAATGGAGCAAGTGATAAAGGAGGTCTTTTAACCTAGAGTTCAAGCTATAGAGCATAGTGGGATGTTATGATCGTCATTTCAATATTACCTCAACATTACCTCACCGGGACAACATTTTTCATTATTTTTCTCCACTTATTCATCCGCAATTTACTTCCAACCAATCCCATTTTCATGGGAATCCATATTTTATTACTTTCGCATATTATTAAGATGTACGACTTGCTTATTTGTCCAAGGATTAGTTTGTGCATTCTTTGATGTCAGTTACTGACTTTTTTAGCACAGAGACGTGTTCTAACCCGTAACAAGGGTGTTTCAAATGCTAATGTCATTTTATCGACTCGGAATATATTTGTTGTATGGCACTCCATTTTGTCAACTTTGACACTGAAAGTTTGTAGGTATTTAAGAAAATAGACTGTCAAGCCAATCACGTAATCAATATTTTTTCAATATCCATTGCTTGAAATTCATTTCATTTATTTTGGAGTTTTTTATTTGCAAATAAAGGCTTTTGGCCTATTTTTGAAGGTATAAAATCTGTATCGGGGGACATTTTTATGGTGTTTTACTTTACCTAGTCAGTCAAACCTCTCTTTGAGGCATCTATCTTCCATTCAAAATATTTTGGCATCGAATGGTGATGAAAAAACTTCATTTATCACAATTGATGTGTTGAAAGTGTGAGGTGGCATTACTAATTTGGCTTTTAAAACTATCCTCTTTATCGTTCTCTTATTATTCCTCGCCAAATATATTGCCCTCCATTCTAGCTATGTTCTCAATCGAAAGTTTCATTTTAAGTTTTGAAATAGCATATTTCATTTGGAGGATTATTATTTTATTTTACTGATTAAAAGAAAATAATAAAGCAATATTGTGCAAGTCATTTCAAAACTTAAGCTCAATAGTCCGCCCTCCTCCACCACTCGCCTCCATGTTTGCAGCTGCGGCTTGATATTCATGTTCCCTTTTTTTTATTGACATTCTCACTATGTGGTTGTTTAATGCTGGCACTTTGAGGTGACTTGATTTCTCTCGAGGCCTTTTTGGCTCTATTTGATTGGACATCTCGCATTCTAGAGTGTGACTCTTTCTACCCAATTTTTTTATGATTAGCATTGTACATCTTTGTTATTTATATAAAAGTGTGTTTTTCAATCAAAAAATGAGTATTGTAATATTTTCTAAAATCAAGTAAATTTTGAAAAATAAATTATAGTTTGCAAAACCAAATAAATTGCATTAGTATTAATGGTGCCTCTAGTTCTTGTTTAAGAGTAATGTCGTCACATTCAAACTAGTGCATATATAACCTAATATAGTTGCAACAACTATATTTGTGGCATCATCCTTATAAATCGCCGCGGTTAAATAAGGAAAAATTTCATTATTTGATTCTCTATGTTACATATTCATGTTTATCACTAGATGTAAATCCTAAAGTAAGGACTACCAAGTACGAGAGACATTAATACTTTTCATGCACTAAATAGGTAATCCTTTTCATGCACTAAATAGGTAGCGCATTATTATTCTTCTCTCGATTTTTTTAATGTCTCTTTCACATACCGACAAGTATTTATAAAGTACAATATGCTTCCACATATCGACATGTATATAGGAAGGGAAAACATATTGAAAGTTTTGGTATATTGGTCTAGAGTGTATAGAAAATCAAACATTATGGAGTGATAAGGAAATAATACACCTCCCTTTGTTACAAAATGAATTCAATAAAACATAATGCTAACTAGAAAAGACACTTGGTTAGAATGGTTTCTGCAAGTGGAGAACACTCTCAACTTCAATGATATGTGGTTTTACATTTCGATAAGAAAGAACACCTAAGTAAAACCAAATTATGTAAAATAAATTCAACCATGAAAGTATAAAAATGTCAAGGTTGAATTTATTTCTTGTATGAATGGGGAACCACAACAACAAAATGTCATCAAAAATTGAAAATAAAAATGATAACTCGAATGTGAGTTAATTAAATTCAAATTTTTGTAAGGGTACAACTAATCGATAGATAAAACAATAAATCTGCAAGATCAAGCCAAAGAAGTACAAGCAAGAGCGATAGATATGGTTTGTAGAATGACTCTTGCATCCATCGGTCTAAACTGATTTTGGGTTGAAGACTAGCGTGGAAGGGCTAATTTTGGACTATGTAAGCTCTTTATCTTATTTTAGTTCAAGTGACGATCTTAGGGATAGGAGTGCCTAGAATGGGACAGAGTTTAAGGTGCTAGTGTTTGTCCTGGAGTGCTAGTGTTTACGAGAATAGATTCAAATCTGGTTCTTCTTGTGTCACTTTTAGTTTAATTTAGATCATATCGTGTTCACTTTACTTTTATTTTATCACACATATATTTTTAAAACAAACCCTATCTACCTATATATACTCAAGCACACATTAGATGAATAAATAATGCATATTTTTGAGTCGGACTAACCTCGATAGTCACCCCAATGTGATTTTCACTAAAGCGCTACACTATATTTAAAACTTAATGTAGTTTTAGTGTGTGTATGTGTGTGTGTGTGTGTGTGTGTGATTAGAATAGTGTCCTTTGAGCTAGGTTTCTCTAGTTTAGTCACACAAAGAGATAGCGAGCTACAACTACTTTGTCCCAATGTAAAATGTGTGGTATGGAATTCAGAATAGCTCCCCCTATGTAGTGAATAATGCAATCCTTGATGTAGTAGATAGAAAATATTAGCTCCTTGTAGATGTATGTGCCTCTTGAGGTTAAATAAAAATGTTTTATCCCTTAATAGGTTAAATAAAATATGTATATATGTGATTCATTTTCTTAATATTTTATATATTATATATAGTGAAAGGATGACTAAAAGTGAAAAAAAGAAGACAAGAAAGAAGTAACATCCGAAATTTTAGAAAAAGAGAAAAGGAGGACATAAGCATCTTGAGGGGACAAGAGTGCTTGGACACTCTTGTCCCTAATGGGCAGCTTTTGTATAGTGTGCCAAAAGGATAAAACAATGGAATCGAGTTGAGTAGATGTAGATAGTATAAAAATGTAAGGTTTTCAATCTGAAACATCAAGCAATAAAGATGAAAAGGATAAAAACAATGTCAAAGCAAAGTAAAGGGGTGTTAATGAGTAATTATCTTACTTAGGAATCATACATATAAATGAAGTATTTAGAGGTTAGATGTACATTGGTAAGGGTGTGATTTAATGAATTCATTTTCCCCACTTTATACTCATGAATAAGGATTTGGTAGTATAAAATAGAAAAGAAAAATATACCTTGTGGATTTGAAAGAATATGATGCCCGATAATGTGTTTAATAGGTGTTGTAACATGTTGAATGGAATAGTGTAAAATGTATACCATGAAATTATAAGGAGAGGGAAGGATAAGGATGTTAGGTTTACCTTTGTGTGCGTGAATTGATAATGATGTGTGCATGTAGTTCCATGGAATATTATTTTTTATGGGCGTGCTTGAGATGTGCTTCATGGTTTGTTTGTGTGCTTTGCATTTTTGGGATAGGATAGGACCCGCAAAGATAACAAGTGTAGTCAATGCACTAGGTAAATGAAATGGAACTTTTACTTGGAAAATATGTAAAAATGGAAATGCGTATTGGAAAAAGCTAAACCAATGGTTAGAGTATACCTGAAATGTTGAAAGAGAAAGGGATAGAAATTTGTTCCTACTTGTATAATTTTTTTAGTAGGTTGTTGGAATAATATGAAGGATCTAGGCATCTTATTACCAAACTAGGGATTTTAGTGTCCGGTGCTAAACTTCATATTTATGCATCATGTCGTCGCTAAGGGAAAGTGTATTGTGAGATATATAGGCTTTTCCATCCAACCATTAACACTTCCCCACATATAAGTGCCATTGCAAATGATCACAAACCTGATTTATAATTTTCCTCGGGTAATAAGTTGTTTCAGAATATATCGATGCCCCGTGCATATGCCCTAGGTGACATTCCCTTATTTGATTCCTACTTTAGTTCATGATCAAGTAATTATTTCTTGTTACTAATTGATTTCAATCTAAAATTGCTATGTAGAATCGTTAAAACTAGATAATATTGTAATTGTGCAGTAAATCTGTTGAAACTTATTTGTAACTATTTTTTCCCCAAGATAGGAGTGCCCATGTGGGACACCGACACCAAGGTGTTCCTGTCTATTATAGACATTTCATTCCATGTTGATTTTTTGGACAAGTTTATTTATATGGCCCTTTCTTGTAATTGAGTACTACTTTATATATGTCGATTGTGATTTTGTAATTTTTATTAGGGTGAAAAGGTTCACCCGATGTTTCCCCACTCATTTGGGGTACGCGAGGTTCACAAAAGTGAAAGGAGCCCAAATGAGGAAGGTTGAAACTGATGTGCACATTTGATATAGGAATCATGTAGGGGGAATTAGGATTACACATGGTAATTACCATGGCACAAGAAAAACATTGGTAAAATGTTAGCATACAAGTGTTAGTGACAAACAAGCAATGCACATAGAAATAACAACTAGGAAAAGTATATAGGAAAATAACAAACAAGGACACAACGAGTAGCTAGTTGCATACATGGGACACCACTCAAAATAGTGGATGAATGATACATTAGAGTTATACACTTATTTCACTAAATGGGACTTATTCTAGTCCCAATAAGCTAAAAATATAGCCAATATCATAATCCAATATTGCTATTTTTGGATTGCAAAATGTTAAATATTGGAATTATATGGACTCCAAAATCACACATCTTGGATTCCAATACAAATATATTGGAATCGTAATCACATATATTGGAATCAAAATCCCATATATTGAAATTTAATGCACTCCAAAGTCCTATATATCGAATCTAAAAATCAAAATATTGGAATCCATTATATGGGCTAGTGTCTACTAGCCATTATTTATGATTTTTATGTACAGAACATGTTTCTATTTTAAAAGGTCTAGCAGTCGCCAACCATTATTTATGCTTTGTTATATAAAGAAAAAGTTTATGTTTTAAACGGGCTAAGTGGTCACTAAGTATTATTTATGCTTTGTTATATACAGAACATGTTTCTGTTTTATATGGGATAGCGAACATCTTCTGTTGTCCGTCAATGGTTGCAACAAAGGCCTCAACGTGGTGTTAAATTTGATGCCCATTTAGACGTTTCTTTATTGTTTTTATCCTTAAAATAGTTGCAAATCTTTGAAATAACCGTCACATATGACTTGCATATTATAGATGTGACCATCAATTTTTCTGGAGATTTATTTATATATTAATTATATTATAAAATATTAAAAACAATTAAGTATATACAATATAATTTTATATTTATTTTATGAACAGTGTAAAAAACTATTTTACAAATTTTCAAGGGAAAGTTTTTCTAATAATTCACCACAAAAGTTATTCAATCATATTGTTAGCTTATAATTAGTGAAAATATAATTCCTCCCAACTTATATTCCAAAAATATCAGCATAATATAATAGAGTTACGCAAAGACATTCATAATAACATATGAATGTATATATTATTGACAATGTTAAGCAGTACCATCATAACAACATTCTGAAAAGATAAATAGCTATTTCACATTTTCTTGCTCCAAATATTTGATGCCCTCTACCACATTCAATCCATGAGACACTATTTGTGATATTTTTTTATACAAATCGCCATCAACCATTTATATTTTGTACAATATTTTCGTCTACATTTCATCCCCACCATAAAATTTTTAGGAGGGTTTCCCTTTACACCTAATGTAATACACAAAGTGTTTTTAGAATTTATGAAAAATCATTTCTACCCCAAACGTTTTCTATGTCTCTTATTTTTATTCCCTCGACTATATTGCAATGTTCATTTCCCCAAGTGAGTCTTGGATACAATATAGTTGATATTTTTTTATTGAAGCCCGCTAATATCTTTTTAACATCAATAGAAATGATGTTGTCGGACCAAAATCCTAGTTCATAGTATGGTGATAATAATTTTATAAATTTTGATAGGCGACCTCATAGGTTGACAGTTTTCAAGCCGAACTTGAATGACATCTTCCTATTGTATGTTTTTTATCCCATTTAAGAGTCCTCCATATCCAAAATAAGTAAGTAACTCTTATCACTACCTATAGGGAAGTAAACAAATTTTATTTTCATCATCCGCATATCAATTACAACCAATTAAAATAATTAACATTTTATCTTATACGATAACAATTACCAATTGATATCATGCTTGAGATTACACTACGGCTTTTACACAACCGCTAGATCCGTTGATGCAAGATTTATTTCAAATAAACAATTATCATTCATAATCTATTTCTTCCTATTAAATATGTGAGCATAATGTATTTGAAATAAAAATTAATCAATTCATGATCGATTTCATGTTGTGGCAATCTTAAATGGATAAACATATTGGTTTCTCGTGGTGGTATGTAAGTACAATATCAATATTATTTGTCTTATAATTAAAATTTAGCATCCGATCAAAGCTATGCTTATATTCAAATTTAGTGGCCTCTAGGAAGAGAGCAATCCTTTATCTATTGATGAGGATCTACGAGTGATAGGCTATGCCATCATTGGTCGATCTACACTTAGTTTGGACAACCTTTAATGAGGCTAGCCAAGTGTTGCTTTACATACGCACGAGCTAGATAAAGCCGTATTTAGTTCCATATATGATGATGTTGAAGACAAAAATTTAATTCAATGTAAGTAGTTAGTATTCTATAGTGAATCGGTGAAACATTGTAAACAATATGCGATTTGAATCAATGAGATATTGATGAATGTAAGGTTTTTAGTCTAAACATTTTCAGTATTGAACATGGATGCATATAGTCTTCTAAGCTCTATATACTTCATTTTAAATTGTTATTTTTGTCACGTGGATCATTCACCCATTAAATTGTTGAATGATCCCATGCAACGTTAGAACATCCCCAAGGTGTGGGACCTTGTCACCTTAGGATGACCCTCCGTAAAAGTATGTCTTCCTTTGGAACTTATCTACTCAATTCATGGGGTTCAGAGTTAGAAATAAAAATAAGGAAAATACGGTGATACACCAAGAGAGTATAATTAGATAATTTTCTAATCTTTACATGAAAAGGGTTAACTTAGAAAGGATAAAGAAACCATCACAATCCAATTCACCTTATGTTATTTAGATAGGGAAAATAATAAACCATGACATAGAATATCATACATTTCCTTGTAAGACCCCAAGCATACCTAACAGATAGATCAAATCTGTTCGAATACACAATCAACAAATCATGACAATATATGATATGCACATGTCATACATCCCTTTCTCTCTTCATGACAGTTAATGATAATGTAACTTTATAATAGAAGGAATATAATATTTCACAATTGATATTCAAGATAACCACATCATTCTCCCATAGATTGAAATAAGATACTCTGAAATAAAGGTGAGTTAATCACTTATACTAAGGAATTGCACATTCACAAAGCATACATTGATCAACTATTAACACAATAAATAGAATTTCATGGAAAAATATTGTTTGAATATAATTGAAAGGCTCTAAAGTATTCAAAGCACTCTTCCAATCTTGAAGAGTAACTTCCCAATGATATATCCTATAAATTTATGCACTTAACTATTTATAAGTTTTTTAGGTTGAGCCATTATAGCTGAACCTTAACTAACAAGTTACTAAAAATAGAATGTAATTAAGTTCCAAGGAACATGCTCCCATAAAAATAGCAAAGTAGTTGCAAAGGTTTGACTAAGTCAACCCTACAACTTGGACTGATCTAGAGCTTGGAACTGTCCTTTCATGGCCGCCTAGCTTAGCTTGGTCCTGCAACATATTTTCCTTCTTTTTCTCCTGCTCTTTCTCCCACATAGTCATCGATGCTTGTAATCAATGAAACATTTGATGATTCCTTGTACTTCCTCTTCTTCTGGTCCACATGCATAATGATTCACCACATCCATTATTTCAATCTCTCTTGCCACTTTAGCTAGGAATCCTTTTGAGTTTACTCACCACTTTCTTCAATCGACTTATGAAATTTTGACATGAGACCAACCTATCAATTGAATCACTATTGAAATTCCTAGTTACCTCATCATCTTTCTTCACCAAATCTTTGAAATTTGATTTAATTTGATCCACTGGAAGGCATCAATATTCTCATTGAAAAATTTGCAATTGATATTATCAAACTCTTCAAGATATCATTTAGAGCATCCATTATTTCCACACGTTTTTCATCTAATTTCTTGATCAAATCTTGTAACACCTGGGATCTAAATTCCATAGCCTTCTGAAACTTGAACAACTTGGAAATATCATCAATTACTTCTTCTTGAAGAAGTAGATTTCTGGATCCTCATCTCTAATCTCACCCCATGTGGTCAAATTCAGATATTCAAATTATTGTTATCTTCAGAGAAGACTTCATCCATCCTACAAATGGAGGCTCTTTTAGTTTGCAAATCATTATATAATTCAACAACTTCTTTGATCAAAGGATTAGCTTCTGAAGCATGCATTCCATCCATCCATTCACTGATCTTCCCTTCTAACCTATCTTCTCAATCTCATGATATGAAATATCATCCAGAGTGGAAGAAATTGTCAGAGTAGTAGTAGTAGTTGAAGGATTAGTGGTTGGAGTGGGTTGTGTTACTTTCCTCAAAAAGTAGTGAGTTATTCAACCTTTGCTTTCAGTTCATCCTTGGAAGCTTTATCTTTATCATATTTATCCAAAAATTCCCGAGAGCCATTTGCACATCTTGTTTGGCACCTTCATGTGTTTCCTTACCTAGTGAAAATCTGGAAATTTGATAATTCCACTATTGTGATAGTTTCTTTAGTCTTTCCCTCAAATGGGGGTAGAAATTTCCATGACTCTCTGACTCTCTCTCTCTTGATTGGTTTATAGATAAATGGAGACGATATTTTGGCCATTTGGCCTATCTCCTCGAGTAGGTTCTAACACACTTAGATCTATTACATCTACTAGAGGCACCTTCTTCTTTTGTTTTGGAGTTTGGCGATGATATATCCATTTTGGTATAGAGAAATGCAGAAGAAAATGACATGATGATTCAACACTGGAGCACTAGATAACACAATAGCACTAGTAACATTAGTTTAGCAATGAAGTGGAGGTGGTAATGATGGATGGGGTGGATGTGAGAATAGCCTTAGGAGTGGATACAATGAGGCTAGAAGTTGAAATGGAAGGAAATGAAAGTTGCAGAGGGAGTGAAGTGGAAACTGGAGACCCAATCATTTCCCTACTGAGAGGATAGGAAGGGATGAAAATACTTGGGCCATGGATGGGGATGGAAAAGAAGAAATGAGTGTAGGAGTAGAAGGTAATGATGGAGGAAGTGATAATGGCAAGGAAGGAGGGGTGGAAGATTTTGTGATACAACTGGAGAATCAATAACCTCGACAACTTTTGATATTGGTATTGTAGAGGACACAACCTTGGAAGTAGGGCCTTGGAAAGAGAGGAACTTCCAACAACAAATGAAATCTTCTTAGGAATTATATTGGCCCTTTTGGGTAGACCTTTTCCTTTTGTGGGTGTAGGAAGACTCATTGTTGGTTGGGATTCTATTCTTATAGATTGATCCAACCCTTTGGGTGAAATTCCCAAGGTAGCCAACCAATCATATGTTCTTTGTAAAATGGGCCCCACCCTTTCCTTAGTATTAAAACTTTCCTCTTGATACCAATCAATCCATGAAATGGTTGATTGGACAACATTATTATCCTTGTATATTGGATCCAATACTTCTTCATCATCCTCCATCTCCTTTGGAATCTCTGCAATACCAAATTATCTAACCTCATCCAAAGTCAATCTTTTATTATTCTTTTTCTGGATAATGAACTCATCCCAACAGTGAATCCAAATATCCTCTAGCTGAGGCACATGAGAACTAGATAAACCCATTTCACTGAACTTACCCCAGTAGTCAAAATTGGTTTGGGATGAAAGGTTCACAAAGTAACTTCAAAACATTTCTGCATCCACATTCTTTTCTTTATAAATATTGGCACAAGTATATCTTCCGATTGAAATGGGAAACTGGACTCCCACCTTATGTCATTTGTTCTAGATTTTGTGATAATCCAACAATTTCCGAACCAACTCTAAAAAACCCATTTTATCAGTAGAACATCTTGGTAACTTTTCTGGGAGGCACCCATGAAACCAGGAATCGATGTATGTAAATGTTGGAAACTGAAGATAAATGGCTCCCCACTCTCATACTTCTTTGAAAGCCTCATCATAAATCCTTTGATTATACAAATTCTTGTCAAAATGATAAAGAGAAAAAGAAAAAGGCATCATTGACTCTGCAAAAATGTCTTCTTCCCTCATCCATCGTGATTTGAGGATAAAATCAAAATCTATGATGCACTTCTAACACCTTTGGTATTTAACCCATTAAATTCCCCCATGGTAGCTGCAACATAGACCAAGAAAGAAGTCATGTAAAATTTTTTTGGAAGACAAGACTTTACTCAATTGAAAATAGATAGAGCTATTGATATGCTCTCCCCATCATATGAATTCTTTGTTCTTTTTAATAGTGGAAATATATAGGAACATCCATTCCTGAAACTCTTTTCATAAAGCAAGACCCGAAACTCTACTCAACAACACAATGAGATCATTTACTTCTGGATGAAATCTGATCTAAAACATTGTCTTAGGAAACTTGGTGACACTCTTGGCCAAGTAGCTCTTCATCATGACCTTTATACACAATTTGGTTTCCTTATCCCAATGTTCAATTGACAGCTTTGGGTGAAATTGTGGCATAGTCCTCAACATCTAGGAGTTTAAACAAATCTTCAAAGAAATTAGAGTCCAATCGAATTACATGACCTTGCCATCATCATTCTTCATTGATTCTGGAATCTTCATCAAAATGGGTTGTTGTGGCCAAGATGAATTTGGGACAATGCATGGATGCAGGAAAACTGGTAGTGAGAGCAAGCCCACTGTCATATATAGCCTACATCCAAGACTTCTTGTTAGGAGCTCTCAACCTTGCCCAGAAGTCTGGAAAATCTACCTACCCAAGATCGGTATCTCCAATATTTCCTAAGTCTGAAGAAAGACACGAGTGAGGAGAAACTCCTAAAAATGTATATTTCATCTTTTTCTTTTCCTTTTGATGAGGAGGTTGACATTAAGTTTGGAATTTGAGAATCTGAATGGCCTTTGGAAATTTTTGTAACAAATATTGTGAAATCTTAAAATGTCGAAATGTTCAAAAGTCCAAAACTCAAAAAGGTTCTAGCTCCAAAGTACAAAACCTCTCGAAAAACCAAAACTAAAAAGACCTCAAAACTCAAAAATCAAAACCCTGAACCTCTAAAACCTTAGAACCTCAAAACTCTAAAAATGAACCTCGAAACTCAAAAATGGAACCTCCAAAACTCTCAAAAAAACTCTCTAAAACTCCAAAAATAAAACCTTTGAAAAAATAAATAAAGAACTGTGAAATCACCAAAGGGCATGAAATGAAAATCAAATACTTGTGGAGATCTGGAAGAAATTATCATGCAATCTGGACTAGATGCCTACACATATTGGATTTTGTAGCTATGGAAATCAAGAAACATTTTTAAGGAAAACATGGTGGATGATGAGGGTTCCATTTTCAAATAAGAAAAAGGAAGAACAAAATAAAATAAACAAGGAAGAAACCCAAAATAATCATAAACCAAGAAGAAATAACCCAAAACAAAATTACCTTGAAAATGATGCCTCAAAAGTAAAAAGAGTTTGGTAAAAATCAAGAGTGTTAGAGAAAAATTCAGGTGAAAATGATAGATAAAAATCTAAGTTTATATAGAAAAACCTAAAATTAATGCCCAAAAGCTCGACATGTGGGGGTAGGTGAGAATTAAATGCCCATAGAAACCCGAAGTCCAAAACCCCAAAAGTTAAGTTTCAAAATTTTGAACTTGGAGTTTGGACTTGGAACTTGAGAGAAAAGTTATAAAAAGATGGAAGACTCCAAAACAAAAGTTGAAGTTCTAAAATTTTGGAACTTTGAGTTTTAGACTTTGAAGTCGAAAGAAATTTCAAAAAAATGAAAGACTTCCAAAACCCAAAATTCCAAAGTTAAAATTTTGGAACTTTGGAGTTTGGACTTGAGAACTCCAAGAGATTTTGAAAAAATGTAAAAATTCCAAAGGAGATTTTCGAATCCTAAAATTTTCAGAACTTTGAAACTTTGAACTTTTTTGAGAAATTTTGACTTTGGAAAATTTGGAAATTCAAAAGTCAAAATTTTTTTTTATTTGGAAGTTTCCTGGAATTGAAAAGGAAAACCTCTCAAAATCGAATCAAAGTCCAAAATTTGGACTTGAGTTTTTGAGAACTTCAACACATTTTAAAAACACTTATGGGTGAAATATTTGAAGAAATTTTGAATCAACTTTTAACATCTTCTTTTAAGGTAAGATTTAAAGGTTAACATTTTTGGTGACCTCCAGGGAATTGCTTCGTTAAATATTTTAGGCCAGTAGCCTTATACAAACCATTGGGAAAAAGAGTCTTGAAAGAAAACTACATTTAGAGCACAAACAAAAGAAAAGAAAAAGAAAAAAATCAAACACACAATGTGCGAAGCACTTGGAGGAAAATTCAAAATGAACATTGTACAGGGGGTGGAATGATCTCAAAAGCAAGCTTTGAGATGTATCTCATTCACATGAATGGGTAGTTCTTCTCCATTTGATCCTGGATAGATGAAATGAATTTGCCTCTTTATAACTCGTGATGATGTATGGCCCACTCAGAGAGCATCAAACTTGGCATGTTTGCCTAGTTTGGCTCTATCTTCATCCCATTTGAGAACTAAATCTCCCTCTTGAAAATTCCTGTCGGATGCTTTCTTGTCAAAATATTTCTTAACTTGAGCCTGATGTTGCTCCAAAGTCTTCATAGCCCTGTTCCGTACTTCTTCCAACTCCATGAGTTCAGCAAACCTTACTATCAAGGAATCATTCTCCATAACCTCAAGCTGATGAGCTAACTCCAAAGAAGGTAATTCAAGGAGAGTAGAAGTTTTCTTCCCTTCCATATACAAGCATGAAAGGAGAATTTTCGATGGCCCTTTTAGGTGTGATTTGATCTGCCCATAAGGCAGTTTTAAGATGTGTATGCCAAGTCCTCCTGTTAGTCTCCATTGTGTGTTTGATAATCCTTATGAGGTTCTTATTGCTAGACTCAACCAATCCATTTCCTTGAGGATAGTAATTGGATGAAGTCTTGAGGTAGACCCCATTTTTAATAGCCCATTCACTCAACTTCAGACCAAGAAAATCCATTGCATTATCTGAAATAACTATAAATGGAACACCGAACCTTGTCATTATACCTTCTAAGAAATCAAGAACTACCTTCTCATTTGCTCTCTTTCAATGTCTACTTCCTTGTCCATCGAGTAAAATAGTTTGTTATAGTAAGGACCCATTTATGTCCATCATTGGATGGAGGATTAATCATTCTGATGAAATCCAACCCCCATTGAACAAAGGGTTGATCCACTTGAATGGATGTAATGGAAGAGTTGTCAACTTCTTATTTTCCATGAAAAGGGCACATTCCTTACATTTCCTTACCTAGAGATGGGCATCTTTGAACAAATCTAGCCAATAGTAACTGAGGCTCACATGATCTTGGTAGTAGTTGTTCATGTAGAATAATGTCCTCTCAGATAGGCCATTGTGAAACTCTTCTAGTATCTTACTTACCTATTCCGTCCCATGCAATCGAAGGAGAACACCATTCAAATCCTTTGAAAGAGAACATTATCTACTAGAACATATGGAATAGATTGAAGATGGAAGGTCCATCTTTGATTTTTATCCATGTTCACAGGATATACTCCTGAGAAAAGGAAATTCTTCATTTTGGATAACTAGATCAACTTGATCATCATCTTCATTAGTGTTTAAGAGTGTAACATCTTCATCACCTTTTGATTCCATGTCTGCAAAGCAAGTTTTTGACACAAACCTTTACCTCTGACAAGTTTGGTAACTTTGATATGTATGTCATATTCCATCACCTTTGTGATCCATCCAACACTGCTTCATTCATCTCTTTGTTCAAAAAAATTCCTTGACACTGGATGAGACACCATCAGATGAATTTTGTTGTTGGACAACATGTGCTTGAATTTATTCAGAGCTTGAATAACTACAAAGACTTGTTTTTCAACAAATGAATATTTGAGCTCATAGTCTTTGAGGGACTGACTGAAAAAATCAATTGGTTTGCTCCATCAAATCATCATTTTGTTGAGTAAGGATACCTAAAATGCTCTCTTGACCTATAAAATCATAGAGGATAAAATATTTATCAAACCTAGGGGTTCACCAGTGTTGGAGCTTGAGAAATGGCCATTTTGATGGCTTCAAAACTCTCTTTCCTTCCTTTGTCCATGAGAAAGGCATATTTTTCTTCAAGCATAATTATTAGTGGTTTAGCCAATTTTGCGTGAATTGAGGGATGAATCTCTCGCACATGAAATTTATGGTGCCTAGAAAAATTTGGAGTCCCTTTTTGTGACTTGGGAGGGAGAGGGACAAAATTGAGAAAATTCTAGGTTGGATCGATTGATAGTCCTTCCATTGAAACAACATGCCCCAATAAATTTCCTCATGCACTACAAAAATACATTTCTTAGGGTTGAGTGAAACCCCAAATTCCCGCACCTCGAAAAACATTTTCTTAGATGTGTGATGTGGTCACCTACATGCTTAGAGTATACAGTTATATCATCTAGGTAAACCAAAATGATATCGTTGATTAGTCCCTTAAATGCCATGTCCATGGCTCTTTGAAAAGTAGCCCGACATTGGACAATCCGAATGGCATTTTTTTATAAGCATATGTGCCCCACTTGGTGGTGAAGGTTATTTTAAATTGATCAGATTCTTGAACTAGAATTTGATTATAACCTGAATACCCATCGAGAAAAGAAAACCTCTGAGCTCTGCCACTGTTTGAAGAATTTTCTCCATTGATGGAAGAGGATAATGATCTTTAATGAGGCATGGTTTAAATCTCTGAAATCCACGCATAGTTGAATTTCTCCATTTTTCTTTCATACAGGAACTAGATTGGCCACCCAAGATGAATGCTTGATAGGAAAATTATACAAGCCTTGATGAGTTTGGTGAGCTCCTTCTCATTAGTGGCTCGATTTTGGGATTAATTGGCCTTTGTTTTTGATGAACCGGCTTGGCATGAGGTCCAGTTTGATGGTATGTTGTGTTAGCCCTGGATCAAAACCACACAAGTCTTTGTAGCTCCATGTGAAAATGTCATGATACTCTTGAAAATTTGATGAAAGCTTCCTTTTCTTTAGAAGTACATACTTTACCAATCTTTAGAAACTTTTCATTTGCTACCTTCAACTTCCTCAAAATCTTCTTCTTTGACCACCATGTTGAGCTTTGTCTTTTGGCTTGGTCATCTGAATTGAAGATGGATTCTAGAGTAACTAATCTTTTGGTAGCTTATTTCCCTTCAATTGTATGATTTGATCACCATATGATTTTTGCAGCTTATCTTGATGTTTTACGGTGGAAAATTCCGCCTCTTCTTGTAGGAAAAGGACAATTTGTTTGTCATTATCAAACACTTTCTAGCTACTCAAATTATCTGGCACTACAGTTCTGAACCAAAATTTTGACCATTTTCCACCCTTCTTTCATGATATCCACTGGTATGTCATATTGCGAGCCAATCATAGCAAGCCTATCAACATCTTGATTTTGCTTTCTAGGAACAAATGGATCCCAAAAGCTTTGAAGTTTTCAATCAAGTCCCAAACTTGATTCTTATATGATCTTAAGAGATCATTTTTGATGCACTACATGTCATCACTTGATGCACAACTAACTCACTATCTCAAAAATAGTCAAAGCCTTGATTCCTTTCTTTTGAGCTAGTTGAATTCCTTGTATGAGGGCCTCATATTCAAGCAACGTTGTTGGTGTAACTAAATTGCAACCAAAAAGATGAGAAGTATTTATCTCCTTCTAGAGAAATTAACATAACCCAAACATAGAAATCCATTTTTACTCCTCGAGCCATCGAAGAACAATTTCCATAGTCCTTCAAAACTACTTGGTGTTTTGACCAGTTATGGTACGATCGTACCTTCTTCGTGAATGCAATATGTACCCAATCTAGTTTCTTCCAAAAATAGAAAACCAGATTCTTCCTCTACCAATAAATCAACATAGGGATCGTATTGATGATCTACACTCACTTCATCCAACACCATATTAGGAACTTCCTCTACAAGAGTAGTTGGTTCATGATCGGCATCTTCTTCTTTAGGTCACCAATGGCATAATTCCCATTTATGGGACTGGAAGTGTAGGGATCTACATGATTATGGAAAATTGGTTTTTCCCTTATAGTCACCTTCATCCCGTACTGATTTCTGAGGATCATATGTGACCAATCCAATGATAGGTAACCACCCATTTTGGTAGTGAAATCTTGTGATAGGAAAATGGCGAAGAGAGGAGGAAGATCAATAATTGATATATCTTGTGTGAACAAAAATTGGGGCACGCATGGATAGTAAGATGGAGCCCTTTGATGACTCAATGGTCTGGAACTGTTGTACCATCTAACTAAAAAACTCCCCTAGAGATTGGAGTATATTGTATTCCTAACACGTTTGTAATTTGCTTGGGCATAATTGAGCTACTGGCACAGAATCAATCATGCAATTATGTACCAAATGATCACCAATGATCAGGGAAATATATAATGGTGGTGGTTTGTTTGCCTTAGGAATAATTTTCCCTTCTAGTTGACACAAACTTATAGCGGTTGTTGTTCCATGACCCGATGATCATCACGGCTTGTACCAAAATTGTTTAGAGCCTCTGTAATAAGTTTCTTTGAGAAGGAATTGAGAGTGTGTCCCACATAGTAACACTCAAGTTGGTATTCTTCATTTGTTCTACAATACTAAATGGAATTACTCCTACTTTTTTATACTTCTTTGGGCATTAGAATCCTCTTTTGGAAAATTTTGTTGGGTACCGTGATGCCTAAAGAACCTTCTTTCCTTGTAGCTTGACTAGCAGGTGTTTCTAGTGGTTTCTTTCCCGCATCCTTATCAACTGCCACTGCTTATGGATGAGGCTGTGAAGTGGATGCTGATCAGATTTGGAAGGTTGAGATTCCATTTCTCTCTTTTTAGAATGAGTATTCGCTGCTACGGATGAAGCATCGTATTCAAACCACAAAAATCATTTGTTTGCCAATTTAGCAATGTGGTTTCATCATAAGGTTGCTCTTGGTCTTCCATGTGAGGATGATCTATACTATTGATGGGGGGGCAGATATACTTTGGACCATAAGGGCTTGGCTCAAAACTCCATTTGGAAAATATTTTGGTTGTGAGGCTAAGAACAAGGATAACACCATTCATAATCTTAGACTAGATTATTCTAGATAGGTACTATGGTTCTGGATGAGCTAGCAGCAAGAGGGTTCTGAAATTTCAAAGGGCTTAAAATTCGAATCTTGATTCGTAGCTTGGTTTTGTGACTGATTGCTTCCTTGAAAAGGGGGATGACTTGTTTGGTATTGGGATTGATATGGGTGAGCATATTGATTGTTGCCTTTTGATTGCTACGAGCTCATTCCTGAAAGTTTTGCAACAAGTGATTTGACCTCAGCTAGATCATTTGAAGGAATGGATTCAATAGTACAATGATTGATTGATTGGGATTTTTTGAACATGGGAAATGAGTGGTTGTTTCCCTATAATTTTAACAAACAAAGGCATGGGAGGCCTAGGCACAATCTTCCCACTTGAATTAAAGAATTTTTGGCCCTTATAGTGATTTCATAGACATCAAGAACTGTAGTTCCCCCCATGGATTGGATCATAACTACTATATCATTATTCAAGGCCCGTAAATAATATAAGAATGCATTACTTGGAGATGGCCTTATGAGTGTTGGGATTCTGTTCCAAGTCTTGTTGAAATGGAAATTAAAATCACTCATATATTCTTGAGGGCTCTTTTTATGGTCATGAGTTGTTCCATAAGTGATAGGTGATCACTTTTTTCTTCAAACTACTTGTAGAACTTCTCACCTAACTCATTCCAAGTAGTTATGGAACCAACGTTCAAACTTGAAACCATTGAAGTGCTTTACCTTTAAAGGAAGTAGTGAGGAGTCTAACTGCCACATTGTCCTCCATAATACTATGTACTGCACAAATACTAGCTACATCAAAAATGTGCTCCAAAGGAGTAACATTGGTTTCTCCAGTATAAAATGGAAAACTTTTCAAGGTAGCTGTGGGAATAACATCTCTTTGGGATAATAGCAAGGGGTTGTTGGCATTGAAAGGAGGACAAGCATTGGCTTCCATGGTGACAAAAGGTTGATTGTTCCTTGGTGAAGGAAACCTTCCATCATGAGGAGTTGAACAACCTCTACGAGGATGATGTTGAAATGTCTCTTCTCTTTCTCCTTGGTGGAGATAAGGATAATTCAATATGCTGATACTTTCCTTTCTTGGAAGAAGCTCTTGTCTGAATTCTTCACATAAGTGAACACACTGAGACTTGAAATCTAGATAAATGGAGTCATCAAGTACTTTGATTCGTGCAATGATGAGAAGTACCAACGGTCCCACCGAGCATGCCAAAAACTATTGTCACGTGGATCGTGCACCGTTAAATTGTTGAATGATCCATGCAACATTGGAACATCCCTAAGGTGTGGGACCTTGTTTCACCTTGGGATGAACCTGAGAGAAGGCCGAATTCCTTTGGAACTTGGGGCACCTGATTTAAGATTGATGTGCAAGGCTAAAAACAATTTTAAAATGACTCTAATCTACTCAATTCATGGGTTCAGAGTTAGAAATAACAAATAAGGAAAATACAGTGATACACCAAGAGAGTATAATTAGATAATTTTATGATCTTCACACCGGAAAGGGTTAACTTAGAAAGGATAAAGAAACCATCACAATCCAATTCACCTTATGCTATTTAGACAGGAAAATAATAAACCACAGACATAATAGCATACATTCCTTGTAAGACCCCAAGCATACCTAATAGATAGATCAAATTTGTTTGAATACACAATCAACAAATCATGACAATATAAGATATGCACATGTCAAACATCCCTTTCTCTTCATGATAGTTAATGATAATGCAAATTTATAACAAGAAGGAATATAATATTTCCACAACTGATATTCAAGATAACCACATCATTCTCCCACAAATTGAAATAAGATACTCTGAAATAAAGGTGAGTTAATCACTTATACTAAGGAATTACACATCCACAAAGCATACATTGATCAACTATTAACACAATAAATCAGACTTTTCATGGTAAAATATTGTTCTAAATATAATTGAAAGGCTCCAAAGTATTCAAAGCACTCTTCCAAGCTTGAAGAGTAACTTCCAATGATCTATATCCTTTAAACTTTATGCACTTAACTATTTATAAGTTTTTAGGTTGAGCCATTACAGTTGAACCTTAACTAACAAATTACTAAAAATAGAATGTAATTAAGTTCCAGGGAATAGGCTCCCATAAAAATAGCAAAGTAGTTGCAAATTTTTGACTAATCAACCCTACAACTTGGATTGATCCAGAGCTTGGAATTGTCCTTTCATGGCCGCCTAGCTTAGCTTGGTCCTACAACATCTTTTCCTTCTTCAGTTTTCTCCTCTCTTTCTCCCACATAGTCATCTAATGCTTGTAATCAATGAAACGCTTTATGATTCCTTGTACTTCCTCTTCTTTTGGTCCACATGTGTAATGACTCACCACATCCGTTATTTCAATCTCTCTTGCCACTTTAGTCGGAATCCTTTTGAGTTTACTCACCACTTTCTTTAGTTGACTTATGAAATTATGACATGAGACCAACCTATCAATTGAATCACTACTAAAAGTCCTAGTTACTTCATCATCTTTCTTTACCAAATATTTGAAATTCGATTTGATTTGATCCACTAGAAGGGCATCAATATTCTCATTGAAAAATTTATAGTTGATATTATCAAACTCTTCTGAGATATCATTTAGAGCATCCATTATTTCCACACGTTTGTCATCTAACTTCTTGATCAAATCTTGTAACCCCGGTGATGAGGCCAAAATATGCCCGTTAAATGTATAATAAATGATCTCATCTTACTCTCTTTTTATTAATTTTGACTACATTTTGTGACTTTTGTTTGATTTGATATGAGTTAGGATGTAATTTTCCATCTTTTGTTGAATATGATTCTAACGCTTAAAAGCTTTGTAATTCCTAACAATTTTTTTGGAAACACGCTGATTTTGTAATAAAACAGTCACAATCGGTAGAAGAACAAATATGAAGCGGATTGCATGTTTTTGGAAGCATTGGAATCAATACGGTTTATTTAACTACTGGACTTAGTTTCGGAACCCCATTACATAGTCACAAGCTTTGTCACTTAGTTCGGAACTCTTGCAGATAGCTCCAGAACTCTCTTGGTTAGACTTGGAATGATTTCCTTTAGTTAGGAACTCTTCTAAAGTTTTGGAACCAATAAGAATCTATTCCAAACGGTTGGTGATTTGTCAAATCAATGATCCTATCAATTAGGAGTAGATTAGAAGACTTCCGACTCTCCATACTTACAGATCTAGGATAATTATCACACAGTTGTACGTCCAGCCATGTTTTAATTCAGCATCTATTCTGGGCACAATTCAGTTCCATTGTATCAGTGGAACAGTTACGGCCATAAATGCACCCCTGGAAGAAGTATATATATACATACCTACATATAGATTATATAGAGGAATATAGATATAGAACAAGAGATAGATATAGATTGATATACACATATCCAAAGACATTTTAGTAATGCGTAACGCTTTTATCAATAAAATAGCCATTTCTGTTTTGAGAGAAAGTTAAGTTTTCCAATCTCGTTTTGAGGCGAGCAAGGGCCCACTCCTCTAAGAACCAAGATCTTCGCTTTTATTGGTATTCATATTTATATTGTATATCCGTTAAATTTGTAATGCTTTCAATTCCTTAAAGTTGAAATTTGTTGTAGACTTGTCCTTGCAAGTGTTCTAGATTAAGTTCTTATTTCTTTTCAATCATTTTCCAGCACTTTCAATAGTGTGTTTATTTCCAGTAATTCCTTTCTGCAAAGTGTGTTTACTTCCAAGGAAAAGTGTGATTATTTCTAGCAATTCCTTTCTGCAAAGTGTGTTTATTTCCAAGGCAAAGTGATTTCATTTCTAGCAATTCATTTATGTAAAGTGTGTTTACTTCCAATAGGTTTTTCATAGTTTGATTCCAATAAGCTTTTTAACCAAGAAGTCCTTAAGACATTGAAAAGATCCCCTAGAAAATAAAAAAATACATACAATCAATTACTAGATCACTAAGATTCTTCTTGTTGCATATAACTTTAGACACACCTGGTTTGAATATGACATCAACAGAGAGTTGATTAAATAAAGGGAATAACGACACCCATCATTTTTGGCACCGTTTCTGGGGACCCACTAGTTAGAATTTTCTAATTAGGTGTCAATAAGAGAAACAATCATACATTTAGTAATTGAAGAAATCTTCCCTAAGCTATCACAAAATTTATGAGTGGACCAAGAGAATCCAAGGGTAGATTTCTCCCAAAAATATCTAAACAAGAATTACCATCATCCTCTAGTCTAAATAAGGAAGTTGACCAAGAATTGGAGGCACCATTATCCCCTGTAAGACAAGAAGCAGAGTTTCCATCTTTGGAATTATTGGATCGGTCGTCGAAGGAAGTAGAACTTTTAGGGAGAAGGATTAATCCATCCTTAAGGGATATAGTCAAACAAGAAATTGAAAAACTATTACAAGTAGGTTTTATCTACCCTATCTCAGATAGCCAGTGGGTGTCTCCTCTTGTAATTGTCCTTAAAAGAATAGAAAATGGAGAATTTTTGTTGACTATAGGGAACTGAACAAAGCCACACTGAGAGATTATTTTCCCTTACCATTCATAGATCAAGTTTTAGACAACCTTTCAGGTAAACAATACTTTTCCTTCTTAGATGGATTTAGTGGATACAATCAAATCAGAGTTGCTGCGAGATTAGGATAAAACTACATTTACATGTCCATGGGGTACCTTTTCCTACATGGTATTACCATTTGGATTATGTAATGCTCTAACAACCTTCCAAAGAGTTGTATTAGAAATTTTTGCAGACCTAACAAATGACTAGTGTAGAGGTATACATGGATGACTTTACTGTGCATGGAGATACATTTGATGATGCTTTGAGAAATTTAGACAGAGTATTAATGAGATGTGAGCAACACAATTTGTCTCTTAGCTATGAAATTTTTTTAATGATGGTTGATGAAGGGATTGTATTAGGACACCATATTTCAAAAAGAGGAATTCAGGTTGACCAAAACAAAATCAGGATTATTTCGAGACTTACATGTTCCTCAAACCCCACGAGATATCAAGTCATTTTTAGGACATGTTGGGTACTATAGACGCTTTATCAAGGATTTTAGTAAAAAATCCCCCATATTCAATTTTCTTACTAAGGACCGTGAATTTCTTTGGGATGAAAAGTGTCAACATGCTTTTAAAGAAATCAAAGAAAATTAGTCACCGCCCCAATATTGAGAGGACCTAATTGGGAGAAACCTTTTCACATCCAAATTGATGCCTCAAATAACTCAATTGGTGCAATTTTGGGACAGAAAGATGAAGAAGGAAAAATGTATGTTATCTACTATCTTAGTAAAAATCTTACTCCCATTGAAAGAAATTACACCACCACCGAAAAGAATTTATTGATGTGATCTATGCAATTAATAAGTTTAGACATTACATTACAAGGTACAAAATATTTGTACATACAGATCACTCAGCAATTAAATATTTAATGAATAAACAAAGTGATTGGAGGTAGAATAATTAGATGGTTATTACTTTTACAAGAATTTGATATTATCATTGTGGACAATCCAGGTAAATATAATGTGGTAGCTGATTTCTTGTCAAGAATAACCACTACAGGGGAGCAAGATCTAGTCAAGAACAACTTTCCGGATGAACAATTATTTGTTATCTCAGTTGATACACCATGGTTTGCTGATATGGAAAATTATCTTACAACAGGGAAGTTTCCTCCTTCTTTCACTAAGAAACAAATAAAGAAGTTAATCAAAACCAGTGCATAATTCAAATGGTTAAATGGAATGCTATTTAAATGTGGTCTGATTTTGTTTTACGTAGGTGTGTAAGAGAAGATGAAATCTTTGACATCCTCCGAGCATGTCATGATGAACCAAGTGGAGGACACTATTCAATGAAAAGAATAGCTCACAAGATACTGGAACTTGTTATTATTGGCCATCTCTATATAAATATGTGAAGAGATATATCAAGCAATATGATCCTTGTCAAAGGATGGGACAACTAACCTTTACCAATGATATGCCTCTGCAACCTCAAGTAGTGATTGAACCATTTGAGAGATGGGGGTTGAATTTTGTTGGTCCCTTTAGTCCTTCTTCACAAGGGAAGGAACATATTCTTGTGTGTATTGATTATGTGACAAAGTGGGCGTATGTGCTTTAACAAATGTCGTTTAAGAAGTAGTTGTTGATTTCCTTTGCACATAATTATGGTAAATTTTAGAGCACCAAGGAGCATAGTTTCATACTAGAGACCACAATTTATGTCTAATATGATCCAGGATTTCACAATGTATTATCGATCAATCGTAGGAAGTCATCTCCTATCACCCACAATCAAATGGATAAGTTGAAGTAATGAACAGAGAATTGGAAAACATCCTTACCAAAATAGTTGAAGCAAGAAGAAGAGATTGGGTAAAGAGACTACCTGAAGCTGTTTGGGCTTACAATACAACTTGGAAAACTACAACAGGTTTTCACCATATGAGTTAGTCTATGGGAAAAAATCTCTTGTTGCCTATTGAGTTTGAACTACAAACATTGAGGACAATAGTTAAGGTGGGTATTGAGTTGGATGTAGCTCAAAAGGAGAGAATCCTTCAACTCAATGAGTTGGATGAATTGAGGATGGAAGCACTTCAACAGATAGAGATAATCCAAGATCAAAGGAAGTAATGACATGATACACATATCAAGAAAAGGCAATTCAAAGTAGGAGACTAGGCATTGTTGTTTGATTCTAAGTACCAACAATTCAAAGGAAAATTGAGAACCAGATGGTTGGGACCCTATCAGATTGAGAAAATATTTGACAATGGTTCTATTCAATTACTTCCCATTGATGGCAGCAGAAGAACACTCTTGGTCAATAGACATAGGCTAAAGCTTTATAGGAAGCCTCCTACTAAGGATGAATTCTTGAGGCGGATTGAAGCAGATATAAAGAAGATCAAATGGAGAGAAGCTTTAGGAGGTTCCCATTTTTGTACATTTGGAGGCTCCTCAAAGGAGGAGGATGAAATTCATAAAAGGTCTCCCCCAAAAAATTCCTTAGGAAATCGAAGATAGTAATGGCGGTTGGGCCGGAAAAGGAAATTGCTGATATTTTGGGAAGCATGGCCATGAATCCTGAGGGAATTACAAGCCAAATAGAGATAGTCTTTAAAAAGAAGATGATAGATTTGAAAAGTTCGCATGTGTGATAGATTTTTCAAGAATTGGGTGAATAGTCATCTATTATCACATGAAGAAGAAGAGTTGGCATCTTGAGAAAAAAGGAAATTTCCTTTGGTAGAAGAAGAATGCTCAACTCCCCAAGAAATTTCAGAGAAAGAAGAAAAACAACAAGTTAAATAGGCTCTGTTTTTGTCCAGAGAAGAACTCATTATTAGAGAAAAGGATGAGGAGTTGAATTTTCTCAAACATAAATTAGAACAGAGAGAAATGGTTATTGGGGAATTAAGCAACTCAACTCACTGACAAGACTAAGGAATTGACAAGAGTTAAACAATTAATGGAGAAAGAGGAAGAATGTCAAAATTCCAGAAAACAAACTGCTCTATCAATAGTCTCTGCACAAACTGAATTAACTTATTGGCCACTTAAACAGCTATGGGATGATACTTGCAGAGAACTCAGTGAAACCAAGACATCCAATGAGGACTTGAAAAGCAAGATAGAAGAAGAGAAGAAAGCAAGAAAAGAATGGGAAGAAAATTTTTACAAAGAAGAAAATGAAAATTTAAATATCTTGTGAAAATACAAATGGTTTGCATGATGAGTGAGAAATTTCTTGCATGCAGGAGACCTTCTCTTGCATATAGTGTGTTTTTGGAGGAACAATTCATTCGTTGGTAGTTGTCAAGGATAGCATGTGGCCTTCCACATGAAATAAAAGATGAATCTGATTTCACAACAGCCTATTCCTTAGCCAATGTAGAGTAGAAAAATATTCTCTGCATGGAATTCTATCTCTACAATTTCATGTTGGAAAAGAACTCGGGTTTTATGATCAATTTGTATGTAGGGGAGAGCTAACTTAATGCATTTGTTTTTGTTCTTCAAAATCAGATTGCATGGAAGGAAATGGATTCAAAGCATCTATTAAAGGCTATTTCATCTGGTCTTTGTATGAGGATTCATTATGGTAAACCATCCGCCTTTGCTACACATTTCAGATCCCATGCATTTGATAAAAGGTTCAAGGAACCTTATCTTTCAATTTGCATAGAAGTATTAATGCCTTCACCTATTATGAAGAGGAAAATTTTGAAGATATTTATGAATCATGTTTGAAAAAATGGGAATTTCTCACATTGGCATTAAGAAGAAGGGAAGTAATATCTCCCACAAACTTAATCTAGAGTTTGCATAGAGAAAAAGCCTTATGTATGCTAATTCCTCAAATCAATGAAAAGCACAAAGGCATATGGATGGGAATGAGAACAAGACCTCCACTCCTTCTCACCCCCATGTCACCATGGCAAAATAGAGAACCTCAAGATCCTACTCAATTTGAGGAATGGCAGAGGAAAGTAGAAGTAGGAGTAGGTATAGTACCTCTAAATTAAAGCATTGGGATATTTAGTTCCAGCCATTTGACCTAAGCAATCAAATGGAATGCAAAATATATAATTCCAAATTTGAAGAGTAAAGTTTGTAAAGGGACTTATAAACAAGTAAGTATGGGGGAAATGATGAGGCTAGAATATGCTCGTTAAATGTACAATAAATGATCTCATCTTACTCTCCTTTTTATTAAGTTTGACTACATTTTGTGACTTTTGTTTGATCTGATATGAGTTAGGATGTAATTTTCCATCTTTTGTTGATTATGATTCTAACATTTAAAATCTCTGTAATTCCTAACAAAGTGTTTTGGAAACTCAGTTTTGTAATAAACAGTCACAATCAGGTGGAAGAACAAATATGAAGTAGATTGCATGCTTTTAAAGCATTAGAATGTTTAAGGTTTAGTTTAGGAACTTCCAAGACTTAGTTCTAGAACTCCATTACATAGTCACAAGTCACTTAGTTAGGAACTTCTGACTTAGTTCTAGAACTCTAGTACTTAGTTCGGAATTATCGGAATTAGTTCTGGAACTCTTGCAGATAGCTCTGGAACTCTCTCGATTAGAACTTCGAAGATTTCCTTTAGTTCTAGAACTCTTCTAAAGTTCTGAAACTAATAATAATCTATTCCAAATGGTTGGTGATTTGTCAAATCAATGATCCTATCAATCAGGAGTAGATTAGAAGACTTCCAACTCTCCATACTTGTAGATCCAGGATAATTATCACACAGTTGTACGTCCAGCCATGTTCCAATTCAACATCTATTTTGGGCATGATTCAGTTCCATCATATCATTGGAATAGTTATGGCCATAAATGCACCCCTGGAAGAAGTATATATAATACAGACCTACAGATAGATTATATATAGGAATATAGATATAGAACAAGAGATAGATATAGATTGATATACATAGATCCAACACGTTTTTGTAATGCAAAATGTTTTATCAATAAAATAGCCATTTCTGTTTTGAGAGAAAATTAAGTTGTCCAATCTATTTCAAGGCGGAGCAAGGGCCCACTCCTCCAAGAACCAGGATCCTCGTTTTTGTTGGTATTTATATTTATAGTGTATATATGTTAAATTTGTAATGCTTTCAATTCCTTAAAGTTTTTTTGTAGACTTTTCCCTGCAAGTGTTCTAGATTAAGTTCTTATTTCTTTGCAATCATTTTCTAGCACTTTCAATAGTGTGTTTATTTCTAGCAATTCCTTTCTGCAAAGTGTGTTTACTTCCAAGGCAAAGTGTGTTTATTTCCAGTAATTCCTTTTTGTAAAGTGTGTTTACTTCCAAGGCAAAGTGTGTTTATTTCCAGCAATTCCTTTCTACAAAGTGTGTTTACTTCCAAGGAAAAGTGTGTTTATTTCCAACAATTCATTTCTGTAAAGTGTGTTTACTTCCAACAGGTTTTCATAGTTTGATTCCAATAAGGTTTTTAACCAAGAAGTCCTTAAGACATTGAAAATATCCCCCAGAAAATACAAAATACCTACAATCAATTACTAGATCGCTAAGATTATTCTTGTTGCATATAGCTTTAGACACACCCCTAGTTTGAATATGACATCAACAGAGAGTTGATTAAATGAAGGGAATAACGACACCCATCACCCGGGATCTAAATTCCATAGCCTTCTGAAATTCAAACAACTTGGAAATATCATCAATTAATTCTTCTTGAAGAAGTAGATCTGGATCCTCATCTCTAATCTCACCCCATGTGGTCAAATTCATATTCAAATTATTATTATCTTCAGAGAAGACTTCATCCATCCTACAAATGGAGGCTCTTTCAGTTTGCAAATCATTATATAATTAAACATGCCTTCTTTGATCAAAGGATTATCTTCCTAAATCATACACTCTATCCATCCATTCACTGATCTTCCCTTCTGACCTATCTTCTCAATCTCATGATATGAAATATCATCCAGAGCGGAAGAAATTTTCAGAGCAGTTGTAGTTGAAGGATCAGTGGTTGGAGTGGGTTGTGTTACTTTCCTCAACAAAGCAGTGAGTTGTTCAACCTTTTCTTTCAGTTCATCCTTGGAAGCTTTATCTTTATCATACTTCTCCAACAAATTCCCGAGATCCATTTGCACATCTTGTTTGGCACCTTCGTGTGTCGCCTTCCTAGTAAAAATGGAGATTTGATAATCTATTTTTGTGATGGTCTCTTTAGTCTTTACCTCAACGGGGGTACCAATTTTCATGACTCTCTAAATGGAGATGATATTTGGCCATTTGGCATGTCTCCTCGGAGTAGGTTCCAACACACTTAGATCTATTACGTCTACCAGAGGCACCTTCTTCTTTTGTTTTTGAGTTTGGCAATATAGCCATTCTGGTATAACAAACACAGATGGAAATGTTACGACCAATTCAGCACCTAGAGCACTAGACAACATAGTAGCATTGGTAACATTATTTGGCAATGAAGTGGAGGTAGTAATAATGGATGGGGTGGATGTGAGAATAGCCTCAAGAATGGACAATTGGTGAGGCTAGAAATTGAAATGGAAGGAAATGAAAGTTGCAGAGGGAGTGAAGTGGAAATTGGAGACCCAATCATTTTCCTACTAAGAGGACAGAAAGGGATGAAAATAATTGAGCCATGGATGGGGATGGAAAATAAGAAATGAGTTTAGGAGCATAAGGTTATGATGGAGGAAGTGATAATGGCAGGGAAGGAGGGCGTGGAAAATTTTGTGATACAAATGAAGAATCAATAACCTCGACAACTTCGATATTGGTATCAGAGAGGACACAACCTTAGAAGTAGGGGCCTTGGAAAGAGAGGAAATTCCAACAGAAATGAAATATTCTTAGGAATTATATTGGCCCTTTGGGTAGACCTTTTCCCTTTGTGGGTGTAGGAAGACTCATTGTTGGTTGGGCTTCTATTCTTATGGATTGCTCCAACCCTTTAGGTGAAATTCCCAAGGTAGCCAACCAATCATATGTTCTTTGTAAAATGGGCCCCACCTTTCCTTAGTATTGCAACTTTCCTCTTGATACCAATCGATCCATGGCAATGGTTGATTGGCAACATTGTTATCCTTGTATATTAGATCCAATACTTCTTCATCATCTTCCATTTCATCTAGGATTTCTACAATACCAAATTTTATAACCTCACCCAAATTAAATATTTTGTATTCTCTTTGCCTAATAATAACCTCATCCTGACAATGAATCCAAATATCCTCTAGTTGAGGCACATGAGAACTAGATAGACCTGTTTCACTAAACTTACCCTAGTAGTCAAAATTGGTTCTGGGATGAAAGGTTCACAAAGTAACTTCAGACATCTCTGCATCCACATTCTTTTCTTTATAAATATTGGCACAAGTATACCTTTCGATTGAAATGGGAAACTGGACTCCCACCTTATGCCGTTTGTTTTGGATTTTGTGATAATCCAACAATTGTTGAACTAACTCTAACAAAACCCATTTATTCAGTAGGGCACCTTGGTAAATTTCTCAGTGGCACCCATGAAACCGGGAATCTGATATATGAAAATGTTGGAAACTGAAGATAAATGGCTCCCCACTCTCATACTTCTTTGAAAGCCTCATCAAAAATCCTTCAATTATACAAATTCTTGTCAAAATGATAAAGGAAAATAGCAAAAAAGGCATCATTGACTCTGTGAAAATGTTTTCTTCCCTCATCCATCATGATTTGAGGATAAAACTCATAAATTTGTGATGCACTTCTAACACCTTTGGTATTTAACCCATTGAATTCCCCCATGGCAACTGCAACATAGACCAAGAAAGAAGTCATGTAAAAAAATTTGGAAGACAAGACTTTACTCAATTGAAAACAGATAGAGTTCTGATATGCTCTCCCCATCGTATGAATTCTTTGTTCTTTTTAATAGTGGCAATATATAAGAACATCCATTCCTGAAACTCTTTTGCAGAAGCAAGACCCAAAACTCTACTCAACAACACAATGAGATCGTTTACTTCCTGGATGAAATCCGATCGGAACATTGTCTTAGGCAACTTGGTGACACTTTTGGCCAAGTAGCTCTTCATCATGACCTTCATACATAATTCAGTTTCCTTATCCCAATGTTCAATTACAGCTTCTAGTGAAATTGTGACATAGTCCTCAACATCTGGGAGTTTAAATAGATCTTCAAAGAAGTTAGAGTCCAATCTAATTATGACCTTGTCGTCATCATTCTTCACCGCTCACGGAATCTTTGTCAAAATGGGTTGTTGCGGCCAAGACGAATTTGGGAAAATGCATGGATGTAGTAAAATTGATAGTGAGATCAAGCCCATGTCATCATATATAGCCTAAATCCAAGACTTCTTGTTAGAAGCTTTCAACCTTGCCTGCACTGGAAATATATTTGCCCAAGATCGGTATCTCCAATATTTCCCAAGTCTGAGGAAAGACATGAGTGAGGAGTGACTCCTAAAAATGTGTACTTCATATTTTCTTTTCCCTTAGATGAGGAGGTTGACATTAAGTTTAGAATTCAGAATCTGAATGGCCTTTGGAATTTTTTTGAAAGACTATGAAATCTCTGAAATGTAGAACTCCAAAAGTCCGAAAACAACTCGAAAAGGCTCTAGCTTCAAGTAAAAACCTTCAAAACCCAAAGCAGAAGACCTCCAAAACTCTCAAAATCAAAACTCCAAACCTCACGAAATTGGAACCTCCTAAAGTCTAAAAATCGGGAACCTCCGAAACTCCCAAAATGGAACCTTCAAAAGTCCAAAGCCGACAGACCTCTAAAAAAGTAATGTGAACTGCAAAATCACGAAAGGGCAACGAATGAAAATCAAATACTTGTGGAGATTTGGAAGAAATTATCATGCAATCTGGACTGGATACCTACACATATTGGATTTTGTAGCTATGGAAATCATGCAACATTTTTAAGGAAAAAATGGCAGATGATGAGGGTTCCATTTTCAAATAAGAAAAACAAAGAAAAAAAAGAAAATGAACAAGGAAGAAAACCCAAAAACAAAATTACCTTAAAAATGATGCCTCAAAAGTACAAAAAGTTTGGTAAAAATTAGAGTGTTAGAGCGAAATCCAGGTGAAAATGACAGATAAAAACTTGAGTTTATATAGAAAAACCCTGAAATTAATGCCTAGAAGCCAACACGTGGGGGTAGGTGAGAATTAAATTCCCATAGAAACCTCGAAGTTGAAAACCTTGAAAGTCCAAAGTTTTGTAATTTCAGAACTTTGGAGTTTTGGACTTCGGAACCCGAGAGACAAAGTTATGAAAAAGATGACAAGACTTTCAAACCCAAAAGTCCGAAGTCTGAAATTGAACTTCGAGTTTCAGACTTCAAACTCGAGTCAAAAAAATGAAAACCGCAAAGGAGAAATCCAAATCCTGAAAGTCTGAAGTTCTAAAATTTCAAAAAAATTAAATTTTGGGATTTCAAAGTTCAAAACTTCGAAGTCAAAAAAATGTATTTGGCGCTTCCTCCCGAAAAGGAAAACCTCTGAAATGTGAAGTCTGAAATTTCGGACTTCAGAGTTTCAAAGAACTTCAACACATTTTTAAAACACTTCCATGTGAAATATTTCAGAATAAATTTTGAATCAACTTTTAACATCTTCTTTTCAAGGTAAGATTTAAAGTTTATGAGATCGTTTACTTCCTGGATAAAATCTAATCGGAACATTGTCTCAGGCAACTTGGTGACACTCTTAGCCAAGTAGCTCTTCATCATGACCTTCGTACACATTCGGTTTCCTTATCCCAATGTTCAATTGCAACTTCCGGTGAAATTATGGCATAGTCCTCAACATCTAGGAGTTTAAATAGATCTTCAAAGAAGTCAAAGTCCAATCTAATTATGACCTTGCCGTCATCATTCTTCACCGATCTGGAATCTTTGTCAAAATTGGGATGCGACCAATATGAATTCGGGACAATGCATGGATTCAGGAAAACCGACAGTGAGATCAAACCCACTGTCATATATAGCCTATATCCAAGACTTCTTGTTAGGAGCTTTTAACCTTGCCTAGAAGTCTAGAAAATCTACTTGCCCAAGATCGGTATCTCCAATATTTCCCAAGTCTAAGGAAAGACACGAGTGAGGAGTGACTCCTAAAAATGTGTACTTCATATTTTCTTTTCCCTGGATGAGGAGGTTGACATTAAATTCAGAATTTAGAATCCGAATGGCCTTTCGAATTTTCGTGAAAGACTGTGAAATCTCTCAAACGCCGAACTCCAAAAAGTCCGAAAAAACTCTAAAAAGGCTCAGCTCCAAGTACAAAACCTTCAAAACCCAAACAAGACCTCCAAAACTATGAAAATAAATAATCCAAACCTCTCGAAACTAGAACCTCCTAAATTCCAAAATCAGAACCTACAAAACTCCCAAAATGGAACCTCCGAAAGTCCAAGCTAACTGCACTCCAAAACTCCGAAAACATTAGACCTCTACGAAAAAGCATTCTACAAATTGTGAAATTGCAAAAGGGAAAGGAATGAAAATCAAATACTTGTGGAGATCTGGAAGAAATTATCATGCAATCTAGACTGGATGCCTACACATGTTGAATTTTGAAGTGTGGAAATCGGGCGACATTTTTAAGGAAAAAATGGCGGATGATGAGGGTTTCATTTTCAAATAAGAAAAAGGAAGAAAAAAGAAAATAAACAAGGAAGAAGACCCAAAATGATCATAACCCAAAAAAAATTACCTTGAAAATGATGCCTCAAAGATACAAAAAGTTTGGTAAAAATTAGAGTGTCGAGAAAAATCCATGTGAAAATGATGTATAAAAACCGAGTTTAGATAGAAAAACCTGAAATTAATGCCTACAATCCAACACATGGGGTAGGTGAGAATTAAATTCCCATATAAACTCTCAAGTCTCGAAACCCGAAAGTCTAAAGTTTCAAAATTTGAACTTCTGAGTTTTGGACTCGTAACTCGAGAGATAAAGTTATGAAAAGATGATGGAAGACTTTGAAACCCAAAAGTCCAAGTTGAAATTCAGAACAGAGTTTCAACTTCGTAACTCCGAGTCGAAAAAATGAAAACTGCCAAAGGAGACTTCCGAATCCGAAAGTTCAAGTTCAAATTTTGGAATTTTGGAATTTTGGGATTTCAAAGTTGAGAACTTCAAAGTAAAAAAATTTATTTGGCATTTTCCTCCCGAATAGGAAAACCTCCAAAATGCGAAGTCCGAAATTTCAGACTTCAAATTTTCAAGAAATCCAACACATTTTTAAAAGACTTTATGCGAAATATTTCGAATGAATTTTTAATCAACTTTTAACATCTTCTTTTCAAGGTAATATTTAAAGGTTATGAGATTGTTTACTTCCCGGATAAAATCCGAATGTAACATTATCTTAGGCAAATTGGTGCCACTTTTGGCCAAGTAGCTCTTCATCATGACCTTCGTACACAATTTGGTTTCCTTGTCCCAATGTTCAATTGCAACTTCTAGTGAAATTGTGGCATATTCCTCAACATCTGGGATTTTAAACAAATCTTCAAAGAATTCAAAGTCCAATCTAATTTTGACCTCGCACATCATCATTCTTCACCGCTCCGAATCTTTGTCAAAAGGGGCACTGGCCAATACAAATTCGGGACAATGCATGGATGTAGGAAAACCAGAAGTGAGAGCAAGCCCACTATCATATATAGCCTATATCCAAGACTTCTTGTTAGGAGTTTTCGACCTTGCCCGAAGTCCTGGAAAATCTACTTGCCCAAGATTGGTATCTCCAATATTTCCCAAGTCTGAGGAAATACACGAGTGAGGAGTGACTCCTAAAAATGTGTACTTCATCTTTTCTTTCCCTTAGATGAGGAGGTTGACATTAAGTTCAAAATTTAGAATCCGAATGGCCTTTAGAATTTTCGTGAAAGATTGTGAAATCTCCGAAATGCCAAACTCCAAAAGTTTGAAAACAGCTCTAAAAAGGCTCTAGCTCCGAAGTACAAACCTTGAAAACCCAAAAACAAGACCTCCAAAACTCAAAATCAAAACTCCAAACCTCTCGAAACTCGGAACCTCCTAAATTCCAAAATCGGGAACCTCGAAACTCCCAAAATGGAACCTCCAAAAGTCCAGAAGGTGACAGACTCCGAAACTCCAAAAGCAAAGCAGACCTGCGAAAAAGCAATTTGCAAACTATGAAATCACTAAAGGGCAAGGAATGAAAATCAAATACTTGTGGAGATCTGGAAGAAATTATCATGCAACTGGATTGGATGCCGCACATATTGGATTTTATAGTTTGTGGAAATCGTGTAACATTTTTAAGGAAAAATGGTAGATGATGAGGGTTCCATTTTCAAATAAGAAAAAGGAAAAAAAAAGAAAATAAACAAGGAAGAAGACCCAAAATAATCATAAACCAAGAATAAATAACCCAAAAATAAAATTACCTTGAAAATGATGCCTCGAAAGTACAAAAAGTTTGGTAAAAATCGAGTGTCGAGCGAAATCCATGTGAAAATGACAGATAAAAACTCGATTTTATATAGAAAAACCTGAAATTAATGCCCAGAAGCCAACACGTGGGGGTAGGTGAGAATTAAATTCCCATAGAAACTCCAAAGTCTGAAACCCGAAAGTCCGAAGTTTTGAAATTTCGTAACTTCGGAGTTTCAAACTTCGGAACTTGAGAGACAAAGTTATGAAAAGATGATGGAAGACTTTAAAACCCAAAAGTCCAAGTTCCAAAATTTCAGAACTTCGTAGTTTCATACTTCGAACTCCGAGTCGAAAAAATGAAAATTGCCAAAGGAGACTTCAATCTCTAAAAGTCCGAAGTTCTAAAATTTTGGAATTTTGGAATTCCAAGCTTTCAAAGTTTAGAACTTCTAAGTCAAAAAAATTTATTTGGCGAGTTTCTCTCTCGAAAAGGAAAACCTCCAAAATGTGAAATCTGAAATTTCAGACTTTGGAGTTTGGAGAACTTCAACACATTTTAAAACACTTCCGTGTGAAATATTTCAAAATAAATTTTGAATCAACTTTTAGCATCTTCTTTTCAAGGTAAGATTTAAAGGTTAATAGTTATCGTAGCTTACAAATGGATTTCCTTAAAAAAATTCTTCGACCCTAAGCCAAGCATATAAACTAATGTCTGTTAGTTATCATTTCCTATAAATTTGTGGGCCTTATAAATAATTTTTTTGTAAAATACACATGGATATCATATCGTTTCCTATAAATTTGTGGGCCTTATTGGTTTTCTGCATAATCATTTATTGTCTTATAAATTTGTGGAGATTATTAGTGGTTTTGTTTGTAAATTTCGCACGATTAACATACCTAGTTTTGATGGCGTATTTGTGGTCGATGGGCCTCATCCTCCACATCTATCATCTAAACTATAAAAAAACATAACTTTGTTAAAAAATTGAAAACCATGGCAATTGAAGATAGATCTCATTAAACATATTTATAAAATGATTGAAAGTAAATCACCATGTTGAATTGGTTGTGTAGTGTCACGGTGAAACAATTATACATCAGCTTTTATAGCTTTGTGGTTATCTGCATAAACAATAATTATATAAGTAGCATATTTAGGTTAAAATCCATTAAACAAAATCACTTGTTGAAGTTGTTTTCGAAGACAAACCTTTCTTCATGTGAGAATAGTAATGTTTCAGAAACATTGCTTGACTATGTGTCTCAACAATAAAAACAAAAGATAGTTTAGAATCCACCAATGCATGGAGTGCGACACTTGCCGCCGTAAAGCACTAGTACTAGAGAATTTTCGGAACAACATCGAGTGAACATCTCAAACTTAACTCATACGATATTTCGTAAAGAAAAGGCTGGATGTTTCCTTGTACGCCAATTTCACTTGCAATTACCAATTTTCTAGCAGTTTCTCCATCCAATCCATAGTTACCTCTTCTCTATAATCATCGTTATTGACGTGGTTTTGCACACAAGATATTATGTACATAAGACAAAAACTTTTGACTTTCCCATTGCTATTGTAGAGTCTATAGCATCCATACAAAATTGATACTCCAATGTCTTTAACCTTTTCCATGTATATTTTTACTATGTCGCTTAACATTTTTGAATAACCAGTTGGTATTAGAACAATAATAATACAATCCTAACACAGTGGTTTTGATAATTGTTAGAAGCTCCATTATGACATCAGAAGAAATATCGCTGGCCAAATTACAAAAATCAATGATCACACATTCAACATTGAAAGGATTAGTTGAAGGAATAGATGATAAAGTTGATGGAAGCTGGAATGGATATGCACATTTACGATAAAAATTGTCTCGTGACTTTCATCCTGATCGTATATTTCCTTCCAAAGGTGACATCACATAGTTGTCTCAATATAGTCTAAGACATGATGGGATGAACTTCTTCCACCTCATGATCTTTTTTTTTGTTTTGTTATTTTTTCCCCAATATGGGAATCGAATTTTATTTTTCCATTGTTCTCTTCACCCAATAAGTACTGATATCTTGTGGTAGTGTGATTCATGCAATTTAATTTTTCGATTACAATGGATTCACCGCAGGATGTCAATACAATATTATCTCGGATTTTTATTTCTCAAATAATGTAGAACTTTTTCTCTCATTTTTTTGTCTCCTTTTATTCTCGGCAATAATAATCAAATGTCTATGCTATTACACTAGCCTCAAAAGACCCAGCTTGATTTAGTATTCCTTTTCAGCCCATGCAATTTTGATTTAGATGGGTCTATCTCCAATTTAGTCAAATATGTCGGCCTCAACATAAGAAACAACTTGACATGTTTTGGAGGTGAAAGAAAACCTTTTCTATGCAATAAATTACAAAGTAAGATGTTTTCTCATTTCTATACAATTTTCTAAATACTGTAAATATACCATTTTGAATGTATTTTGCATTTGAACAACCAAATTTTTTAGAATCATTAGAATTCCCAAATTCTAGCCATATTTTGAACAGGAATATGGTCCATTGTTTATGGAGGCATCCATTTCCTATTTCCTGAACAAAGAAACATCCAACTTCATATCCGAATAAGACACTTATTGTTTTCAAAGTTAAAGCGTTCCACTTGGACACACAGTGTCCTCGAATCAATCACTTCTAACTCGACTAAAACAAGGGTCTATTCTCTCTTACTCGACTATAAGTTAGATTTACAATACTAATTGAAGAAATTTATTCCAAATTGTTCAAACTTATGTTAACTTATTTATAGTGCTAGTCTTCTTAGGCTACAAAAATTTATTGTCTGTACATTTTTGGCTCATATCCATGGCGGAAATAAGTGATACATTACAAATCCTCGATAGGGATCAAACCATATGTATTGTCCATAAAATATATTGTTCGTAACATATAATTCAAAAAAATTGTATTGGAAAAATTGTTACCTAACTCTTAGTTTCATTACTTATCGAAAGTAACGACACAACAGATGTTAGTTTCAAAAGTTTATTTTATTGGAAATTATGGTAAAATAATAAATCGCGACCAGCTAAGCAACCACGAGGTCCTACCATTACGATCATTGTAAACACTATCTATACAATTTTGAATCACAAGTTTTTTTCATTGATTATAATTATATCATATTGGATGGAATGTAGCTGGCGGAGATAATAGCTACATTATATACCATATAGAGGGATCAAACCTTATGTAGTTCACATAAGGTATATTTTTTAAACACATAATTCACATCGGATCTTATGGGAAAATGCTTAGTGAACGCTAAGCATTTTTTCCTTATCGAAAGTAAGGGCATAGTGGACACTAGGTTCAACAGTTTAATAATTTGAAAACTTTGATAAAATAATAAATGATGCTCTAGTTTAGAAATCGCTAAACTCCCACCATTACTACAAGTCATTATAAATACTATACATATATAGCTTTGGGTCGCTATTGTGTTTTCATGGACTATGTAGTACTCACAAGACTTATTATCTGTAACATATAATTCACATATGTTTGTATGAGAGAAAATTCTTAGCGACCGCTAAGCTTTCATATGTATTGAATGGAATGCCATAACGTATTGAATTGAATGGTATAGCTTAGCAATTTTCGGCCCTACCTTTACCTCTCATCAATATAAACACTATCTTTACAGTTTTGGATTGCTAGCCTTAATATGTAGTTCCCATAAGATACATAGTTTTCAACTCATATTTTATATCGTTTACAATCAAAGAAAATGCTTAGCGATCACTAAGCTCCTTTACTTATTGACAAAAATGACATATCAGACCCTAGTCTCAAAAGTTTCTTATTTTGAAAATAGCCATAAAATAACAACAAATCATGGTATAGCTTAGCGACCACTAGCCTCCTACCTTTACCTCTTCTCATTTTAAACACTATCATTATAGTTTTGGATCCTTGGCCTTGGTATGTAGTTCTAATGAGATACATGGTTTTCAACTCATACTTCAGATCATTTCCTATCAAATAAAATGCTTAGCGTCCGCTAAGATCCTTTACATATTCACAAAAATGGCATATCAAACCTCGCTAAAAAGTTTCTTATTTTGAAATTAGCGGTCGTTAGGCTCCTACCTTTACCTCTTCTCATTTTAAACACTATCTGTAAAGTTTTGGATTGCTGTGCTTAGTATGTAGTTGTCATAAGATACATGGTTTTCAAGACATATTTCACATCGTTTCTTAACAAAGAAAATGCTTAGCACTCGTTATGCTCCTTAACTTATTGATAGAAATGACATATCAAAGCCTAGGCTCAAACATTTCTTATTTTGAAAATATCCATACAATAACACTAATTGTACAGTCTTGGATCGCTAGCCTTATTATGTATCCCAAATAGCTTGTTCGAACTTTCCACGTGGCACATTTTAATTGGATAATTAATTTAAATTAGCACACACTATATATAACAATGTAGAAATCGATTTTGATAAGTAAATGTTTGTATATTATTCTAATAAACTTCAAAACTATGTTTAGGATTTATTTATTTTGTTTTTTATTAAAAAAATTGTTATGCTTGGTTCAATTATATGTTGTATAATATATTTGTTATTATGTTTATATTATTATAGGCTATAGACAATGAGAAATGTTTAGTTTTTAATTTTTAAACCATTTAAAAATAATAATAGAGAAACTTGAATCCCCGCATTTTCGGATATTTGAAATTTCAATAGCCCACCCTTTTGCTTTTAGAGGGGGAAAGTGAAAATTTCAAATTTTCGTATCCGCTCTTTTTCTATTTTTGAAATTTCTTTTGTGGAATGTGCTAAAAAAATTATTAAATACCTCAGAGAAATATTGAGTAGGGTTTTTTATTTTTTCGATCAATCAGAAAAGCATGTCTTCAAAATTAAAAAAAATATGCGCAGACCATAAATTATAGGATGAATGTTTGAATCCTAGTTTTTTTCATGCGATTATAATCTTGTTCGCAGAGAAAGGCACACAAAATAAGCATAGAAAGGATGAACACAAAGGACGCACATGAAGGAGGATAGCAATAGAGGTTGCGAAAAGAATCGCATGATGATTGTTTGAATGAGATAGCAGATGGAGGTTTCACAAACAACATAAAGCATGAAATAATCCCAAATATTACTAAACTAGGTATTTATAGTAAAGTTGTACCTTTTTTATTACGGGATATATTAGTTTTCTGCAATCGATTGGTTCTTTGTTTTTTCAGAGTCCACCTCGTGATCCACACAAGCCCCTGTTTTTCCTATATCAATCATGCTCCGATCAAGCCTTGTTTTCCATTTGCTTTTGATTTCCATGCCAAACTGCCTTGTTCTTCATGAAAATTCACTTTTTTTTGTGTTAACAAAAGAAATTTTAATTACTTTTCTGCTCAAGTATTTATCTTTGTTTAACGTTTTCCCATTTCTACCATTTAATGTCTCTCTTTGGCTATTTTTGTTTTGAATTTTTGTTCTCGTTCCTGCGATTGTTTTTAGGATAATGATAGCTTCTGGCACAATCACCTTATTTTTAATTTTATTTTGGTGGGAGAACCAAAAATAGTTTAATGTTGTTCATCAAGATGATGCAAAGAAACCTCGCTAATTAATGCATATTACATTTTTACATGGTTGTCGCTTAGATATTTTAGGAAAATATATGAGGTTAAAAATTAATTCAAAACTATAAAACTATATTAAGAATTCAATTGTATGATAATTATTTCCAATTATATACGTGTTTCCATGTAGAATTAACCAAATGTAATGTCTTCATCATTTTTATGGTATGTACATTGGAAGTTAAACACATTATATATGTAATAATATTATTAAATCTAATTTTAATCAATATGCATTTTATAATTAATATATTCTTCCTTTTGAGCCCGCTAATCTATGTCAAAAATTAACATAGCTTTGAGGCTTTCACAATATAATTGGTTATTTCGACAACCTATTTATGAAACCCCAATTCTATTTCAAATTACATACACGATTCTACACGTATATTTATATATCCATTATATAAATTCCAGATTTATTTTTTATCGTTTGTATCTTTTCAGTATAATTTATTTTCTATGAATAAACTTTACCATAGAAAATTTGTCTACCCTAGTGTCCGCTAGGCTATAATTCTAATTTGGAAAAAGCATTCGTTTTCCTTGGCCCTCGCGGATCAGTTGTTTTTATATAGGTGACACAACATTTTTTGGTCCTAGCGATCGCTTTTGTTCTTTGTCAGTTGTTAAATTCACAAAGATTCACAATTTATATTTATAAAATAACTTCATTATGAACATGATATGTTTACCTTTAAGAATATATTAGCGGCCGCCAGATGCAACAAGTAGATAGCGTCATATGTAAAAACTTGTTTTATAGATTCTCATATCCGTAATTCCGAGTTTCCATATTTTTCATAAATGTAAAATAATTCTAGCAGAATCTTGTAAGAAGTAGATAAAACTATACATTTACTGTATAACATATTAAAGATACAATTTTACACGTATATTTATGTATCCATTATATAAACGTCAAATTTATTTTTTATCTTTTATAGCTTTTCAATATGATTTCTAGCAAAGATTAAGAATTTAGATTTATAACATAGCTTCATTATGAACATGATATATTTCCCTTTAGGAATAGCTTAGCGTGGTCACTAGGGTGCAACAAGTAGATCATGTTGTATTTAAAAACTTGTAGTATAACTTCTTGGTCGCTAGTCAGGTTTCTTTTCTTGTCCTAAATGTAAAAATATTCTGCCAAAATCTCATAAGAAATATAGAATTCTAGACGTATAGTTGTGTAACACATGAAAAACATGATTCTAAATGTATACAACTTCATTATGAACATGATATATTTTCCTTTAAGGATAGCTTAGTGGTCGCTAGGGTACAACGAGTCCAAGTCTATACATATACTATTATATAAATTCCATATTTATTTTTTACCATTTATATAAACTCCTTTTGAATACAATCTAAATGAAAAATGTTTCCTACTCTAGTGACCACTAGGCTATAATTCTTATTTGGATGAAGTCTTCATTTACCTTTGCGGACACAATGATAAGTGGATTTTTTATAGGAAACACACTTTTTTTGGGTCAAGCAATCACTTTGTTATTTCTCTCATGTTAAATATGCAAAGACTAACAATTAAATTCATAACACAACTACATTATAAAAATAATATATTAACGTTTAAGAATAGTTTAGCGCCACTAGGATTCATCAAGTATATCACGTTGTATCTAAAAACTTGTTGTAAATCTTCATGGTCATCATCTAGGTTATCCCAAGATATATCATTAAGACCTTACAAAGTGGGTTGGATTAAACAAATTAAATTAAAATAGTTTGAGCTAAGCGGGTGTTAGGTACTTCCACACTATAATATTTTGAGCTTAGTGGGCGCTATAATCTATCCAGTTACCTAATTATATTTTGAGCTTAGTGTCCGCTAGCTTATGACACAACATAATATTTGGATCTTAGAAGTCTCTAGGTTTCAATAAAAGAAAGTAATATATTATAAGCTTAGTGTCCAGTAGGTTATGCCAAAACATAATAATACGATCTTAGTGAATACTGGGATTTAACAAATTAAATCAACATAGTTTGAGCTTAGCAGATGCTAGGTATTTAAACAATATATTATTTCGATAGAAAGAGTCACTAGCATTTAACAAACTAAAGAAAGACATACTGAGTTTAGTTTCCGCTAGGTTTTATTTTAACAAAACTTCAACAAATAATAGTGTAATCTTCAAAGATGCAAACAAGATATGTATAAATTAGTTGAATATATCGTATCATTTTAAGATTTTAAATTAATATATTTCGAGCATAGCTGCGCATTAGGTTATGCTACCACATAATCATTGGAGCCTAGCGGTGGTTAGGATTCAATAAACTAAATTAGGTATTATGAGCTTAGTGGCCATTAGGTTATGCCACAACATATTATTTGGGTATTCAATTCGCTATGGTTTAATAACTTCAATTACAATATTTCACAATATTTAGTAAGGTTATGCCAAAACATAATATTTGGATGTTAGTGGTCATTGTGATTTCACAAATTAAATCGACATAGTTTGAGCTTAGCGACCGCTAGGTATTTAAACAATATGTTATTTAAATTATATCAACATAGTTTGGTTTTAACGGTCACATTAGGTATTTAAACAATATAATATTTCAATCTGAAAAGTAACTACTATTTAACTAAGTAAAGAAAGACATATTGACTTTAGTTTCACTAGTATATCAATTTGAGAATGATATTTTAAACTAGCGTCTATGCTAGCTTGAGTTTAGTTTTTTGGGTTATGTATCGCAAACATGATATGTACAAACATGATATGATATGTTACCAAATGATAGTTTGAGCTTAGTGTCCACTAGCTTATGACAAAACATAATATTTGGATCTTATAAGTCTCTAGGTTTCAATAAAATAAAGTAAGATATTATAAGCATGGCTATGTAGATTATGGCCAAAACATAATAATATGATCTTAGTGAATACTGGTATTAAGAGCTTAGCGTGGCCACTAGGTTATTCCACAACATATTATTTAGGTATTCAATTCACTAGGTTATGTATCGCAAACATGATATGTTATTTTAAATTAAGATATTTTGAGCTTAGTGCTCGCTAGGTTATGCTACCACATAATCATTGGAACCTAGTGGTAGTTAGGATTTAAAAACTAAATTGAGGTATTAAGAGCTTAGCATCCACTAGGTTATGCCACAACATATTATTTGGGTATTCAATTTACTAGCTTATGTATCACAAACATGATATGTATCACAAAGAATATATATATATATATATATATATATATATATTAGTTGAATTCATTCTATGATTTTAAGATTTTAAACTAGGATATTTTGATAAGTATTCAAAAAATAGTACATGAGGAACCAGTCCATGATAAGTCTTCTAGTAGTGGACTCCCATGATGATTACAAATAACTTATCGTACTAAATATATGCCAAAATATGGAGAAGAGGTGTAATCAGCTTCACTTCACCCACAAATACTTCATATATCTATACACTTCGCTATACAGATAGCCATTCGCCCTTAATCAAAAACTAAATACAAATGCATCTAGGAAATATTAGGTTGTTTGGGCTCTCAACTCCAGCTCGTCGATGATTTGAAATCCATGTCCCCTTTACTTTGATCGAGGAGGGGATGAATTGTAAAACACAGATTTGACATTTTCACTTTAGCACAAGCAGGGAGTTCTATAATGTGATTTTCGCAACTACCTCTAGACCATGCGTAATCACATGACATCCCTCACATGCCAAGACATAGACATGATACTGAAGGATGACTAGACATTCTTCCAACTTCTCATTCTCCTTATGCAAGATAAATTCCCCAAAGAGTTAGACAATATGTTTTCCATGCTCAACCCTTGCGCCATGTCAAAAACATTCCTCCGCCCTTTCGATTGTTTAGATCAAGCATTAGCTTTGGAGGTATTCTCTCAAAAATATCACCATCATATTCTTCTTCGAATCACTATGCAAATGACCAGACCTTCTCGAGCCAATTCCACATAGTTACATTCTAAATTTTCCCATCCATCCAAGAAGTAAACAATTCCCCAACATCCTTTCCTATCATAGCTCTCTACCTCTTCCTGCTAGGACCACACTCCATGCTACCCAAAAACCACCCACACCCCTATCACCGTCGTAGAGAGATAGAAAGCACAACAACCAAAAATGAAAAGAGGAAATGGCTAGTGAAATGTCTAGCCAACGGAGATATAAAGCCACCAGACACAACACACGAAAGGAGGTAAGTGTTACATAAATATCATCGATTAGATATCCTAATCATAAATATCACGCTTCCCATTAAAACTCTTAAATTCCCAATGCCATCTTACATGTCGTGTGTGTATAACCCTTAATCAATTTCGTCTATGCGAATGTAATCTATCGATGTCATAAATGACCATTAAAGCCATAGATGCAGGATTATGCCACAAAAATTACTTCACATATAACATGATTTAATTCTTTGATTTACTCAATAATACATTTTGACAAATCGTAAAGTAAGTTGCACATCATCACACCTCTAAGTTAATCAACCATTAACTATGGAGAAATGCATAACATTGAATAAGTCTCAATAAACTAGTTACCTATGTGTGAAAGTTTATTTTAACTCAATAGGGAAGTTTTAATCTATCTTTTTTTTGAATTTGATTTAAAGGTTAATAAATGCATAAATAGGTGCTCCTAAGTTTTTCTAAACTTACATAAGCTAGAAAAATAGGGTTAGAATATAAGGAATCAGAAAGAGAAGAATTATACTATCCTTAGTTGAACAAAAGGAAAGTGCAGGTACATTGATGGTGAGAAGATGGTATTATCTTCTATCAGCTATTTCCTTTGTATTATTTAGTCTCATGTAATGGTTTTATAGTATGCAAAGGACTTAGTGTTTCTTCTTGTTAGATCCACAAGTTGTTGTGAGATCATTTGTTTATTGTTTCATTCTTATAGATCCACATTTTCCATGAGATCTTGTATTAAAGATCCATGAGATCATATATTGTTACCAAGGAATCTAGTATTGTAGAGGAAGTTGTCTTCATTATTTGTAAGATAAGTATGATGCCCCAATGATGGAGAGAATTATATCTTGGTGCATGGTTACGATTGCACATTGGTCAAAGATCTCCGCCATCTAGAGTTCATCTTCAAGCATTAGATTCACAAAGATAATGAGATTTTGGCCTCACCATCATAGTGGGATGGATTTTCTTCAAATGGGGTAGACTAAGGAAGAAATATGTGAGAACGTGGTGTTTTAGAAGCAATTATAGTGTACTCACGTAGATCCGGTTAGAGAAGAGGAAATACATGTGTTGGTATGGAGGCATGGTTTATGGCCTCAGAATAATAATCACCAGTTGGATATCATGGTACAGTAAGAGATACTCTTTTAGAGATACATGTAGGGCCAAAATCATAAGAGTTGGTTTGTAATCTCTTGTTATATTATATATACGAGATATATTTGGTGGACATAGCCCACATTGGGTGAAGATGGTACATGATTGTGTTATGATGTGTGTAATCTTATCATGATTTGGATTAAAAATTCTCAGGTTATACTTCCACTACTATAGATTTTGTGGGGATTGTTAGATTCTGTATTTACACATTTTGGATTAGGAAATTCTATATTCATAAATGCTTCTACAAAGACCCATCCCCAATGATGCCATATCCTCTTTGGTTGTCACCATAAAAAGGTTTGCCCTTAGAATAATCTAACATTTTTTATTAAAATATTATAAGTCACTACATTTTGAAAAAGTAAAGTAAGTTGTTTTGAGCTTATCGACCTCTAAGTTAATCAACCACATTAACTTTGGAGAAATGTATAGCAATCAATATTTGTATAAATTAGTCGACTTTATTATATGATTTTAAGATTTTAAATTAAGATATTTCAAGCATAACACCACGCTAGTTTATGCCACCACACAATCTATTTGCACTTTATCGCTAAAGTGGTTAGGATTCAATAAATTAAATTAAGATATTTTCACATGTAGTAGAATCATTGCTAGGTTATGCCACAGAAAGAATATTAGGATCTTAAGAATATCTAGGTTTCAACAAAATAAATCAAGAACTTAATAATATAAATATTTTGAACTAAAAAAAAAATATTTATAGTATTTAACAAACAAAAGAAAGACATGATTTGGGAGATCTTTAAGAATCAAGACCATGAGTATAAATTAGTTGAATTTTTATATGCCTTTAAGATTTGGAATTAAGACATTTTGAACTTAGTCCACCACTAGGTTATGCTACCACATAAAATTTAGAGACTACTAGTGGTTTTAGATACTTTGAGATTAACATCCGATAGCCTTTGCCACAACATATTATTTAGAGATTGTATTCGCTATTTTATAGAGCTAAACAAATTACAGGAAGATATTTTGAACTAAGTTGACACTAGTTTAAACAACATAATATATGGAGGTTATAGTTGATAGTATTAAATAAATTCAATTAACATACTTTGAACTATGCTGAGACTAGGTACTTCCATACTATATTATTTCAAACATTTTGGTTCTTTATCATAAATTTTTTGATCCCTGTTATGGTGGTCACCATGTTTTATCAAAATAAAGTAGGATACTATGATTTGAGAAGTTGCTAGGTTATACCAAGACATAAAATTTAGAGCATAATGATCTTAAGGATGTAATAAAACTCATTAAGATATTAGGATCTTAGTCGCGATTACGTTATTCCAAAACATAAAACTATTTGGAATTATAGAAAAGGGGTTTTCCCAAATGACCCACATACTTGCACAAAAAATCCTCATGGCCAGATATTACAATGAAACAAGAAGAGAAAAATCTGTATTCATGCAAAAAAAACAAAAAACCAAAAATTCCCAAACCATACAAAGCCAAATTACATTTTATGGATATTCATGAGAGTAGTTTCTTCATCCTTAACATCGGTAGTAAGGCTTTCTTGAACCAACACGTCTACTAACTTAATGTGTTTCATGAAGTCTTCGTTGATTTTCATCTCCAGGTCATGTCTATGTGAATTTTCCATTCCTTGATAGCAAATATTGAGTGTAACATAATCTTCAATGGCCTCATGGATCAGGAGAGATCTTCTCTAAATGGTCCTTGTGTTCTGAAGTCTGCAGTGGGGAGCCCATTTTCTCTGATAGAGGAGAATCAGGGTAAACCGAGGAGAGATCCCGCAACACATCTAAAATTTTTGAGTCCATGTTAACTTCCATATAAAAAGGTGGGAGGGACAGTTACACATGCTTTCATGATCAGGTGAGTTGATTCAGTCAGTAGCTATTACAATGTTAGTGGAGATGAGAGGATGAGTCAAGAGAAGCATTGACAAGAGGTGGAGAGGAAGTAGATGTTGGGTTTGAAAGTGGTTTAGATAATTTAAGAGTTTCCTCGAGGTGTCTGGAGGGTTACAAGACTCAGAGAAGATGAGGGAGACCCAAGAGTGAAAGAATGGGGGCTAATGATCATGATGTTTGAATCAGAGTCAGAAGGGAGATGAAGGCAGAGACGACGATGACGGAAATAGGGAGTTAGTCAGAGAAGAGGAGTGGGGACATGACATTGCTTTCCTAGTTTAGAGGGGAAGTACGAGATTTATTTTTGGGAAGCTTCCATTTTAAAGAGAAAATACAAAAGGCCTTGGTGTAGGAAAGGACCTTCATCTTCTCTAGCCATTTTAAGGGACCTCTCAAGTGATTGAAACAAAAATACACAAATTTTACCTTCCAATCATGTCAAAGATGCGTAAGAAGAAAAAGTTGAGGTCCATAGATCACTTTGTAGTCATCGTAGAGTGTGAAGTACCTCCTCAATTTCTCAGCAACCCTATCCTAAGGTTGTGGAAGTGAGTCTCATTCATATCCCGAGTGATACATTGTCGATTTTCACCAGGATACAGGAAATCATCCATCTCCTCCTGAAGTGAGAATTTAAAATAAATATCTCTCTCGTGGGGAGCCCCCCATCGAAATGGACTCTCTTGAAATAATAAATTTATTCTTTCCCACTTTCACTCTTCCTTTCTTCCCTGGTTCACAAGACATAATACAAGTTACTTAGACAGAGTGACCAGACAATATTTCCATAAACGACGTAGCACCACCATCATGTAAAATATTCCATACTACTAGGTCAGCCTTGACCTCTTCACAGGAAGAAGGCTCAATGTGTTTACTCGGTGCTACCCATAGTGAACAAGGCTATTGTGATAATGATTGTCAAAGGCCCGTATATAGATGATGCTTAAATAGAGATGTCGAGCACCTTCATTCCAATCTTCAACTCGTGGTTCCAAGATTTCTAATTGAATTTTTTCCTAGTTGGTAATAGTCATTAATTGATCTCGTCCATCACACAAACGCAATCTATGAATGTCATAAATTCCCAAAAAATCCACAAATGCCTTATCCTCTTATTGCACAAAAGAGGTTATGCCTCAACATAACCAAACAAATTTTAATCGTAGTTAATGTTCACCAACCCAAACATTAATTAGTTAATGTTCTTGCAATTACCGCATTTATTGGAGGTTCAAGATTTGAATGTTAGCAATATTAGATGTATTTAGTTAATATACATTATAAAGGAAGTATTTAAACAAAATAAAGCAAGGTGAAATAACTAACATTGTTATACATGATTTCATATTGTATAGATTATCGGACAACAAATCATAAAACAATATCTTATTATAATTTCTTTATCGACACTTCTATTTGTTATATTTAGGTTCTCCAAGGTTGTTCATTCTACACATGGAAATGAAGTGGGTAAGCATAGAGATGTTACAGGGAGCACAAACAACACTTGTGATGGGCATTTGTTTGAGATTTGGTGAGGTGATTTCAAAAACATCATTTGGACTGGAATGAGAAGGGGATGGTGTTGTCTCAAAAAAAATGCATCCCCATGAGTCCTCCCCATCCCGAGGTTTGATTTTTTCAACAGAGAGCAGCGTGTTTAGTTCAGACCAAGATAAAATTAAATGTAGATACAATTACATGTATGTGGCAAGAATAATATCATTATTGGGTTTTTGTTCTATTACATGTATAGGTGCAATCACAATTAAGGTGTATAATTACATGTACATGATAAGAATAATATGTTTTTTCATCTTTTAACTAGCCTCATGGATGTTAAAATTTCTTCTTATATTGAACCCTTACGTGACTTCAGACTTGTGTGGGTATATATATTAACTTGAATCAAGATTGTTTTGTTGTAGGTACAGTCGGTAGTTGGTTGTTTATATTACTTCAAGTGTAGTGGTCACTTTCATTTAACAAGTTACTGAATGATATTTTGAACTTAGTGTCCGCTAGCTTATGACACAACATAATATTTGGATCTTCACAGTCTTAGGGTTTTGACAAAATAAAGTGAGATATTATTATGATTTTAGTGGTCTTTGGGATTTCACAAATTACATCAACCTATTTTTAGCTTAGCATGTGAATGTATTTGAATAATATAATATTTCAAGCTAAAGAGTCACTATCATTTAACAAGCTAAAGAAAGACATATTGATTTTAGTTTCCGCTAGTATCTCTAGTGTTAATCTTGTAATGAACTTCCACCTGGTTGGAGGATTGAATTGATATAACAAAAAAAGGTATAATAGTTTGGGATTGAAGTGAAATTTGTAACCTGTTTTTTAAATTTGTTACTACTCGAACAAAAGTGCTGACTAGCATTGTGGATGTTAGAAGTTCTTATTATTGAAAGGATTGAAAGATTTTTTAATTACTACAAAATTCCTTTTATGTTGTACTTATAATATGTTGTTGTTTGAATGAAAAATATTGAACATGTTTCTAAAATATTTGGTGTGTTTTAAACGTCCTAGATCAATTGCTTTCATAAAAATGCTTTGCTTACATGCATTGATGGAGATCAATGACTACAATGCTTAAGTATAACACGTGACATATCATTTATTGGACCAAACATATTCATTGTCAAAACATATGTTGTCTTGCAAAGGATTTCTGGAGGAAAAATTGGACTAAGGATTTACTCCCAAGGTCAACAACATGAAGAATTTTTGCCTTAATTGGAATTGAATTGTATAGATTGGAGGACAAAAATTGTATTTATTTGAAAGATTTGTTACTTACTACAAAATACCTTTTATTTTTACTTATAATATGTTGTTGTTTGAATGAAAAATATTGAACGTGTTTCTAAAATAATTTGATGTCTTTTAAATGTCCTAGATCAATTGTTTTCACATAAATGTTTTTCCTACATACGTTTATGGAGATCAATGACTACAATTCTTAAGTATAACACCCGACATATCGGTTCTTTTACCAAACATATTCATTATCCGAATACATGTTGTCTTAGTAAAGGATTTGTAGAGGAAAATTTTGATTAAGGATTTACTCACCAATGTCAACATGTTTTTCTAGTTAGTTGTTCAAAACAAGATTTTAACACTAGATAATGTGAGAAAGGATACAATTAATAATTAGACCATAAGCAATATCCTTAAAGATACTAAAGAAAATTTTTTGAAAGAGTTTGATAAATGTAATTATTCATACCCCTAGAAAGGGTAATAAATGTGTAGATTATCTTGCCAAATTGGGGGCTAAAGGTAGTAATTTTAAAGTGTGTGAGAGGGGAGATGATATCACCAATGTTATTAATCTCATTAAGAACATTAAGTACTGATGTGTCGGTGGTTATTTTCCCTCGTTGGGATGTCATCCTTGTACTTATGGTTAACAGGACCCTTCCCACGTGCATGATATATGGTGGGATTTGTATTAATTTTGCTCTTACAATTCATTTTGGCCATTGTTTCTTCCATTTTCAATCTCGCAATCAACTAAAACCATGGGAGGTGGTCATTTGAGAACCGAGCCCATGATATATGGTTCCCAAAGGACAACCCCTCCTTGTGGTACATTTTGAAAACTAGGGGTTTAGGAATTTCATCTCAAAATCATGGTCTCGATCCTTATCTTACATTCGAGTATGGTAGGGACATGGAACAATGGTAACATGGTGATCCATGGCATGGAAATTCAGGTTTTAGAGGATTCAATAGTGCATGCGACTAGAATGGAGATGGAGGGATTAAAGATATTCAAAGACCGCACCAAACGTAAGCACGAAATTGAGACTTTCTTCCGCTGGTAAAGAAATGGTTTACCTGTTGGTAGACGATATAGCTAGATTCTACATCCCTGATATTTGGAATACGGTCTACCTCCACCTTATGAGGTATATTACTCTTGAAGTAAATTATAGAAAGATATTTACTCACCATCTCACTATGCTTAATATGTTTAGGAATAAGATTTCTATGAGCCTTCCTTTTTCTTTTTTAGGCCACTCTCTGCGTTGGTGAATGATTTTCAATAGGGAAATATTGATACCCGATACACCATAGACTAACTCTTTTTGCTTTTTAAGAATGGTAAACCGGTGGTGGCAAAGGAATTAGAGCCCAAATATGGGGATTCAAATGAAAATTGTACTCTTGTGGACCATATGAACAAACTGAGGAGAATCAAGAGTTAGGCACATGAGGGAATGGAAAGCTTGTACTGGAGCCGTAGGTTCTCTTATTGATACGAAAGGGGAGTCATCTAAAGGGAAATAGAGAGTGGAGTTGGGTTGGAAAGTGGATTTTTATTAAAAAATTCTCTCGGGGTGAGTTGGGTGGAAATGGATATGGAGGCCTTAGGTGAAGTTGGAACGGATATGGGAAACAATGTCATGCATTGCATCGACGCCTCTAAGAAAATTTACATCACCTAAAACTCTATTAGGGCCGATATGGTAGAGATTAAAAGTTTGGTTTTGGAGTTGCAGGGGTGCGTGTGGTCAAGCTAGAGCAGGGACACAAAGTTCATAGGTATAATCTTCACCTCATTAGTTCTGATGAGGAAGAGTAGGTTAAAGACCACATCCCTATCATGAGCGAGCAGGATGATAATATGAAAGGACATAAGGAGCGTCAATCAGAGGAGTACAAACGTTTGAAGACTAACTAGTTCATTGGCTCTTGGAGATTTTGTTTGACTGTTTGTGGATTGTATATTTTGGGATGTTTTCCCCTCCATGTTAGTTGATTTTTTTGTATTGATCATTGGACCGTAGTTTGGGATAAGTTGTTTTATCCCTTTTTTCCTGTTTCTTTTTTGTTCACTCTTAGTGATGCTCACGATGCATTCTATTATAAGGTTTTTGGGTGCCTTAATCCCTTTATAAAGTAACAAATCATTATGTTCACGTATATTTAATAAACCTTGTTAATAGTAATTTTTTAACGACATTTTAAATTAAACAAGACAGAGCAATAAGTTCATGCCTCATGGATGGGAGATGTGTTAGTTGTGTGATTGTGCTAGATGTGTTAGTTGTGTGATTGTTTTCTTAGAATTATGATTTTTATTAAATAGAATAAATCAATGTTGCAACAAGGCCTCATATTTTTCAAATCAATACTAACTAGAAAATAAAGAAAAATATAAATAAGTTTCGTATTTTAAAAATTATTTAAATAAATTACAAACATTAGAAAGTTGAAAAGTTATAGAATTTTTTTATTTTGATTAGTGGATTGAAGAGAAATTTTAAGTAAGATGTTTTGAGCTTAGCGCCTGCTAAGGTAACCTAATATTTCCAAAATATAAAATTTTGAGCTTATGGATCGCTAGCATTTAACAAGTCAAAGAATATTATTTTTAGCTTAGTGTCTACTAGCTTATGCGACACCATAGTAATTGGATATTATCGATCGATAGGAATTAACAAAATAAAGTAAGATATTGTCATCATAGATTCTATTAGGTTATGCCACAAAAACATATTCGATGTACAAAATCTATGTCTATTTTTTTGTATAAGGGTTAATATGGGGTTTTGAAAGGACCCGCATCCTTTTACAAAAAGGTCCTTAAGGAAGAATATGACATTGAAGCATAGAAGAGAGAAATCCCATAGGCAACAAAAGACAAAAATCCACATAGCCACGACCCAAACAGAGCAAATTTACATTTTGTGAAAAAAATTGAGGATAGTTGTTATTTCCATAGTAATAACATCTTAAAGTTTCCTTGTTCCTCAAATTCTCTACTCATAAATCTGTATTTGTTATTTTGTTCTCCAAAATTTATTTGGTTTCTCCTGTTGCATTACCATATTTTTTCGCAAATAGGTCATTGTAATCCAACACCAACACATTCAATGGAAACTCATTCTTAACATGAATATCTTCTAAAATATTGTCATTGACAATGTCAACGATGTCGTAGCCATTGAATTTTTGGTGAGTGTGTGTAGAAAGGACTATTTGCGGACAACAATAAGGCCAAAAAAATAATATCAATTTTATAAAATACATCTGATCTTCTATTCCTGCACCACCATGTCCATAAATCGATTCCAATATTCACTTTTTTATTGTACAAATTGAGCCACCATCCATACCACCAGGCTTCTTTTTCAAGACTCAACAAAACAAGTTCTTGGCAAGTGTTTTTGGTTTTTAAAAATTCTACAAATCTTCCTCTCATGTTATTACGTATTAAGCTACGTCATTTCTCTATCAATATGTGCTCCATTCCATCCTCTTTCACTGCTCTAACAAATGTTTACTATATTACAAAATTATTTATTTGAAAAACAAACTACCTTCTACAAAATATTGAATAACAAACTTGCTTCCGTTTAATTATCTACAAAATCCCTACATGGATATAAGCCCTAATCAACTATGGAAAATTTTACATGGATATAATCCCTAATCAACTATGGAAAATTTTACATTAATAATTTTGTAATTTTGGAGGGATTGAAGGTGAGAATGCATACCAATTTTTGGCACAAAGAGGAAATCAAAACATTTCTAGAACTCGAGCACAAAATTTTTGATGCTTGCACTGATGAGGTTTTTCTAGTGATGAATGAGCTTACACAATGATGAAGAGAATAGAAAGGTAAATGTTAAAAATATAAACTCAAAACTATCTACTTATAGTGATATGTAAACAAATCCAACCGCCAATTTCATTGGTGCGTGAATTTAAGAGGGAACGCACATGATTTTACATTGCTTTTCATTAAATGACTAATTAATGGCTGAAACATTACATGCTCCAAAAGGTGCACATATTTTGAATGGTGCATGTACTTTTAAATGGCGAATTTTACATAGCTCGAATTAATGGCTAATTAATGTTGAGGAAAACGCAACATTAATTAGCATTTTGCCTTACAAAATGGTTATCATTAATACTGCAAATACTTGCAAATATTTGTAATAAATGTCACACGTGAATTACATATTTAATATTTAACCATCAATTATTAATATAGATTTATATATAAATTACAAAAATTATAAAATTTACATCAATATATATTAAAAATAATGAAATTTATATCAGAATAATTGGTATAAATAAACATTGTTTTGTATTTTTAAAGGGAAGTGTTGACAAATTATTGTTACCCAAAAATTGTTTGACATGTGAGTTATTGCACTTAGTTGTGTGAATCAAGACTCACACTTAGCGATGCGAATCAAGACTCACACCTAGAAGTGTGAGTCGAGACTGACACTTAGAAGTGTGAGTCAATACTCGTACTTAGCAGTGTCAGTTAATACTCGCACTTAAAGTACGAGTCGAGAGATGTGCGTGACTCGAGGATCACACTTAGATATGCGACCAATCGCACTTGTAAGTGTGATCACTCACACTTATACACTACTTACAAAATTTATAAATGACAATTCCATATTTTTTAACTATGCTTAATATATATGAATAAATTATTTATATAAATGTATATAAATATTGATGGTCACCTTTTAAACATGTGAGTCACACGTGTCCAGTTCTATAAAATATTTGAAAATATGTTACGTCTAAAATCAAAAAACGTCTAAATAGTCGTCAAATTTAACACCATTCAAGGAAGTTCAGGGAAGGTTTTTCAATGTCAACGTTTATTGATTTGAATAAGGTATGCATGAATAGTCATATATGTATGATGATATTAAGATTGATATGTGGCATAAATGACAACAATCACTTACGCACTATCTTGAAGTTAGTGGTCGCTTGGCATATGTAAGTTAGCGGCCGCTTGGCTTATGTAAGTTTGCAATTGCTTGGGTTATGTAAGTTAGCAATCGCTTGGGTTATATAAGATAACAACCGCTAGGCTTATGTAAGTGGGTGGCCATCAAGCTTATGTGGCGAAAGTGGAATCCAATAATAGCATTATTAGAATCTAGTAATAGCAAAATTGGAGTCCAATAATAGGGAAATTGGAATCCAATATTAGCGAAATTGGAACTCGAATAAGTCCGATAATGACAATATTGGAATCCAATATTGCTACTAATGGAATCCAATATTTTTACTAATGGAATCCAGTATAGCAAAAATGGAATCCAATATACGCAAAAATGGAGATGGATTTCTTCCAATACTTGAAATATTGGAGTCTCAATTCACTAGAATATGTCCCGATTTAGTGAAATAAGTGTTTTCTTGAAAATAGAGAACAAATAAAAGATATAAGAGACACCATTTATAGAATTATAATGCAAATTTATATCATGTAAAGACTTGTACAAGATCTAATGGATCAGTTCTAGGATCTCTATGTACTCCTTGTTCTCCATTTTATCTCTACTTATAATCGAGTAATAGATGAATGCCTTAATACAATGTAAAGGATGATGACTTATTTCCTAAAGTATTATAACTACTTCATAACAAATCATTAGTCCATCATCTTCAATTTCCATTACTATGAAATTGTGGTACATTGTTGACATTGCAAAGATGTGTAAAACTAGACAATACCACAAGGATAGAGCCATGACCTCTCAAGTATGCAGAGGATTAAGCCTTAGGCAAACTAGGCAGTTGCCTAGGGCGCCACCATCAGGGGGCGCCTGAATCTAAAAATTTCTTTTTGTCCATTAATTTTAGAACTTAACTTTAAAATAATTTATCTGAAGACTTAATATTGATCAACCCATTTATAGATATTATTGTATAGTAACATAAATTTCATACATACACATAAAAAAGTTTGGTAATATTTTTTTCAAGTAAAGAAAATATCACATATTTATAAGCATATATGATTTTTTGGTATTGTTACCCATTCTCCGATGTAGCTCCAGATTATGTAGGTGTGTAATTTGTTTTAGAAAAAGGTTAATGTATTTTTTATAATGTTGTTGGTGTATCTAGTAGAGGTGAGTATAATTAAAGGAAACAAATATTTAATTTTCTATTCTTAATTTTGTGGGGAAATTTTCTATTATTTTTTTATGGAGGAATCGTAGGCCTAGTCCAAATACGACTCTTCATAAAACCATGGGAGCTACATAAACGTTTTGTTTCTTTGGAAAAAAATGGTGCTTTATTTCAAGATAGAGTTCATGTCACCTACTTGATAAGGCTAAATTAGACTTGTAAGAAGCCTTGTATAAAATATTGTATTTTTTGCATTCTGAGCATCTCCTACGATTAAATTTTTCCATCCACAGTATATTTTTCATCCTTCCGTGATAATTTAATAATATATTTTTATTATTATTTTATTATGACCATGATGTAAATTTAAAAATACAAAAATATAGACATATTTTATTTATTTACTTTATGGAAAAAATATTAAATAAATTTTTGAGGAGGGCGCCCACTCAAACTATTGCCTAGGGCGCTCCCAACCTTTAAGTCGGCCTGTCGGTATGCACACATTTACACTAAATGATGATTAATCCACTGGTAAATCCATATCATAACATGGGGTAATGTCATTGTGTCACAACTTAGTGAAGGTTTTAGAACCTTCTATCATTTGGTTGAGTAACCTGAAGTATATGATGCGGGAGCATATATAGACAAGTGCAAATTTTTGTTATAAATCTTTATAAGAGTTCATTTTGGTGTGGTAGCATGGATTCCCACTTAATTGGATCCTCTTTAGCATGTAATAACAACTAGTGAGGTTTCCCTCCAAAATACCAAGTTTGAATATTTAAATTTTGTCAAGTAGCATTAAGGGATCTAATGATAGTGGTAAGAGGTTTAAGAGTGAGCAATGTTTTAGTATCTTGTTGTAAAGGTGGTAAGCCAAAAACAATCTAATAATTTATACACATCCACTAATTGATGTAACCCATGTGGATAAGTTCTAGTAGGTAAGTTGAGTTTTGTAAATCCTTCATGTTGGGCATATGAGGAGACATTAGAATGGAGAAGGTAGAGTCAATTTTTAGGAAGTTGAAGAGTCTTTTTCTAATAATATAATGATTGAGAAAGAGCCTTATGAAGGTATAGAGAAAGAGAGGAAGAACTTGTAGTATTGTCATGGACCATTTTCAAAATAGGATTCTTTGTTACTAAAGGTGTGAATTTCTTGTACATGTACACAAAAAGGAGAGTATTGAAGTTTTCTTATATAATATTGTGTGAAATGATTTTATATTTGTATATTAAGTGTGAGAAGAGTTAGATTGATCAATAATAACCTTTCTTTTGGTGATGGTAAAGTGACTTGAGAATGAAGTATTCACTTTGCATGTTAAGAATTGGTTTTCTATCTAGTTGTGGTGCAAGTATAGTTTGATTGTGCAGCATGAGAAGTATGTGGATAAATTGTGTAGGGGTGGAAAATGATATTACAGAGATCTTGAGATTGATAAACATCATATATGTTTATGATCATTCAAGAAACAAAGGTATTAAGTTATAAGGTATGTGTGTTTGACAATGTATGCTATAGGAATAGGGAGATATTGGGAGAAATTGTGAAGTAGGATTGTTATAACATGAATTTTTTTGCTCAAAGGGATCAAGAAGGAAAATTTATGGGTATATTGGGTTTACATTAAATTCCCAAAGTTTAAAAGACTTAAAAATTGGTAAACCTGTCAAGAAATAGGGTCCCGAGTCGTATTTTCAATTTAAATCTTATTGTTGGAGAAAACGATGCATAACCAATAATATGAGCTAAAAAATAAAAATTCTTATAGATTATATAGAGCTATATGATTGATAATCAGTTTTGGAGGTTCTCATATACTCAAGGTATCAATTTATGAAGGCATGTTGTCATGACTATCTAGTTATAGGTTGTAGGAAGAGATAAAAGGCCATAAATTGAGTTTTAATAATGGGAAATTTCTGAAATTTTTTGATCATGTTATTAGGGGAACAATAAGAGTAAATAAAAATTGTAATTCATTTGGAGGGTTTTTTGTTCATGCAAACTAAAAATTCATACTATAGACTTTGTATGTGCTAAGGAAGTTTGTCTAAAAGGAGAAGATTTTCTTTATCTTGCATGTTTCTTAATATAATGACATAAAATTTGGTATACAAGGATTGATGGATATTATATAAAATATTTTATTTTTTTATGTTGTTTTGAGTCATACAAATGAAGTTATTAAAGACAATCTAAATTAGAGTTGTTAGGAGGCCTAATTGGAGTATGGGCATAAAGGTGACTGTGCATATTTCATCAGAAACTCCTGAAATATTTGATCAACATTTGAATAAGAAAAATGGGTATCTGAAAATCCCAATAGTTAAATAAGGAAGCATTTTGTGTGATTTTTATCTCCAAATCTCACCAAGAAGCTAGAATCATAAGCCATAAATAAGAAGACGAGTACTTTTCTATTTCTTGTGTGTAAGATAAAAGAAGGTTTTGAATATTTATACATATCAATTGAAGGTGGATTAGTGTTTTAAAATCCTTGGGATAGTTCTTATTAGTCAAACTCAATTTAGGTGAATTAGTCCTAAGTACATTAAATTAAATCTTAAGGGAAGATTAGAGCACGTTATTATGTTTACATGTTTGATGGATGTTGGAATAGGATAGAGCATATAAGAGGTAGTGAGTAGTTCGAAACATCAACCCGAATGTCTTAGGACCTTAAAATCTTACAAGTATTCAAGTTAGAAATGAATGTTTTGTTGAATTTTAGCATGGATCATGGGCTAACCATTGTATCAATTAGTTGTTATTGAAGTTTTGAAGGCATGTGTAGATTTTTCTATATCGGTATGAATCTATAAGTTGTAAAGTCTCACATTTGAGGATGTGAAGGAAGGTATGAATAAATATCAAAATTTTCAAGTCTTAACTTCCTTTACTCATGCCTTTATGAGTGGGCATACAAACAAGAGAGAAATTTTAGATTAAACTTTAATACCATTGGGTTATGATAAAGTGAGAATTTTCTCTCGATACCATAATCCATGAAATATGAGGAAACCTAGTAGATGACACTATAAATGAAAATCTAGATGTGTTATATGTAAAATACATATTAGGAATGATAGTTGAAGGAAATATTATATTTCTTAAGCAACATAGAAGAATGTAAAGAAATAAGAGACATTATATGTATAACCATAATGAAAATATATACTATACAAAGTCTTATACAATGTTTGAAGGATCAATGTAGGATGTTTATTTTATTATATAATCTTTCTCTACTTACTATTGTAGACACTAAATCATGCATTTGGGTACATTTCTAGGTCATAATAGCATGCTAGTATTTACATGATTCATAATCAAGAAAACTAGTTGTTAATAACTATCTTTGGTCTCTTTTATTTGTCTTTTGTTTTCTATTTGGTCTTACACACCCTACAACTAATTCAAAATTTAATTGATTTATATTTTATGGCTTCAGACACTAGTACCCAACTAGGACAACAGCACCTAGGCACTCATGTCCCTCTTGGGTGCCCTTGACCCTTTCTTACCTTACTTACTCTTTTGGGTCTCTTTTATCTTTTGGGCATCCTTTTCACTTATGAGTCAACCTTCCAGTTGTCAATTATGAAATTCAAACAATGGAATCATATAAATACATAGTTATGTGTTCAAAATGAAGGACCAAGCACTAAGCATTACTATCATCACCTAAGCTTTCATTCCAAAGGCACTAAATCACTCCAAAATGCATCCATCTAGCACTCATTCAAGGGACAAGGGTTGCATACTTCTGCATACATAGCATATGAAAGGAAGTCTATTATATGCCATCCACACATACTACTACATTTCTACATTCTAGTTATAGCCCGCTATCAAGTGTAACTTGCACAAGGGCATCCTAGGGCATCATTCTTACACACACACACACAATAACTACATGGAGTCTGAGATGTAGTGTAGCGCTCGGTTATAAGTTCACTCTCGGGGTGACCATCGGGGTTAGTCCGACTCCCCATTCTACATTTTCCTTTTTAGGTTTGATGTGGTTTGTGGGTATGTGTAGGTGAAATTCTATTTTATAGGTTACAGGTACCCTTGGTGATCATAGTGTGAATATCAGGTGATCAACATGGGAAGATAATTGTGAAACTTGTGCACACAAGCAAAAACTAGATCTTGACCCCTGCCATAGTCACTCAATGCCCAAGGGCCTCTATCTTGTGCACTGGGGCCCATATTCGACATTATTCTTAAGTTCTAGAATTTACAATGAGCATTTACGACGTTGTTTACAGTCTATTCATCACTCACATCTACCTAGATCACTTCATGTTCACTCAAAATTGGTTAAGTTCCTCTATCTTTCCTTCTTACTTAGGTTTTCATACTTTGCATACTAGTTTGCTTGTGTCATACTATATTTTAACATTTGTACATCATTTATTACAATAGTTACTCTATGTAATTAGATTTAATTCAAATTAAATTAAATCATTTGGTGAACCCTACTCATGATCATACACTTGGATCTTTATTTTTCTTCTTTCATGGCTCCTAAAATTCCTCAAATCTCCTTACATGACTTGCTTCAAATGCACCCACCTTGCAAAGTTGTTCTCAAAAATCCCTAGACACTATGTACCTCCCTCGTAATACACCACCTACTCAAGTTAGTGCCATCTTTGATCGTCTCTCTAATGACCCTAGTGATCCTAATATCACACCCAATCAATCCATTTGCAAGTCAATTCAAGCTTTACATGGGTTATTTCAAGACAAATTTCAAGCTATGGAAACCACAATTACATCTCTTAAAGCTGAAATCCAACATCTCAAGGATGTTTCTAAGGCCCATGCTAGTTGTTCTTCTACATCTCATCCTAATCCTATGTCCTCTACATGTGCTCATGTTAGTGAACCCCAAGTATTACCGTTACCCACACCTCTCAAGTTTGATCTCAATGCTAAACAACATGATATTCTTCCTCAGACTCCTCACTCACCAGTTGATCAACTTGCCAAATACTCATTGCTACCCTCCTTATCGGCTTTCCAAATACCAAGGTCTCCCATTTTGCAATTATCATAAAATTAATGGACATAATGAAAATGATTGTTATGCTTTAAAATGAAGAATTAAGCACCTTGAGCATTAGGGTTTTATCTCATTTTTACACAACATTTTACTTCATGTTCATCTTCAATTGCTAAATCCCAATGGGCTCCTAAATCTGGTCCTTCCATGTCTCATGAGCATCAATCCCTAATCACTAATGTTCCTTCTCTAGTCAGTCAAGAGTAGTCTATCCAACCTATTCAAACTAAGAAACCTCCTCTCAAGTTCCATGTCCTCCATCTCCTCCTCTGTCAAGCAACCACCACTCAAAATCCATCCTCCATCCTCTCCTCCTATCAAGTCCTCTCTATCCATTACCAATTCCAAATCAGCAACCCCAACCAAGAAAGACCAAAAACTCTAGATGACCTCTTTAGACTTCCTCCTTTCAACCCAAAATCCAACCCTGGTTTTACTCTTGCTCCTTCCTACCATTGTGATGACTCTCTCTATTCTCATGGACATAGCTCACACTCTCCCACACTAGCATGGTATCTCTTGTGTTATCACATAGATCTCCATCATTGGCAAACTTGGGGTCATTACACTTCTTCCCCTTCTAGCACTATCAATTGTCTCTATCATCTACTACCACACTTTTCACTTTGTGCTTCATAAATTTTACACACTCTCATACCCTTTGATACACACATTATATCATCATTACCCTATGACACACTCTAGTTCCATGGTTCATACTTGACTATTGAGGGTCTAATTCTGAAATGAACCTCACATCATCTTCACATTTCATGCTTTGTGCTTCATGATACATCTTTCTAACATCTATTTTCACACACACACATTACTACCCGATGACACACTCTTGTTCTATGGTTCATTCTTGATTGTTGAGGGTTCCTATAAATGAACCTCATCTCACACATTCATTGGGGGCACGTTGCTCCTATCATCTTCACACTTTGTATACCATTCCATCACACTCATACATTACATTTTCATATCTTGGTTGCATTTACTCTTGTTATCTTATTATTTACATGTTACACTTTTTTTCCATGTTAGATGGATTCTTAGTATGTCATCATCTTTCTATATATACACACGTGTTCACTTGGTCATTTGCGGTGAATGCAGATCTCTTACAGGTTCTTACACACTATAATGATGTTTGGCACTATACCTTTTACTAGTCCCACCGAGGCTCTTAGGGCCATCTACTTTCTCTCCTATCACATACTACATAAGTTCTATGGATACATTTTTCATTACTTCTCATTACTGATTACTTTACTTTCGTTGATTTATACATGCCTTGACATACTATTTATCTTTCTAACATGCTAATGGGTGCTTCATGTGTAGCATTTTTCTTGTAAGACTATATGCCACCATGGTTATCTGATACACTTTGCTTGACATTGTTTTCTATTGTATGTTATTGTTTGTGGGCTTTCCCTATGTCTTGTATGCTTATTATATGCTTTTGGTCATCATTGGCCCTAATTTTCTTGTGACATTGTGAGTGATGTCCCATGTATGAAACCCACTTTTCGTGGTCCATCTTGTCTTACTACTTACTTGTTACATTGTCTTCTTTTGCATGTTAGCTACTTTTACTACTAACACTTGTACTAGTCCACTTTGTTTGCATGTGCCTTGGTTTCTACCATGCACATCCCTACCCCATGCAGTATACACTTTAGATCAACGTCATCGTCCTCTCTTTGGGCTGCATTCTCCTACTATTTTCACATGCGCCTAAAATGAGGGGGAATACATTGAGTGAAAAATCACCCCTCTAGAAGCTCAAAGCTATAACACAATAGAGAACAGTACAAAATCAACACATAGGAACACAGCCACAAAATGACCCAAAATTTGACTTGGGTCTAACACATAGTATAGACACCATCACCAAACTAGATACAGTGAGTGCATGGGAACCTATGTCCTCCCCTAGGTGTTAATGTCATGGGGAAAAACATTCATTTCTCATATCAACAGTTTACATAAGTCTTTAGAGAAATTATACGTTATAAGCACAAACCTTCAAATACATAATGCATTTTATCTCCTTCAATTAGTAAAGTCGAACAATTGAACTATCGGGATAAAAATAACAACATGAATAAATCAAGACGCCATTTCGGTGGTGCTTATTGGGTAGAGTCATGGAAGGAGATTAAAACTAGACCTCTCTCCCCAACACTTTCTCTTTGGCATGAGATCACCAAAAAAACTCACACTTAGCGTGAGATCACCCAAAAAACTTGCACTTGGCATGATATCGCCCAAAAAAACTCATTCTTTGTGAGAAACCCAAAAACCTCACCTTTAGCATTCAAATCAACAATTTCCAAGCAACAGGACAACTTTTCTATCTCTTACTCTTTCACATATCAGGTGCACACTTTCCTTTTTACACACTTTTTATACATACTTATGCATACTTTACTCAGGCTTATCATATAAAGAATTTTGACTACTTTTCTTTCTCTTCTTTTACATGTTTTTCCTTACAATAAGTAGCTCACATAAGCCACAAAACATGGTACAAACACATATGCTTCACCCCTAGGGTTCACTTTCTTTTCTTAGTCTCCATGCTTCACTTTGCAATCACTCCACACTTCACTTGTCCACTCGACACATTATTCGCCACACTCTCTATATGATCATAAGGTATGCATATTTTATCTACTTTATGTTATCGAGTATTCACTCAACAACATAAAGTGGGGAAAATGTAGACACTAAATCACGCACTTGGGTACATTTATAGGTCCTAAAAGCATGCTAGCATTTACATGATTCCTAAGCAAGAAAACTAGTGGTTGACAACTATATTTGGCCTCTTTTTTGTCTTTTGTTTTCTATTTGGTCTTATACACCCTACATCCTAATCAGAATTTAACTGATTTATCTTTTATGGATTTAGATATCAATGCCCAGCAAGGATAAAAACACCTAGGTGCTTCTATCCTTCATGGGTGCCCCTGAACCTTTCTTACCTTACTCGCTCTTGTTGGGTCTCTTTTATCTTTTGGGCATGTTTTTCACTTATGATTTGGCATTCCAATTGTCAATTACAAAATTCAAACAAGGGAGTCATATAAATAAATAGTATGTGTTCAAAACAAAGGACCAAGCACTAAGCATCACTATCATCACCTAAGATTACATTTAGAAAGGCACTAAAGCACTCCAAAATGCATCCATCTAGCACTCATTCAAGGGACAAGGGATGCATACTTCTACATACACATCATAGGAAGGGGATGTCTATTCTATTACATCCACACATACTACTACATTTGATGCTACATTCTACACATGAAAATAGGAAACCCCAGAGACAAATAAAATATATCAAGTAGATTAACAATTACATGATGAGAGAGCTTACAATATATAGGTCATCCTTAAAACAAGATTCAACTTCAATCTTTAATCCCATAATACACATCACACACACACACAAAGATCTCTCACATAAGTCTAAGATAGTAGTGAGTTGCTCAATCATAAGTTCTATACTATAATAATGAATTGGTGACCATTTTAATAATGGGGTCACACAAATATGATATTAAATCCAATATTAATGCATTTTCCTTTTAGGTTTGATGTGGTTTATGGGTAATGCACTAACTTCCTAACAGGTGAACTTCTCTTTTCTAAGGTTACAGTACCCGGCTATGATCATAAGTAGGAATATTAGATGTCATCATTCACACACACACACACAAGAACTACAGGAATAAGTGAAACCTGCAAATAAATCTCGAGGTGAAACTAGATCTTCTCCCCATTATGCATTTTACTTTTTAGGTTTGATGAGGTTTGTGGGTATCGCATGTGAACTTCTCTTCAGAGGTTACAGTGTACCCTTGGTGATCATAGTGGGAATATTAGGTGATCAACAAGGAATAATTTGAAACCTCTTGAAACAAAGAGTAGAAACTAGATATAGTCACCAATGCCCATATTATTAGGAAATAAGGGATAAAATATGTGGAACAATCCCACACAAAATCACAATAGTATAAACTAATATGCAAAAAAATATCACAGATATGAAATAAAAGTGTAGAAAATAAAAGAACACAACAAAGACATTATTTAACGTGGTTCACCCAATTTGGGCTACGTCCACCAAGAATCACTTGCTCATATTTTATTACAAGCCACCTCTTTCTCTTAATACAATACCTAGATATGTTTGGAGTTGTGCTCAACAAACTCTCCTAAATTCACACTTGAACTCACACACATCTACAATATGCATTACCCTACCATATACACCAAAATCACACCAATAGCCAATTGCATAAGTAATTTTACAATACTATGGGTACTAAAACCATGGGCCAAAACCGCCCCATAAACCTATGGGTCAAAATACCACCCATATGAGAAGAGCACGTTTCTCGAGGTATCGAGAATGTCTTTTGAGGCCCAAATTTTTTTCTCAAGGGCTACACCCCACTCGTGGCCCGACCCGAACCCTAGTGAGAAAAATGTGGAGAGTGTATAGTAATTTTAGTGTATAGTCTTCAACACTTCCACACATGAAAACAGGCTCCACAACATAACAATATCCCACTTGGAGACTAGTTTTCCTCTAAGCAAGATTCTCAACCCTTCACTGTCATCCGTGAAGACCAACCAAAGTTGAACATAGCTTCATTTTCTCCCTTGTGACCACCTTGGTCATCATGTATGCAAGATTTTGACTGGTATGAATCTTCTCTAACTTTAACTTCTCTTCCTCCAAAGTTGTCCTAATGAAATGGTACCTTAAATATATATGCTTCATCCTAGAGTGGAAAGTAGAGTTCTTAGCTAGGTGTATAACACTCTTACTATCACTATACAACTTCCTTCCTCCTTGCTTATGCCCCAAATCCTCAAGTAATTTTTATAACCAAATCATTTCTTTTCTTGCCTCTATGGCAGCAACATACTCAACCTCTCGTGGTTGACAAAGCCACAAGCTTCTGTAGTCATGAAATCAAGCTCATTTTTCCCACCTACAATGAAAATATAACTTGTCGTGTTCCTCATATTGTCTACATCTCTAGCCATGTCTAAATCTACATAACCACACAAAGTGGTGTTTGATCCATTGTAGCACAAAATTGTCCCCATGGTCCCTCTCAAGTACCGAAGGATCCACTTTATTACTTGTTAATGATATTTACCTGGATCACTCATAAATCTACTCACTACTCCTACTACATGGGAAATATCAAGCCTAGTGTACACCATGACATACATCAAACTACCAACCATTGATGAGTAAGGTACCTTGGACATTTGGTTTCTCTCCTGCTCTATCTTGGGACACAACTCCTTTGATAACTTGAAATGGCTCAGCCAAAGGAGTTCCAACCCGTTTAACATCCTACATATTAAACCTCTCCAAGGCTTCTTAATATACTCTTCCCGAGATAAATTTAGCTTTCATTCCTTCCTATCCCAAGATATCCTCATATCAAGAATTTGTTTGGTTGCCCCCAAATAATTCATAACAAAGGAGTCACTTATTTACTTCTTGAGTACTTTTATCTCTCGCATGTTTTTCCCTTAAACCAACATGTCATCCACATACAAACACATGATAATATAATTGCCATCCTAAATTTTTTTATATATATGCAATGGTCGAATGGCATCTAATATAACCTTGTTCCATCATGAAGTCTATCAAAGTTCTTATACCATTGATGTGGAGCTTTTTTCAAGCCATACAAGCTCTTCTTCAGTTTTCACACCACCTCCTCTTTACCTTGACTTCATATCCCTCTAGTTGTTTGCATATATAGATCCTCCTCTATTTCACCATGGAGAAATGCAATCTTTACATCTATCTGACTCTAAGTGAAAGTCTTATGCTGCCACTATTCCAAGAACAATTCTAATAGAATTCATTTTTACTACAGGAGAAAAAATCTCATCAAAATCTATACCTTTTTTGTGTAAAACCATTGACCACCAACCGGGCCTTGTATATTTTCTTTCCTCCTTCTTCCTCTTTAACTTTGTACACCCACTAGTTCTATAATGCTCTTTTTCCTTTAGGTAGCTTCACCAAATCCCAAGTATGGTTCTCCATGAGAGACCGATGTTCCTCATCCATGGCTTGATCCCACTTCTTCCTAAGCATCTACCTGCATTGTTTCATCAAATCTCTCTAGCTCTCCATTGTTAGTGAGTAATAAATAATAACTTGAGAAGGATAAAAACATTTAGGAGTTCTTCTTACCCTAGAAGACCTGCTCAATATAGGAGTTTGGGGTTCTTGTTGAGTAGGTTCTTAAACTGATTCATGTGTCACTTTCCCATCTAGAAGATCCTCTGCCACTACATATTATTTCTTAGATTCTTCCCCGATTTTCCCGTAATTGTTATTATACATAAATTTATCATTAAAGACCACATCCCTAGATCAAATGATTTTATTGTCCTTAATACTCCAACATTTATATCCAAATTCATCACCACTATAACAAATAAAGTGCAATTTTTTTGATTTAGTCTCTAGCTTGGTCTATCATCCTTGTCAATATGAACAAACTCCTCACATCCAAAGACTCTAAGAAATGAGTAATCAAATCTCTTACCATACCAACCTCCTCAGGTATGCCTCCATCCAAGGCACTTGAGGGTCCCATGTTTATCAAGTACACAATTATGCTCACCACTTTTGCCCAAAAAGAAGGAGGTAGTCCCGCATGTAACCTCATGCTCCTAGCTCATTCCATTATTGTCATGTTCATCCTTTTTGACACCCCATTTTGTGTAAAGTTCCTAGAACCATATTTTTCCTGTAGATTCCATTCTTAGAACAATAATCATCAAAATCATTGTTGTAATACTCCCCTCTATTATCTGACCTTAGACATTTTACTTTAAGACCTTTTTCATTCTATACCAAGGCTTTCCATTTACAAAAGTGTCAAATACATCATATTTATTTCTAATACAATATACCCAAACTTTCCTTATTGTATCATCAATAAAAGTGACATAATAATTTAAACCCCAAAAGATGATACCTGAGTCAGCCCCACACATCATAATGTACCAGCTCTAACTTACTCTCTTTCTTCATAGGTCCAACCTTGAGAAACTTTACACACTTCTGTTTCCCATATACGAGTTCTCACAAAAATCCAAACATGTTTATGTATATCTGGGAAAATTCTTCTTTATGATTCTGCATGCCCTTATGGCTCATATTACCAAGCCTATAGTGCCTAAAATGTTGTATATGTGTATAATGCCACAATATTACAAGCATTAGTGATATTAGTGGTTAAATACAAGGTTCCAACCTTCTTACCTCTGTCACCACCACAAGATCACCCTTGTAACCTTCCAAGATTCTAATGTAAATATCACAATACAACCATCGTTTTCCTAACTACCCCGCCGATACCAAATTTCATCTTAATGTAGGCACGTGTCTGACATCCTTCAATAGCCATGTATTCCCATTTTCATATTAACTTGAACACAACCTTTTCCAACTATGTTACAAGGCTCATCATCACCAAGATACACATGCCCAAAATCCCCTTCAACATAATCAACAAAATAATCTATGTGGAGTAGCATGGAAAGAAGCCCCCAAATCTAAAACCCAAGATTCAAAAATATTATGCAAAGAAAGAATCAAAGAATCCTGACAGACATTACATGTTGCCACATTTACCTCCTTTGTTTTCTTCATGTTGTTTCTTCTTATCTCAAGCTCCCAATAGTCCTTCTTTGCATGCCCAGGCTTTCCATAATGCCAACATACCATCTTGCTTTTGGATTTTGACCTTGTTTGATCTTTCGATTTTCCATGGCTTCCTCTATTCTTTTGTCTTCCTCTAGTTTCCCATCAAAGCATTCCCCTAAAGTAGAATATTCCCCTAACTTTTTATTCACATTTCCTCACTTAGAATCACCCCTACAACATCCTCAAACTTCAACTTTGAGTTAGTTGGAACCAAGTTTCTTACCCCCATTACTAGGCTATTCCAAATCTAGGTAAAAGAACACAAAATTAATAAAGCCCTAACTTCTTCATCAAATTCTATCAGAACTAAAACTAGCATATTCACAACCGTATTAAAATCATTTAAATGTTATGTTACCGAACCATTCTCAAACATCCTCATATTAAACAACTTTTTCATTAAAAATATCTTGTTAGAGAAAGAGGTTTTTCATATAACTTCCCTAATGCATCCATAAGTTATTTTGTAGTCTTTTCCTTTGAAACATTAAATAATATTGAAGATGTAAGACATAGCTAGATTGTCCCAAGTGCCTTCCTATCCAACAAATCCCATTCTACATCCATCATGCTTGAGGGTTTGTTCCCTTTTTTAGACAATGGAATATAAAGATCCTTATGATAAAGGTAATCTTCCATCTACATCTTCCAAAGACTAAAATTTTGCCCATTGAATTTATCAACCTTTGATCTTCCATCATCTTCCATAGCTCCCACTCAAGCACGTGATTCAACACTTCAACAAACCAAACCAGATCTTGATACCAATTATTAGGAAATAAGGGATAAAATATGTGGAACAATCCCACATAGAATCAAAATAGTAGAAACTAATATGCAAAAAATATCACAAATCTGAAATAAAAGTGTAGAAAATAAAAGAACACAACACAGAGACAATATTTAATGTGGTTCACCCAATTTGGGCTACATGTCCACTAAGAATCACTTGCTCATATTTTATTACAAGCCACCTATTTCTCTCTCAATACAATACTCAAATTTGTTTGGAGTTGTGCTCAACAAACTCTCCTGAATTCACACTTGAACTCACACACATCTACAATGTATAATACCCTACCATATGCACCAAAAGAACACTAATAGGAAATTTACATAAGTATTTTTACAATAATCATGGGCCAAAATCACCACTCCCATAAAACTATGGGTCAAAATATCACCCATATGAGAAGAGCATGTTTCACGAGGTATTGCACGTATTTTGAGGCCCAAAACTGTGGAGAGTGTACAATATTTTCGTCAACAATATTCAACACTTCCACACATGAAAACATGCTCCACAACATAACAAAACTTAGTCACCAAAGTGTCCATGTGCTTTTTTCCTACACGGGTGCCCCTGTCGATGTTATTCTTGAGTTCTAAAATGTATAGTGAGCATTTACATGATGTTTATAGTTTGTTCAAGACATTCGCACCTTCCCATATCACTTCTTGTTCACTCATAAATTAGCTAAGTTCCTCTATCTCTCCTTTTTGCTTAGGGTTTCACACTTTGCATGTTATTTTACTTATGTCATATTGTATTTTAGTATTTGTACATCATTTATTACAATAATTACTCTCCAATTAGATTTAATTCAAATCAAATAAAATAAACTATCAATAATAGTATAATAACCTAATATACAACGAAGGAAGATGAAGTGTTTCTTAAACCATTAAAAACACTTCATAATTAATACCATCCCATCATCTTCAACTAACATTAATTGAAAGTACAATATTAACACTACAAAGATGTATGAAACTAGGACGTACCATGAGGAGTCGAACCTGTATATGCATGCACATATACACCATGCAAAATCGATTGGTGAAATTTATTCATGATGTCAAGCAACAATATGGTGTCACGAGTTAGTGATGGTCTTGGATCCTCTATATCATAAATTGTGACAACAACAAAAATTTTTTTACGTCACCCCATTATTTTCACAATCTAGTGTTATTTTTTCATTTTAACACAAAAAACATTTAAATTTCTTAAAATATACTTTTGGGTGAATTTGATGTACCCCTTTTGATAAAATTATATCATTTTAACAAACTAAATAAATGACATAAACATTTTTTTTTATATTTTAACTCATTTATACATATATTTAAAATACAAAAATGGATATATGCTATTATGGATACTTATCTTATCGACCCTTGCCAACATCAACTCACTTCAATGTATTATATACATGACATTACTTATAGGAATAATGTCCCTTCTTTTTTATGTTCACCCTTATCTAGTCATTATTCACTTATTGTAGTTATTTCCTCTTCCATGTTGCATCCACATAATACATTAAATAATTACATATAATTTTCATCATGAAAAAGAGATATAATTCTTTACTTAATGGTGAAGAATTTGTACCATGAAAGACAACTCATAAATTTGATACTACCAAAGTAAGATATGTGCATTAAGTATTTAAAATTGAATATTATGACTCACTCCTATATACATGAAAAACAAAATAGTCCCATTTATTATAAACCATCTTTAAACCTAACCCCAATACCATAATCTATAAAATAACCTTTCCTTTTGCTTGAATAAAGTCATAGAACCTTATATTTTTACACCATTAGGGTGACATAAAAAAACATATAAATCAATTTGGCACTAAATTTTTGGAGAAATAAATAATTTTAGAATCGATGAGAAATTCCAAGATGCCCACTCATATCCTAATAAGAATTCTAAATGTTTATTCTATTTGAAAGATTTTACGTTGGATTAAGAATAAATTAATAAAACAAATAATTTACCGCTTCCTAAGAAATCATGTCGACCCAATTCTACTCAACGTCAACACAAGGTACCTAACTTTTAAGTTAACAAATAAAATACATTGAAAGATGACCAAATGTCGATCCTTAAAAACTCTAAAAATATTAAAGTCTCGTACATGCTCTTAAGCCTAAACTAACATGCATAAACCCACATGGAGGAAAATAGGAAAGGTGTAATGACATGTTGGATGTTATTTTACCATAAAGTTGTTATTAAATTGTTTAAGGGTTAAGCCATTGAGATTTAACCATCATCTCCAACATTGTTCAAAGACTTCAAAAGGAAAACCATGTGTAAACATATTCACCTCCCCTAGAACCCACATAAGTATTTTTTAAAAAGCATTGCATATATATGTAGTACTCTCTAAGACTAAAAATCTTGTAGACACAAAATCACGCACTTTGAGTCATTATTTAGTCTCAATCACATACTACTATTTGCATGGTTCCTAAGCAAGAAGAGTATTGATTAACCCATGTCTTTGGCCATCTTTCGTTGTTTTCTATTACTACTTTCGGTCTTGCACATTTATTGGCCCAGTCTGTCTTTTCATACTTAGTTTCACCTTTTTGGATGGAGTGCCTAGCCAAGATGCTAGTGCTAGGTGCCCTCATCCCCTCTAGGCGCCCCTATCCTCTTTACACTTTACTCTCACTTTTTGGGTCATTTCTAGCCATTTGAGCATCTTATCTTTTTGGTAGTTGACCTTTTGGTGTTAATTACAAAATCCAAGTGAGGGAATCATATAAATATAAATTTATGTGATCATAATAAGGTCAAACACTAAACACTAGATATCACCACCTAAGATTACATCCATCAAGGCATCTATAACTACATTTGCATCCATCTAGCTCCATCACAAGGCACAAAGGTTGGTTAATCTACATCACACTTCATAGGAGGGGAGTCTATTTTTTCCATGCATACATTTATTACATTCTACATCTAGTTATGTATTCACTACTCACAAAGTGTGACCGACACAAGAGAAACCTAGGGAAAAATTTTGTACACACACACACATACAAAACTACATTGGGTCTGAGATGTAGTGCGACTCTAAGTGATAAGTCCATCAATTTGGAAGTTGAAGACAGTCCGACCCCTTCATATGCATCTTTCCTTTTTAAGGTTTTGATGTTTTTTATGGGGTATTGAAAGTGATTTACTTATTGTAAGTTTATAGTAACATCAGCGAGCTAAGTGCGACATACACACGATAAGCGGCCAAGGATTTGCATCATCAGTGAATCTTTGAATTTGGCTTCGAACTTCTCCATAGACCAAGGTGCCCAGATTTCATACCAAGGCACCTAGGCACCCCAATCCCTTTCCATATGCACCCTAATCTAGCCAAATCACTTAGATCTACATTTTCTCATAACTTGTGTGCGATGGTCTCCCATTCATGTTTGGTCGGTCTTCACTATGACATAGTCCCGTGGCATTTTCAAATCAACTAAGTCCTTCCAACCCTCTTTACACATTAGGGTTTTATATTTTATTGCTTAGTTTGCTTGAGTTATTTCCTTTATTTATTTATTCATTATTTATTGCAAACTTACATTAGATTAGGCTATGATATTACATTTTAGCGTAATCACTTTCCTAACACTAAAAAAATGTAAAATAGAGTATAACATTGAGTGACACCCTTATAAGAGGGCTCAACAACATGAAGCGAAGATGCCACCTCACAATATAGTTGGAGGGTCTCATGCAAATCTATAATACATGTTATGGATGGGGAATGCGGTGGAAATGATATGATAATTTAGGCACCCAAAAGTGAATGGTATATAAATGCCAAGAGCCTTCTTGAGGAAAACTCAACGAAACATGCCGAAAAGGGTAAGCTTCAAGTCATCACCCTAGACAACCACATTCTCCTTACCCTCAAAGATCACAAAGAACTCATTAATTTTTATTTGAATGAAACTAATGTAAAATACTTGTAAGTGTCCCATTCACCGTGCTACATGACAAGTTAGAAGTGCTTATACCTTGACATGCATAAAGATAACAAAACTATTAAAGTTTCCTCAAAATTGTAAAAAGGTTTGCAAAATACTACTACACTTAGAATCCCTCGAGCTAAAATGTAAAGGGTCCAACAACATGAGATTCTATGAAAGAAATAGGAAAGCATCGAGTGAAATTTTGTTCAGGTGAGACTATATAAAAACCATATCCATTAGTGGTAGTAGTAGGAATGTGAGTTTGATGAGCAAGGATTTTTTTGGATATCCTCATTAAATTTAAATTTATGATACAAAGTGTTAAGCTTAGCCTCAATCTCATCATCAAGGATGGGGTTCACACTTTCATGCTGCATGACTTTCCTAGGAGAAGAAGAATTAGCTTTGGAGATCTTTGAGAAGAATAAATGTTCTTAACAGATCGTGGGGATCCTAGAGTAATGAGCATGATCTATAAGATGAAAGTTCACAAAATACTTTAATAAAACCTTTGCAGAAACAAATATTAAATCTAATATTATGGAAGATGCGTCATAAACGATCAATATAAGGCGAGGAATAATACAATACAAGTATATAATATAATGAAATAAAAGTCCTCAAAGTGCAAAAAGAGAGAAGAATGACATCGAGGATCTAGTCAATACCATGTTCACTAGTAATCTTCATGTTCAAATGTTACTTTATTTATGCTTTATAGTATTTAAAATGTGGATAAACATAGATGGAAGATTATCGTTAACATAGTTCTTTCCTTAATAATTACAAAGATGTCAAATGTTGTCTTGACTAGTTCTTTGGGTAGGTATTTCCTTGATTTATGGCGATCTATGCCATCGATGGTTTTTAGATTGTTATTCCTTGGCATTTAAGTAAGGCCCATTCTCAATGTAAATTGAGTTCCATCATAAATATGATATTGTTTTCGTAAAAGTTATTCGCGAATTGGTCGCAAGGTTCTCGCTGGTATAATTTCATGGATTCCTACTAGTAGGTGCTTAACTTCATTTGGCGGTGCCAACAACATCGTAAGGTACGCATTTTTTGCAACCATTCAAGTTATTTATTTTGAGACCTTGCACTTTATAAAGTGCAAATACATGGAAGTGTTGTAATCAATCATGATGCGATGAGCCTGGTTTGGTGAGTTATCCGTTTGTATCTAATGGATTTCGGAATGATATGATAGTCTTGTATGACTTCAAGAGGATCATATTGGTCAAAGATGTCACACAATGTCCGTAAATGTCTGCGGTCAGTGAAGGCGCAAGATAATATTAACTAGAAACCCCAAAACAAATCAAATCCTAAAAAGAAAGATGCAAATCGGTTTTGGGAGTCAAAAGTGATTGATGCTCTTTCCATTGAAGTTATTTATTTTGAGACTTCACTATAACTATAGAGTGAACTATAGTGTTGTAATCAAGATGCGGTTTAATTTGAGCAGCTGGCGTCCTACATCTTAAACTCCATGTAGATTTTTCTTAAGTATGTTCAAGAGGATATGTGTGAAGAAAAGTCACTCAAGAAGAAATTTCTTCCAATCACGCCAATGATGCCGATAAGGATACAATAATAGTGGGCTAGCCTAGATATAATGCAAATGTGTGGATGTAATTTAAAACTTCCCTTCCTATTGCGACATTGATGCATGTGAGAATAAACAACCCAAAGAATGGAGTCCCTTCGACAATATGTAGATAAATAACCCTCGATAATTGTTAGCCCCTTATAATGGTGTGGATGATGCGTATATATAGGGATCTCTTGTTTGAGTTTTGACACTAAGTAACATGACATGCCGATAGGACTCTCATTGGGATAAGGGTAAGATAACCGAAAATACCAACCACAAATGTCAAGATAAGAAAAAGGAAGAAATAAACAAAACAATCCAAGTTCTCCCATGCACCCATTGTGCATTTTACACAAGTGCATGTCCGCTTAATGTCCAAGTGATTTGGGGTGGACTATTGTCACTCTGGAGCAAATGATTTGATAAATCTGAAAATACCATTCGCTCTTGCTCCACTTTCTATACCTTATGACTGACTTCTTGTAAAGAAGTGTGAAGTGAGTGACATATGTGAAAGTAAGTGATAGATATAAAAGAGCAATACAAAAGAAGTCAATGAAAAAAAGGGGATGGACAGGGGGATGTGTCACTAGTGAATACTTTTCTCACTCGAGATCCATTATATATAATATCATACTTTGTGTGAGATAAAGCAATGTAATACTACATGCATGATTTTGTGTTTATAGACTTGAACTTTTTTCAAACATCCACACTTGCTCAATTTGTTTAGAGAACTTCCCTTGGAAGCATACAAATAACCTTCCATGATGCAAGACGGAAAAACATGGCATGGGATGATCGGGCATTGATTTTCCTCCTAGAACAATATGGACCCTAACCTTCAACCTTTTGTCCTCAAATATTTGGACCTTATTTAGATATTGAGAAGAGATTTGATCGCTATGGTAATTAATCCAAATTTTCTTGAAGTTACCCTAAAAGTGTTCTTGATGGAGGGAAATACAAATATTTTGATCACACTAGAAGTTTCCCTTATTTAAGCAAAACATTTCTTCCATTACCAAATATATTGTTTCTCATTTGTTTACAAAGGGGATTTGGACATCGTGCTTTCATCTAGAAAATTGATCCATGTAGGAAAAAAACACATCACTACATAAGTTCCATAAATGATTTAAGAAGGAGAAATGAAGAAATTGAAGAAAATGAGGTAAACGGAGGTTCCAAGATAAAACCACCACTCCACAGAATAGCTGATGTTCCGCCCTATAGGCGAAAATTGATAAACAGATGTAACCACACGCCTAAAATTGATGGTCCTTAAACTATTGGTCCGATAGGTGGGTGGCGGTCCCGACACTTTCAAACAAATAAGAGAAATCCAAAACACATCAAATCCTAAAGAAAAAGAGAAGATGCTTTATCCGCGAGTGAAAAATGGAGGATGAATGGATGTGAATTTGAAGCACTTTGATTGTCTCTTCCTCACCGACATTTCCCCATCTCTAAAAAGTGCACGGAGTAGATGGGAGAAGGCTATAAATACAAGAAGGAGCAAGAGAATTGATTATTCAAGATCCGGAGAGATCAAGAAGCAAAGTATAAGTTATATGAGAGCAAGTGAGCAAGATCTTCTATGTTAGTGAGTGGAATTCCCAAAGTAGAGCAAGGTGTAGAAACAAACAAACAAGCATACCCTTATAAGGGAGAGGGTTACATCTCTTGTTTCCATTTTCTACTTCTTGACATGACTATGATTGTCTATAATTCGACACAAATGCCAAGATAAAAGTGGGAAGAAAGAGTGTTTTGCCCTTCCCCACCTATATAAAATGATGATTTCCTCCATGGGGATTTTTAGGATAAAATTGTTGGTGTTTGGAGTTTGAATTCTTTCCTATTCTATGCAATTTCCTTTCTATAACACTAGATAATCAATCACTAAAGCTCTAATCTTCAATAAATATGTCATTTTCCAAAGTTTGGAAGTAGAACAACATAATTGTGTGATTTCATAGAGTTCCAACGTAGAAGTTTACAAATGGAAAAAGATAAGATTACAACAAACAAAGTATGACTTCTATGTGAGTAGGTCCCCTATTTGGGAAGCCCTTCAATATAAAATTTCCCATGACCCCTACTACAAAGATGTTCTTATTGATAATGATGCCCTTCCTCTCTACCAAAGAAGCAACAAATATTTCCTCATCTCTTAACACAATTCCAATAGACCTTCCAAGAAGGAGAAATGCAATCTATCGTAAAATGGTGGGTAGACCCTCCTTCCATTACCGATGCCACAAATGCAGAAACATCCTCCTTTTTCGCACTCTGTTCAAAACACAGAACATGAAAGAAGAAATGATTGAGCATTTTCTACTTTCACGTGACCGTGAAAATCCCTTCACTTTGCCTTGATTATTCGAAGTTGAGATTTCACCAATTAATGAATACAACACCAAGAGTCTTTTCTTAATGGATTTCTCAACTTTATTTCCAATACTAATGTAAAGCAATGTTCATAAAACCACTCATACAACCAGCCCTTTCTCATGAAGAAGTTCATATGCATGAATGTGCCCTCCATTTGATGTGCTACCATGATGATTACTTTGTTCCCACCTAAGGTTCTAGATTACTTGTTTAAACTCATTATGCGACAAGAGCTAATCTATAGTCGTAGTCTTTTATGAATCAAAACATCGAGCATGGAATCCCCCTAATATAGGGAAACTTTGACAAAGGATTCAAGACTTCCCAAGAGATTATCTTCCGACGGTTTGATGTGGTTGAGAAAGTAACCTCTGAGGAACACTCACTTTTTTTGGTCTAAAAGTAGAGGTGAGGTCTCATACATGGTTGAACAATTGAGCGCACCTACACTATTCTTTACTTTAAGTGCAAATACACAAAATGAACTAGACCTATATAATGTCATTCCCGGTAAGATTTCTTTGATGCTCCCAAGAGCTTGTTTGATACGGTCTTGGAAAGCGCACACCACTTCAAGACCCTCAATATCATTACCCATCCTCACCATCTTTTTAAACACAAAATGACTAGCTACTTACTTGCATCAAAGATTCACTATATTTCACGTATTTTGTGAAGAGGTATTGCAGAAACACCTTGGTGCCAGAGACTATTATTACAAGTAACAATATTTCTTGCCTTTTACTTTTATTTACTTCAATGTCCTTTTTTAACCTATCTTTCTCATAGGTATGAATGACAACATAGAGGTTCAACACATGTCCATGGTTTTTGTGGCTTCATTGATGCTCCCAATATCGATGTAATGGATGGACAAATACTACATCTATAAATGCAGCCAAATAATACTTTGATATGTACTTATTTGCATAGAATCCAAGTCTTGCCTCTACTGGACATAATTTTTTTCAGTAGGATGATCCAAGATGACAATGTCTTTTATCTTCTGGCACATGTGTTTGCTTCCTCTCCGCTACACAGACCTGGATGAACTTATTAATCATGTTCAATGTCACACTAAGAGTTCTAAACATACTTATTTTCACCAAAAATAATTATCTCTAGTGTCATTACAATGCATCCGGGAAACTAGAGCCTCTTCTTCTTTATTCATGAAGACAATGGTGCGGTTAAATACCTACCTTCCAGGAATGATGATAGATTGAACACACACAACCCAGTAATGATGTCTATATGGAGAGCCAACATCGACTAACAACCTATGCTTTCTTGGTTTGTAATCTTGAAGTATATTGCAAAGTATGCTTGTAAAGTAGAACAATGTTCAAAAACATACCATCAAATGTTTTCCAGATTAACAAGAGATTCAGATCTTGATATCCCTGCACATTTCGCCATTCAAAAGATGCTAACAAAGAGTGTCGTTGAACACGACATTAGTGCACAAGAAACATGCCACATGCTCCTAAAATTACCACTTGTTATGTGCAGTCATTCTTTTGTTTCGCTAAATGTAGGCATAAAAGTTTTTTGCAGTAACTAGTGAAACAAATGTGAGGCTCCGAAACATCCCTTCTTTGGATGCGTACAAGGTCCACCCTTCTAATATGGAGTCCTTCCCCTTAATCGGAAGTTACTCAAGACTAGAGTTACAATGGAAACACATTGGAAATAAATGGAAGATTCAGACGTGCCCTATAATTTTTCATGCGTTCCTAGATTTCCCCTCCATTCCCGCATAATTCACCATCCATCGAGATTTTCTATTGGTCTATGAACTCCTATTTTACAAGATTTTCCACAATATTTCTTCGAATATTGGCTTTACCCTCAAGAAATCATTTCCAAATGGAACCTTTTCAAGAACAATTACCATCCATGTCATGTTACCCAATTCGGACCAATTCGCAACACAAAGTTGACAAGAACTTGAATCGACAATGAACTTAAATCCCGACACCAATATCTCTGGCTCTTTTGAGTAATCTCGAATGAATGACAGCTCTTTGTCCGTCTCTCTAACCTGGTCACACAACAAGCCTTCACAACCTCCATATGTCAGTCTCCATGAATTTGACATCCCGCCCAATGGAACTCTCATAATGTTCCCCTACTTTACAAACTCTTGGTTCGACTTTCATAAAGGATAATAAGACAACACACATTTTGGATACCATGCAAGAAAGGTTCTCCACACTTCTTCTCAATTATCTTAGATCAACAATTGGCTTTTGACACTATTCTTCACCACTTCTCGTGAAGAACCCACCTTCCTCCATCAAGCTGATTATTCAAGGGACCTGCATGAATTGGAAAATCATACCTCATTAATACTACCAAGTCTTCATTTCCCTCCGTGTCATCCATAGCTATTTCACCTCTCCTTCTACTCGCCCCAAGTGGAGTTGCACCATTCAACATTTCCGCATCTACTATACACACCAACCTTCACATTCCCATCAAGAGATATTAAGCCCTGGAAGGTCAGGATTTGTCGTCTTTTCAAGACTCCCTTAAACATATCGAATATATTCTAATTGATGAAATGAGTTTCATTGGCCCTAAGTTGCTTAGTAAAATTGACTACCGCCTTTGTGAAGCTTTCCCCACTACAATACGTTCTCGCATTTGGGAACCGATTATCATCCTTGTTGGGAACCTTGGGCAACTTCCGCCTGTCATGGAAATTCCTCTATATGCCAGTAAGTCTTACAACGCTAGCCTCGGAGAGACTTCAACATTTCCATCTCCTTAAATTCTATCTTTCGATAACAAGGTTTAACTCCGCATAGGCTTCCTTTCGTCATCTACTTATCAACATTTGTGATTTTGTCCCTCTATTTGAGGATTGAGAACTCTTGATGTCAAGAACAAACACTTGCCTTTCTGAACAAGACATCATCAAATTCCAACACGCACCCCATCTTTTTGCTAAAACGATTAGGTGGACAACCACAACCCTCAAATGTTGAAAGCCCTCAACTCTCCATTGCCGATCCATTCTCGTAACACCAAACATACCGACTCATGGAGAGGCTCATGATGATCAACTACAACAAAGTTCTTCTTCTACATTAACAAGAAAACAATACTTTCCGTAAATTTGTGGGTTGATATAGGTCTTGTAAATGGTGCTACTGACTTTATTTTTGACATTGTTTACGGAAAATCCTCTGGTCCACCTAATTGCCTTTATTTGTCGTCATCAAATTTGATCAATACACATGCCCTCCTCAGGATGCCAACAACCCTTCTCATGTTCCAGGTTCCACCAATTTCAGAGGCAACCAAAGACAATTACCACTTAAAATGGCTTGGGCATTATCAATCCACAAATCTCAAGGGCTTACTTTTCACAGAGCCACTATTGACATTGGTAACATGAAAACACATGGTCTTACCTTCACAACCTTTTCAAGAGTTCCCTCTTTATCCACTCTTTGGATTTCCCCTCCTTTTTCATTCAATCTGTTATGCTAAAATGTCCTCAACGCCTCTTCTAATATCCCAAACATGAAGAATCCCATCTACGTTCACCACCCTCTATGCTTCCCTCTTGATCCCCTTTCACCTCCTCAATTAGGCTCTTTTGTTTCTTTCCATCCAACTCTTTAGTACTATTCCTACTCCCATGCCACACCTTCTCCATTTCCTTTCCTTTGTAACTTTCTCCCTTTCTTTTATTTTTCACTTTCCGACTATCTTCTTCCTTTTTCTTTGTTATGCTTTTGTTTTTCCTTTCCCTCTCTTCATATTTCACTTTCAGCATTTACCATCGCACACCTTTAGGACAATTGCTATTTACAACATATGAGATAAACATTGGCGAATATCTAAAAACAGAGGAGAACAACAGACCCATTTGCATCGAGGAGAAAAAAATAAAAATAAAATATACACTCTTTACCCTGTGTTTCTAAATAAGCAGCGCCGATTGCATTTTCAGTACAACTACTTTCCCAAATTTCTGGTGCGCGTACGCCTCAGAAATCTGATATGCGTAAAACTTGCAGTTTGTCATTGATAATAGAAGCAATTCAGAACATTTGTAAGATCAAATCAATCAAAGGTATTTACTATCCTTTATTAGCTTACCTTTTATTTTACAATCCAAGGAGAAGAGAAACTCTGCGTACACTTTAATTGCATATTAGACGGGTGTTATTTGGCAATGGTTGTGACATATTATTCATTTCTAATCACATGGATAAGTCTTTCACTCTTTCAGTGCCTGCAAAATACAACAGTGTCTGCATTTTAAATCCTCTAAACTTTAAACTTTAACTTCTAATCTCAAATCGTAAACCCTTACTTCTAATATTAAAACCTACTTTCCAATTTCTAATTGTAATCCCTAAAACCCAACTTCTGATCTTAAATGCTAAAACCCCTCTTAAACTTGAAGCCAGAACCCTAGTTTCCGATCATAAACCCTGAACCCTAGGTTCTGGTTACAAACCCTGAACCTTAACTTCTAGTTGAAATCATAAACTTCAACTTCTAAACTGCAAATTTCAAGTTGATAAAATATGTGCTAACTCTTAAGCTGTAAATGCCAAATTGAATAAAATGTATGCTACTTGTATTTTCTTTTGAAGTAGCTGATGGGATATGAAAGTGAATACTGAACTGTTAGGGTAATTCAAATCATTCCGTTTTAAATAACAAAATTATTTGCACATTTTGGTATGCTTGAGGTTAAACTAGTAACAACACCTTAAGGTGCAATGAATTTGTCCACAGTAGCCATGTTTCACATACGATGGTGACATCCAGAGTCGCCATGCTCCACACAAGATATTAAAGAACAAAAACAATTAGAAAGTATAGATTGGCAAGCAAAACTTTCATCATCCAAAAGTAAGAAAAATTGTACATTTTGGCTAATTGTAAAGAAAAAAAAGAGGACTCTCTAACCTCTAAAGTGCAAACTCCAAGTTCAAAAATTGTGTGCCACTTCCAGCTTCCAATCAAAGTAGCTAATGATGTGTCAAAATGAATTGTTTTGTTGCTAGGGAAATTAATTTTTCTGTAATCAGATAATCCAATTTAGTTGGACGCCTTGTAATTGATGTGGCAGGCTTACTTTCCTCTCACAAACGGTTAAACTATTAACAACACTTTACAATGCAAAGGGTTTGTCCATAGTAGCCACATTCATAAAAACAAAATATTGCGAGTTCCAAAAACAAATGAAATATGTTTGAGAAAAAAACTTTGGGCAAAATTATTGAGAGGAAATAATGAGAAAAAACATGTACAGTTCTTATCAAACAGATACGAGAACAAATGTAGAAGAAGATCTGTTTTCACATGGAATTTTCAATTTGAAGTTGATTAGGATTAGAAAGAGAGTGGGTCAATAATGTTCCGCACTCTCCCAAGACAAGTGTTTTATTGTTTTATAAACATGGCCCACAAAAATGAAAGAATGTGAGCTTTATTTTTCAATTTGTTTCTTTTGTTGCCATGGTTTCACTTGAAAGGCATGGCTCAAACTATGCATACATTGGCTTCCCTAATACCCTTGGAGCTCTTCATTCCCTCCTGATTTGTTAGTTTTATACCACCTGTCCAAGCCTGCATTGAGTCTGCACAACATTCTTCTTCAGTTTACCCCTTGAATCTAGGGAATCCATAGAATTTCTATAAATGGTGCACACCTAACTATAGATAGGATCGGTGCAGTAAAGTAACCATGGGTGAAATAAAGCAATAAAAAAAAAAGAAATGCTTACCAATGATGCTTTAGACCAGTAATAGAATGGAACAACAAGCAAATAAAATCACAATACTATTTATTATAAATGATTCTTACAACAAAATATTATCTTTCTGAAAAGATAGCAATGAGATAAACCTGTTGGATATTATTACTGTGATTTGTTTAATTTTCTGCTAAGTTATCAAACGGCAGGCAGGGGCCTCGGGAGCGGGTACGGGAGCGGCAGGAGCGGGAGCAGCGACGGGAGCGGGCAGGGAGGGGGCAGAGGCTCATGGATTTGGTTTTTCCCTTTTTGGCATTTTTTTCCTTTTTTGGATTTTTGGTGAAGAAAACACAAGCATAGAAAATGTTTTGCCATTTTTGGAAAGGGTCCGGGAAGATGTATGTAGTGCAAAAAACTTGCATAAGCCATAACTTTCATTTTGTGACTCGTTTGGTGTGCCATTTTCTCTAAAAGTGTATATTTTCTCGAGCTCTACGCATTGATGGCAATATTTTTCTTATTTTCATAAAATCCATTTTTGCACCTTTTTGGACCAAGCAACTTCTTGCAATCTTCTGAAAGAATCATGAAATTTGATCGCTTGTAGTAGATTAGTAATTAAAAAGACAACTATGCGAGTATTCCAACTATGGTATATACAACTTATACAATATATTGTACATTGTATACATTTATATAAAATACATTATTTAATTTTATACAATCTATAACATACACTATAAATTTAATTTTATTCGTTTTGTATATATTGTACATTATTATAAATTTATAGTTAATATCTATACCGCATCTGACATGCGTACGTGTACGGCACGGATATGGGTATGGGTACAGTGACGCCCGATACGGCAAATTTTTAAAAATCTTGGGTACGGTACGTTTTTGGGTACGTTTTATATATATATATATTTATATATACATGTATATAAATATATAAATATGTATATAAATTATAAATTTAAAGAAGCATTTGCATACTTATTGAAATTTAATTCTCATACATTGCATACTTATTGAAATTTAATACTCATAGAGTTATACAACTTAAAATCATTCATAGAACATGAAAACAAAATTGAAATTTCCAATACTTTGAGAATTGAGACTTGAGTTTGTATTGATTCATAATGAGTCCTGACATAATGTTCAAAACATGATAGTAAATAACATAATACATTCAAGTTCTCAACTTCTAGAGCATATCATCTAGATTATCGTAAAAATCATCTTCATGGATGCCACTTGCAGCTCCACTCCCACTAGCTCCACTTTCGAACCCTTGTGAAGGGCTCCCTGGAAGTTCCTCATCAATGCCAAGAAGTGAAACATTGGCCAAACAAGCAGCAAAAGCTTCAAAGTCTGTGTTTTCAGGTTGGAGGTCCCAAAGCTTGTTAGGACCACTAGTATACTCTTGTGTCTTGTGGGTTAAGAGGCGCAAGTTGGAATGAACGTATACTAGATCTTCAGCCTTCTTCGATGCCAACATGGTGCGTTTGGCTGAGTGGATGAAGCCATAAGTACTCCAGTTGCGCTCTGCAGAAGAATTACTAGCCACCTGTCACAAAAAACAAAGTATTAATAATTAATATTATAAATTATTAATTAAAAAAAGAATGATATCATTTTGAATTTTAATTCGTAATTGCCATTGGTAATTAAAATATCAAATAACAAGTTACAAACTTTATACCTGTGAGAGCAATTTGATCGCAACTGGTCGTAAGAACTTGGCATCATGGCCATGACAAGTCCACCACGTGATTGGATGGATCGTGGGTTTGTCACAAATAGCCTCTATCTCTCCCATGCTACCTTGTCCATTTACAAACATCGACATCTCCTGGCGGACTGCAAGTGATGTAACTGGATCAGGAAACAACCTCTTGAATGCTGACCTCGTCCCATTTGCAACCTCGTGGTCATCATATGGTCGTTGTCTACCAACTCTCCCAACTATTTCACTGCTGTAGTATTTGGGATTTAAAGCATAAGCAAGGAGATGCAATGGGGTGGTCATTTTGTTCCACCTTTTCACGATCACATTTTTAACTTCACTATAAAAATTTTTCCTCAGGATCCTGCTCTTTGGCCTGTATGATATCATGGATTTTTTCAAGCATGGAGTCAATGCCATCATATATTTCTCCAATGCAAGCATTATCTTTGTCAACAAATCGTATCATACTCAAAATAGGCTCTGTGAAACTCAACAAATATTCAACTTTTCCCCACCAATGCTCATCAAGGATCCATGATTTTATTTTTTGGGCCCTTTCTGTGTTAGATTGCCTCCAGATGGTCCAAACATTATCAATCACCATCATGCTCAAAGCACGTCTCACCTTCACAAGTCGTCTCAAGACGAGTGTGTGAGAGGCAAACCTAGTCTCAACAACCTATTAAAAATTTAAAAAGAATGGAAACAAATCAACAATTCAATAACAACACAATTTGAAATAGATTTGAAAATTTAAAATCAAATATTAAATTTAAAATGAATTGTTCTTTTACCTTCATCAACTCCAACTTTGAAAATCTTCTGAATATGGCTTGAGACATGTGATGGTTGGTGACAAACATCTGAATCTCGTTTGCCTCCGTGTATATTTGCTCAATCCATGCAATTTTCCCAATCTTCTGCATCATTAAATTCAGGGAGTGTATTGCACATGGTGTCCAAAATATGTGCTCATACCTACCCTCTACTATCAATCCCGCTGCCTTGCAATTTTTGGCGTTGTCCGTGATGACTTGGACAACCCTCTGCGGACCCACTGACTCAATAGCCTCAATGAGAATATTTGCAATGAATTGGGCATCTTTTACTTCCCCCTCACAATCAACAACCTTCAGAAACATTGGCCCTTTAGGGCATACTGCAATAATGTTGATGAGAGGTCTATTTCTGGAGTCTTTCCATCCATCTGATATAATAGAGACTCCTGAATCAGTCCAAGAATCTCTAATTGGTTGTAGAGATGTTTGAATGTGTTGCACTTCTTTTGCCAAAAGAGAAGTGCGAACCTTATTATAGCTAGGGCTTGTATACCCTTGTGGTGCCTCATTAATGCCTCTCACCATCTGCTGCCAATAAGGTGATCTCAAGACATTGAATGGTAGTCCACATGCAAATATACACCGAGACACCAATTCATCTGCAATATCCCTCTTCTCGATGTTAAATGCTTTTTCTAATGGGCCTTTTGTTCTCTTGCTTGATGGCCCTGAGGTATCTGCATCAAAAGGGTCATCATCTGGAATAGTTTCAACACGAGTCTCAATGAAAGGATGAAATGATGGTGTTGATGTTGGTGGTTTTCCATGGACCTCTTGTAAAGAAACAGTTCTAGAGCGAGCTCTTGCTTCAATGTTTGCATCCTCTTGCTCTTTTAGGTATATGGCTATGGTTTTCTTTTCCACCTTCCTACACGGTCTAATACCCGTCCCCGATGCCGCAGTCAAATGAGCTCTCAAACGGGTATATGAGGATTTAAATGAGGCTTCACAATGGGGACACGTCCAAACTCGGACACCACCACCGGCAACAAGCTCTGTCACTTCCACATGTCTCCATAAAGGATAATTAGGATCCATTTTGACTGACAAACCACCCGAAACATTTCCCCCTCTCCCCCATGAAGCTGAACTAGATGCCATGATTGTAGGATTAATTCAATAACCTACAATAAGAGATATTTTTTAAAACATTGCTAAATATTAAAATAATTTAATTAAAAACAACAAATTGAAATACAAATACAAATTAGAAAATTAATTTGTTGACCCATACATGTCATTCTCTGATTCTGATCACCAAGTTCGCCATAAATGGTGCGAGGTGAGAGCATACACAGAGGGTAGACGTTTAAATTTTTAACAAATTCAATTTAAAACTTTAAAATAAAAAAACGAACACATAACTAACTAAAAAAATTAAACAGTTAGTCCTACACGTCAATCTCTGATTTTGATCACCAAGTTTGCCATAAATGGTGCGAGGTGAGAGCATACACAGAGGGTAGACATTTAATTAAATAAAACTTCACTATTAAACTTAAAATACGGAAAAATTAATAATATATTATATTTTAATAACCGTAAAATAAATAAATTATTAAATATTAAAAATAAATTTAGATCATGATCAATAATCATGAATGATGTGTTTGAAACACATCATTCATGATATTGATCATATTCATATACAAAACATTGCTCAAAAGATTAAAAAAATGCCTGAATGCATGTAAAATACCTGGAAAAATCCTCCTTGATGTTTGTAGACTTGCTTCCTTCTCTCTTCCTCCTTCAAGCTCAATCACTCTCTTCTCCAAGCTCTTTTTCTCTCCTCCAAGCTCTTCCTTTCTCCTTCAACCTCTCTTTCTCTCTCTCCTTCAAGCTCAAGCAAAATATCAAATATTGAGTGTGAGAAAAAAGTAGAGGGATTGGGTGTTTATATAAGTGTTTGGGGGGGTAGTTTAGGGTTAGGTTAGATTTAGAAAGTTTTAAAATTAAAAAAATGCTTTTTTTAAAAGTTTTCTTTTATCTTGTTTTTCATATACATCATATGTGGTTTATAATTAAATTCCTATTTAGAAGGCTGAGATTTATATATTTTTTAATTTTTATATAGTTTTGTATTGCCGTATCCTACGCCGTATCCGGGGTCAAAATTTTTTTTTTTCACAGATCGATATCGGATCCCGCTCCCGCTCTTGTATCCAAACATTTCAGCTACTTAGATTTTCTGTAAAATGTGTCATCATATGATTAAAACTTTTGACTAAATTTTTGAGAAAAGTTTGAGACCTCATTCAATTTGATCTACCCCTGTAGAGTGTTAAAACCATGTGAAATTTAATGCATTGGCTTCTACTATCCTATTTATTCTGCTACATTATGGCTATAAACAGTTGATGTTTTAGGAATCGGCCAGAAAGAGGAGGAAATGGTACATAATGCAAAGATATGTAATATGTCTTTTTCTTGAGGGTCGTAATTGTTTTGCTAAGAGAAAGCGAAACTTCCACTAAAATACAGATTTTACAAAAGCATATGTTTAATTAATTTCTACCCCACATTTGAATGTCAATGTTTTGAAAAAGGTGCTTCTCACATAAGATCATATAACTAGATTAGAGAGTTTGGTTGATAGTTATGCATATGAAAAACAAGAACGAGTCACAGAAAACCCTATGGTTGTAATTTTTAATAATTAAAATGTCTATTTTTAATATTACAAACATGTAACTTCTTAGGTGGGCCTGAAACGTAGAGATGTCCTACATCACTATTTCTTCAACTTGTCAAAGCTTTAGCAAACATATTATGTGTTCTATTTCTTCATTTACACCATTCACAGCCATGCCCAAGCCTCCTTTATTAGAGCTTGGCAATTTGTTTTCCATGTCTAAGAGAACTTTTGGTCTACCAGTATATATAATCAATAGGAGCATAGTCCTTGGCAAACACTTAATCTCAATGCTCCGATGGGGGTGGTTTACGACCAAGAACCTTAAGTTCTGCTGCATTCTTTGTTGGTTCTCTCTGTTAGTTTTCATAAAATTTACCATTTCTGTAATGCAGTATTCCAATTTGTCCATTTTTTCCCTTTATCTGTACTATCTACTTCATAATCACTTTACCGTTTGAATTTCTCCTCTTGAGCCTTTATCATTATTTCCTGACTGCTATAAGTGTTGTGGAAAATATCACAAGTCTTTATGCAGGAAGGTCAAGTATAACACAGTAAATGTCTCACAATTTCACCTACCCAAGTGAAAATACTGAAGTATCTTGCATTGTTATCTCAGTTTCTTCCGTAAAATGAAGGCATTCTTCCTTGACTGCAAGATTCTCAAGTCTAACCATTTAAACAAATGTCCTGCTAACATACTTGGACAAATAACATACAAATGTCTCTTCCTAATGTACTTCTACTCTTTCTTCTTCTTTATTACACTTATTTTATTCGTGTTCCTCTCTGCTTAGAAGTTGATCAGCTGTGAATGTTAAGAAAGGTTTTAGCTGTTTCATCCTAGGATTGTCCAGCTTGACCCCCTCAGTATTGAAAATTTCCCTACTGAAAATTATCATATCAGCTATTGGCTCTACCATAGTGGTTGATGATGATGATGCCGTTGGTTCTTCTGCCGAAGCCTTGTTACATTTGTGTGATAATGCTGCTGGTTTTGAGAGTTGGTCTCTTGCTTTTATCTTTATCAACTATGTGTTTCATTGAGGGGTTCATCCCCCTCACATGGTTATTTACACAAGATTATATATGGTTTGGGGTTTACTTGTGCAGTTAACCCCTCTAGCGATGTTTATATTCCTATAATGCTTAGAGTTTAGTTACTTTCTAGAACATATATGTTTCTTTATTACCATACTTTTGTAATATAACTGAATGTATTTTTGAGTACCATTGACCTAATTTGGTCAATTGCAATGATATAATTTCTTTATTTCTTTCTTACTTCTTTCTTTTCTTCATTTAAGCCATTCCCGTACTCACGTTACCCAATTACTATATTGATTTATTGTTTCTTGAAACAAGACCATCATATATGATATGTTTGCTTAGTGATAAATACAAGAAAGGGCTCATTAATAAAGTAATAAAGCTTCTTAATTGCCTTTCTAGTTACTTTTTCCTAACCAAGATTGTTAATAACCCAAGGAAAGGGTTAAGAAACACACCAAAAAAAGAGGAACAAATGTTTTAGTGGAGAAAACACTACACGAGGAGAAAAAATCCAATAGGTTTTTATCATGGAAATCTTGAAAGATTGTACAAAGCATTCAATGGAGAGTCAAAAAGAAGAAAAAGCCATGTAATAAATTCTCGTACCGTATGGGTACGTAGTTTGGGTACATTGATATGATGATTTTTTCCCGGGTATTGCTTGATTACGACCATATGAAAAATATAAAATATAAAAAATACAGCCTTATAAGCAAAATTAACTATGTAATATGCAGAGTAAACAAAATAAGATAAATAATCACAAGAATGCTGATAATTCAATGCCAAATGTCATAATATATAGTGGCTGAACTTAGAACAAGTACATAATGAAAATATTACAATGTATAGACAAACTCAAGATAAATCAAGATACTCATTATATTCAACATTATATTGCTCTTCATTGTCTTCATCAAGAGCATCAACTCCACCATATGGTTCATTAGAATCACAAGTCATAGTAGTGTCACCCTAGTTGCTTTGTTGTACAATTCTGTGTGAGGAATCCTCTATCTTTGTAGTAAGGAATAAAATGTGGGTAATGGAAGCATCCAAGTCGGAGTGTTTGGGTCTTACATCCCAACACTTTGTTGACCCTTGCTTGTACCATTCTACTTGTATGTAAGAGGGCACAAGTTAAAATGCACATATGCCAAATCCTCCGCCTTTTCGTTGCCATCTTGTTGCACTTAATTCGAGTGGATTAAGGAGTAGCACCTCGGTTCCTCGTAGCTAAAGAGGAACTCTAAACCTATTGAGGCAAGCTATAAAGTCAATTCAAAATTAAAATTTTTAATAGTAAAAAGTTAACATGAAACTTTGAAAAGAAAGTTTGAGTTTAAAAAAAATTAAAATCCTACTTGTGATATAATTTTTTGCAAGTGATTGGAGGTGGGTGGATGCTTGTCCATGGAGGTAACACTACATATGAGTGTCCTTTTTGTACTTGTCACAAAGAGTGTAAGGAAGTGACTCATGGAGGCTATGAAATTCTCAAACTCTCCCACAACTATGTCTATTTTTCTGGATAGGGAAGAGTCTAAAGAATGTTGCCTTACACACTTCACTAACCTCAACATCCCTATATGGTGGGACCCTCCTGGGAAAAGAAAGGATCTTTGTGTTGTAGTATTTTGGAGTCAAGGAAAAAGCAAGAAGATGCAATGGGGTAGTCATTTTGTTCTCGCTTTATCAATGAGATGCGATTGCATTTCTTTGAAGCTCTTTCGTGGGATCTTTCTCTTTAGGATTTATGACGGACTTAATCTTCTCAATCAATGAGAGGATTCCTATCATAAATCTCACCCAAACATGGATGATACATAACAAATTTGAGCATATTCATGATGAGATTGGTAAAACCGAACAAGTACTCCACACAATCTCACCGCTCATCATCGAGGATAAATCTGTAATATCCCCGAAAAAATACTTTCCAACAACCTTGGATATTTTGTCAAACCCTAGGGCAATAGTATAAAAAAACTAACTTTTGAAGCGAGTAGCGATAATCTGATTTTTATATAAAAACAACCATAATGTGTCAATAAAGTCTTTATTTATAGATTACGAACCAACTACAATAAAAATACCAAATCCGAATACAATTGTTTTGGAGTTGAATCGGCGTAACACTTGTGCCTCGAATGATCACCGCAACCCTAAATGGAATTGCAAGCTTAGATACGAGGGATTCCGTCATCAAATCTTTGTGTAAAGGAGGGTCTTCATCCTCTATTACGAAGTAGAAGCATAAGTTAGTTCATGCAGACAAATATGTAGCTGATAATTTTCAAGATGATTGTACAATAAACCCCAAATCTGCCTTTATAACCTCCAACCCTTCTCCAAAGTGGTGCCCCCTTCTGAAAATACATGTATGCTCCATAAACAAATGAAATAATAACTTTATTCTCTTCAAGTTGGTGCCCCATCCTAATAATAGGAATATGCAATATTAAAAAGCTTTATCTTCACTTTATTCTAAAAATAGGATCTGATTTCTCTTGCAGCCCACTCTATCCTTGATGCCCCATTATAGACTACTTTATTTAATTATTATCCTAACTTTGGTGTCTAATAATAGAAGTACATCATTCTATTATTATTTTATTCTATTTCTGCTTTTTAAAATATAATTCAAGTGTCCTTTTTCCAAATAAAATATAAAATACCCTTGGACCACTTATTTAATTTATTTTCCTCTTTTAATTTCCATTAGCCTACAGAAAATAATAAAAATAGGCTTTTAAGGTATCCAGAATTAATTAATTATGAAAAGGGACATTACACAAACCTTTTCACCTTTGGCCCTCTTTATGTTTGATCCTCCACACACCCCAAAGGTTGCTAATAACCATGTTGCTCAATGCCTATCACGTCTTCACAAGGCTCAAAATGAGTGTGTGCGAGGAAAATCATGTCTCAACAACCTAGTGAGAAATTAAAAAAAAAAAATTAAAAACAAGTAAAACATTGAAAAATCAAAATTCTACAAATTATAAACATACAAATTTAATTTAATGATTAAAAAAAAAGGATAGTTACCTTTAACAGCGACAACTTTGAGAGGGTCCTGAAGATGGCTCGAGACATGTGATGGTTGTTGACATACGATCTAACTTGTCTCCTTATAGACTTGTTTGATCCAACCAATTTTTGTAGCATTAGGTTGAGGGAATGGACGACACAATGTGTTCAAAATACATGCCCGCATCTTCCCTCAATCAACATCCTCGCAGCTAGCAATTTTTTGTGTTGTCTCGCTATAACTTGGACAATGTTTTGAATCCCCACCACCTCAATGTAATCTATGACGATGGTGGCAATGAATTATGCATCCTTCACTGCACCTAACAATCAACAACCATAAAATTAGCCCTTTACTCAATGGCCTAGTTGCTCTATCTTTCTATCTATAAGAATCAATGGACACCTCTATTTCGACCCATGGATCCGTGATAGGCTGTAATTATCAACCTATTTTTTTGTTTTGCCAATAAAGTGCACACCTTTTCATACCCTTGGTCAATGAATCATTTAGGGGCCTCTTTGATAAGCTTTCATCATATCCCGCAACTATGGTGATCTAACAACATTAAATAGCTGCTTACATGTGTAAATAACATAGTTCAAAAAATCGTTATCGGCGATTAATCGGCAGGCCAAATTTTGAATCGAAAATGGGAATCGGCAAAAAATTGGCATTAATCGGCAACTTTATCGCTACTTTTAAAAACATTTAAATTCATAAATTATACTTAAATTAAATGTAAAAACAATATTAAATGATGCGAGAAGTGACTCTATAGAATACCATAGGCCCATATGCATATTTTCGAAGAATATATATTGTTCAGTTAACTATAAATTATAACTTATTTTATATAAATGTATAACTATACACTATATAGTATATTGTATAACTATATACTATAACAATTAACTATTAAATATATACTGTAATATATTAAATATATACAAAACTAATTAATATATTAAATATTAAATATATTAAATATATACAAGACTATAATATATTAAATATTTTATTCATATTGTAAAGCTATTGATTGTAATACTATACGTATAATTACTATTATGTAACGTATTGTATTACTAATATGTAATATATTATATAATTATTAAACTTATAGTTATAAATTTATAGCTTATAGTATATACTATATACGTATTATGTAATACTGTAGTATTAAGTTATTAACTATTATGTAATATGTATTAAAAGAAAAAAAAATAGTGTAATTGTAGTATTACGGTTTACCTGTTAGCGGCCACGAGCTTGGAAAATAGGGCTGGAAAGACTCAAAACCACCTTCGCTGAACTCGAAACCACCTTGGTAGAACTCGAAACCACCTAGAATGCCCACGCAATCACGTCGAATGCCACGATTCGAGGTTGAATGCCCACGAAATCACTTCAAATGCTTGCGAATGGAGGAAATAGGAGTCGCTGGAGCAAAAACGCGTCGAGCAGGAGAAAACAAGAGAAAAAACGAATCGATTTGGTCTTTTTTCGCATTAAAACCTAACCCGCAATTTCCTCAACGATTTTCCACGATTTAAACTGCGATTTTCCACGATTTTGCATTATTTTAATTGCCAAAAATCGCCGGTTTATCGGGCAAACAGGAATCGCGATTTTTAGAACGTTTTATCGTTTTGCATGGCTGAAACGATTAATCGCGATTATCGGGCGATTAATCGCGATTTTTAAAACTATAAATAGAATGCCCAATGTGCTGCTCAACTATGTCCCTAGGTTCATTTTGGAATACCTTTTCCAACAGGCCTACATGTGTGGCTCTCTTGTGACTAAGAGGTGAATCCTCTTCCTTTGCTGTCGTTAGAGATGTAGACAAAAATGGGTATGATGCGCCATGACATTGGTATGAGATGGAGTGACAAGAGACTCGCTAGATTTAGATCCAAAAGATGCTTCAATTTTAGGCAACTGCTGCATCTGCTTCTTCTTACTCTTTGATGTATCTGAGGATCTTTGGAGTTGGCAACCCCTCTCTACGTAGCCCACCACAAGCTTTGATTCCATGTTCTCTTTCAGCACTGCAATTGTTGTTCATAAACAACAAAATGTCAAAATGAACTCACTTTTGTTTATAGTACATTAGATTCTGCAAAAGGTAATTTGTTGTCCCCTGGATTGTTCCTAAAATCAGGACTCATATACTCATGTCTAAGATGTAAACCAAGCAAACCACAGCCTATAGCATCTATAAAAAGATGGCGGGAAATAGTGGAGGTTCGTCCTGCTTAACATTGTTAAATACAATATTGGCTATTGATAAATCCAAGATCAGCATTCAATTCTCGGTGTAGGATTTCACTTAGTGTGAGTCCCATGAACATACAAATGGGAGTTACAAGTTGACTTTAGTATCCATGGGAAGGGGAATTATAAAGTAAACCCATAGATACAGTAAAGTGAGCCCGAAACAAATATGAAGAAAACAACATTTTTTTGTAGACTATGTGGCAATGGTTGGGAGGATAGTTACATTTATATGGTGATCTGGAGAGAAAACAGGCAAACTTCCATTTAGTGTCTACACCCTTGCAGAACACAACTGGTAAGACACCATGCACCTCCTCTCTTGTTGGCATGCGTAATATTTTAGGGTAGAGGGATTGTTGAGATCCTTTGCACCATTGTATTTGATGAGGACATAACTCTTCCGGGGAGAAATATGGAAGTGATTGAGACAGCATGGACTGTAGATGAGTATTCTATGTAGTGTGAATTCTATGAGCATACCAGGTAAAATGGCTCTTGGGAAGACTGTTCAAACCTTACATAGGCCCTTAAACGTAGATGTAAGCATATGGAATGATCATTGTGACATCTATCATTATAGTCTTGAATATTTATCTGCTCAATCACATTGTAAGGGCTTTGCGCTTCTCCATGGATTTATAGCCTTATTTATTTACAAGGCAGAAGTGTTAGTCCAACAATGTGTTTGTACATTTTACTCTACCTGGCCTTGACAGAGATGTATGGTGGGACTAGCTTCCGGTCTGTCCGACTTTTATCAGATCATGCTCTTTGGGGATTCTTGCTCTTCGCCACCTGGTTATTTGTATTGGCACCTTAAGCACATGGGTTTGGCTTTACTGCTTTGGGTTTACCTCCCTTATCCCATTTATTTTTACTTAGTTTTCAATCCTAGGGTTCTTTTACCCTAGCACTTTCTATTGTAATTGGATGTATTCTAGAGTCCCGTTGACCTACTTTTGGTCAATCATGAAATATAATTTCTTTCTTTTACTAAGAAGCTTCTGATAATATCAACCAGCCCCAAAGAGGAGATTGTTGTTGTTATTCGGAAGATTATAATTCCGTAATCCAACTGTCTTAGTATTACTATTAGGTATCCTTGGATTCATAACTTCTTAATAAGAGAAGTTCCTTTTGAAACTCTAATTAGCATTTGTGTATAGATACGAGGTTCTGTGGAATTTGTTTTTTTGAGGCTGTGAACTTTAACATAGATATCATATTATGATGGCATTTTCTTTTGATATTGTGAATTGAAAGTACGACTTTTAGCATGATGTAATAATTTTAAAAAATGATCAAAACCCCTGCTGGATATCTTAGGTTGGTTTTGAGAGTGTTTTTTCATGAAGAGTTCATTATATTCGTATTTCACTCTTTGATGGTTGTAGGGTTTTCAGCTTCTTGTTTTGCGAGATAATCATTAGGGTTATGCTGATTAGGTGATCTGATATTTGTATCTGCTTCTGAAGATGCTTGTGTGTGAAGACAACCATAAAAAGATGTATATTTTGAACTTTGAAGTGTTCACTGTAATATTATTGTACATAATCCTAGGTGTATTATTTAATTTCCTAGGTGTAGTTGTGTGTCCTCATGTGGAATCTGAACAGTCATTTTGAAGATGAACTGAACAGTCACCCTTGTGGCTATTTATTGTACTTTCTCCTTATTGTTAGTAGATGGAATACAACTTTGGCTTGCACCAAATTCATTGTTTTATTCTCAAGGCCATTGCTTTACTTTTCTCCCCAGGTTGGAATCATTAGCAGACTTGATGTATAACTATAAACTAAAGATGCTTAATAATTAAGTGTTTGACTAGCTGACCTGGATGCCCAAGTATAAATTAAAGATGCTTAATGATTTTTATGGTAGATTTAGTCTTCCATTTTTCTCATTTTTATGTTGATGGTGTTTTCTGTGTATAATTATAACAAGTAGAGCAATTTGGAGGACAGAAATGAAAATACCATGTAAGAGAAGATGATGAGAATGACAAAGCTTCAAAATGTCAGTTTGCTGGATGTAGCACACATTTTGTTTCCGAAAAGGATGGTGTCTTGTAGAGTAAGATGTTTCAGCTCAAAGCTTGAAGATGCTGCTCGAGAAGACAAGCTTGATTTCATTACAGCTTCAAAAATACTGTTTTCACCCCCTCAAAGCCAAAAACGTTTGGGTAGGTCTTTGTGTTTTATTTTAAAACTTACTACAAGATTTTCCATTTGACTTTTGTTTTTGGAATTTTTTTGATGTTCTAATTTCTAGGAATTGCATGTTGTCTGCTCTTTGAGATGATAAACAACCTATGTCTGCACTTGACATGCCAATGTTTTAAAAGCTTTAAGAAAAATATTTGTATCTAACAACAGGCATCAGTAGGACACTGGGTATGCCATTTAGAATTGTTTCCATCACACCGAGTACAAAATTTCCTGTTACTTGAAGAGCAGAAAAATTTCAGAGAGTAAGATGCAAATAAAAGAAAGTCAATTCAACTCAAGAAAGCAAAAATATTATAAAAGCAAATATTTTGGAAATTCTCTTTTGCAGTGACAAGCTTGATTTCATTACAGCTTCAAAAATACTGTTTTCACCTCCCTCAAAGCCAAAAACGTTTGGGTAGGTCTTTGTGTTTTATTTTAAAACTTACTACAAGATTTTCCATTTGACTTTTGTTTTTGGAATTTTTTTGATGTTCTAATGCTTAGGAATTGCATGTTGTCGCTCTTTGAGATGATAAACAACCTATGTCTGCACTTGACATGCCAATGTTTTAAAAGCTTTAAGAAAATATTTGTATCTAACAGGCATCAGTAGGACACTGGGTATGCCATTTAGAATTGTTTCCATCACACAGAGTACAAAATTTCCTGTTACTTGAAGAGCAGAAAAATATCAGAGAGTAAGATGCAAATAAAAGAAAGTCAAGTCAACACAATAGAGCAAAAATATTATAAAAGCAAATATTATTGGAAATTTTCTTTTGCAGTGACATTTTGAAGTTGAAGAATGGCATTTGAATTTTTGGTGTTTTATGGTATTTTTGCATGGATATCTGTGTGTGTGTACGTACGTACATACATTTAGCAAATGCCATATCTCAACATAACACAACCTTTGTTTTCTTAAAATCTATGGTATTGGATACTGTACCCACATCCCCAGATTTAAGTGCACAGAGTAAGAAAAGCAACTAGTGGCAACAAACATGTATAGAGAATCAGTTTCAAAATTCAAAGATTTCTTCCCTAGAATATATCATTATTAGTTTGTGTGCTTTTAATTTATAACAAAAACTGTTTTTATAAGTCAAATGCCTTAGCCTGCAGCTTTTATTTTGAAAATGGGCACATGTTACACATTTTGTCGGGAAATCTGATCCAAGTTTTTATCCAGGTTTGACTTCCATCTGGTGCAATTTTTCTTTGCATGCCTTCCTTCATTAGGTAATACTCTTTGCTATTGGCTTCACAAAACTTGGATTCCCTGCTGGTGAATTTTACAACTTGTTATTGTGACAGTTGAGAATTACTTTTTCCCCTTTCTAAAAGAAAGGGACATTGTTGTTGCTCTTTTGTCTTCTTGGCTGCTTTATAGTGTACTACATAAAGAGCTTTGCACTGGGGAAAACATGCATTGATATTGTTAATATTTGTTGTATAATTTTTCATCAGATATTTTGCTGAAAGATTGATGTGTTATTGCTTGTTATTTATCAACAGCTGTGTATTTGGTTGCACAATATGCACGTTATGACATCAAAAATATGGAAGCGGTAATGAAAATTCTTCCTTCAAATCAACTCTTTCATTTTCATCTCCCATACAATGATTTTCATGAAAGATGTCCTTGAAGTTGCCTTTTAATGTCACACCTAAGACTAATCTTGATGTCTTATGGTGATTGTGTTTTCTTTTGTGATTGTTAAAACAAAGAGATTGATTTCATTTTCAAATGATTCATTTAGTTGCAAAATTTGCAGGGAAACAAACAAAATGGATTGTAGTGGAGTTTCTCTATACTTTTAGTGAGAATTTAAAGTAGCATCACAACACCCTAATGGAATGATGACAAATAACTCTCAATCCCAGTATGTTTGCTAGAAGTTGCCATCAACTGTGTGCATTTAGTAATTTACTATAAGTATAGCCCTCTTTAAGTAGGGCACTTCATCTCATCCTACAAACACAGGTATCATCTTGCTTGATGGTTCCTTTTCAATGATAGACTGCTTTGTTTATGAATTCTTAATGAAATATTTAATATTTTCTGTAATCTCTTTGATTTGAGCTTACATCTAGAGGCTCTTTGTGAACACGCTAATTGATTATCAAGGAATAGATTGCTGCTGCAACTTCGAACCATGTATCCTATGCTATTACCCAAATTTCTGGTTATAGCAGTGAAGGACGTTACTGGTAAATGGTTTTTCCCCTTTTCCTTCATTATGTCTGTCTTATAATGTAGCTTTTGCCTCTTCCACAAACATGGTAGATAAATTAATTATCGTATTTGCATCTGCAATTTTTCTGGGTTGAAGGAAGACGATAATTTGATGTGAGCATGTAGTTAATTTCCAATCGTTGTTTGAATGTAGAAAACTAAATATACTTGGAACCAGAGAACTAAATATACTGTTATATCTGAGTTAAAAAAAAAAACATAACACTTCGTTATTTAGTATCCACCATGCAGTGTGTAAATGTGCCTAACATGGAAAGGGTTGCATGACAGGAAGGTTAGCAGTAATGTTACATAACTCTTGGGGATGGGATGGGGACAAGGTTCCCGGGACGGAAAGCAATTTCCTAGATTTTGGGGATGGTGGGGGAGGTGGGCGGTGAAGGGATTTTAAAATAATATTTAAAAAAAAAATTTAAATATTTTAACTTTATTCAATGAAATTTAGGGGTTTAAACTTTATTTAATGTTTTTAGGCACTTTTGGGATGAGGGTTTAATGTTTTTGGTCAACTAACTCATCTTTCTATTGTTTTGTCAATTCTAAATTGAGTTATCGCAACATCTACTTAAACATTACTCAAATTAATGTACTCGGATGCCCTTATATAATCTGAATTATTCCATGCGTTAATATTCATTTTATGCCATATGTGTAAAATAAATAAAACACACTTCTCTTCATCAATCAAATTAGTGTCTTGCTTTCTTCTTTTTCTCTAACCATGCCGACCTCTTCGATGATCTTTCTTTGTATGCACACCTCTACAAAATTATGTGAAACCTGATACATAAGCTGACATTGATATTTTATCAATAATAATTACAGTGAACACCATCAAATCTTCCCTATTCTTTTGAAAAAATTCTTTATTTTTAAAGAAGTCCTTAATGTAATCTTCCTCTTGATTCTTAGGCAATTCCTTATTGATAACCCTATGTAACTCCCTACTCACGTATACTCAGCATTTTATTTTCCAAAGTGGTGAAATTTTGATCATCAACCTTGGCGAGTGTTACAACATACACAAAGATAAATTAGGACTTAATGAAATCTACCAATATATTTGAGATATATACTAAATTTGAATGTTTTAATATGGAAAATGAAGCTCACCAACAAATGGAGAGATTTAATGCTGTTTTGTACATCCAGAAACTGCTCAAAACTGCCTCAAAATTTATACAAAAACCCCAAAATTATTAAACCATGCAAAATCTTTAAAATCTGATTTTTGAAAATTTTCCCTTTTTAAAAATCAAGCTTAACATAGCTGAATCCATCAAGCACAAAATTTCTTTGCCTCAGGTCCTTTCCCCACATTGGGAACATTTATGTGCCCAGCTTATGCTGTCACCCGAAACTTCAACAATGCCGTTTGCTAGAGCTAAACAGAAACATCAGGCACATACACTGTGGAAAGCTCCACCTTATGGTTATGGTAAGTTAAATACGGACGGAGCATCCAGGGGCAATCCTGGCAAAGCTAGTATGGCAGGTATTGGCAGAGAATTTGATAATTCAGTAGCCTTCTTCTTTGCAGAACAATTGGGACATCTACCTAACAACTTAGCTGAGATCAAGGCTATTTGCAAAGGGATGCAGGAAGCTATTAAAATTGGATGGCAAAAAATCCAAATTGAGTCAGATTCCAGGATAATTATTAGTCTATTATCTGCTCCCCATGAGAAACCATTGCCTTAATTGGAAATTGGACAGAGAAGTGGAGCAGATCAAAAGACTGCAGGTCAAATTCCAGATGATCCAGTTCAGATATGTTCCAAGAGAAAGCAACAAAACAGCTGATGCCTTAGCCAATTGGGCACTGGACAATCACAATATTAATTGCTATGGTTGGCCTTCCTATGGGTGGCCAACCACACTTCAACAGGAAATGTCGATGATTTTGAATAAGGATTTGTCTAAATGAAAGATAAGCTGTATCCTTTTTCTAATGCCATGACTTGTACTATTAGCTTTCAAGCATGGCATGGACGACTATGTATTTGCATCCTTTGATCTTAATATAATATTTTCTTCCTTTTTCAAAAAAAAAAAAAAAAAATTCCCTTTTGAAATAGTCTCTGTACAATCAAATGCAAATCTGTCCTTGGGAACCATCCCAGCAATACTGCACCCACAAACTCAGGGTTCTGACTCCAAACCCCACGAAATACCTTAGAAATCGTGCTGTTTTATCTGTAATCAGAATTCTAGGTTTTGATATTATTGCAGGTCTATTCTTTGAGAATTTGAGTGTACAAATTCCTCTCCTATGCCTCTCTTCTTATTTTCCCAATATCCTCCCACACCTACAACTTTGATACTGTGTGAGAGTGAAACAAAGATAACACTCAAAAAATGGCTAATGAAAGGTTTATTGTGCTGTTCTTCATTCAAATCTGAAATGAAACAGGTGAATGCATAAATTGAGAGTGATGATTAACTGAATGGCTATGGGCCTTAATTACAAGGTTAATTAATGCACCTTCCCTTATCACTGTTCTTCATTCAAATCTGAAATGAAACGGGTGAATGCGTAAATTGAGAGTGATGATCAACTGAATGACTATGAGCCTTAATTACAAGGTTAATTAATGCACCTTCCTTATCACTGTTTTTTATAAATCACAAGGTTATATTTCCTTATCATGCATTTATTTCCTTTGTCAATGCACTTTTATAATCTAGCTACCTACGTACATAAATAACCATTATATTAAATATATTAACAGGAAATTTATTGATTAGTTGTTTTACCTTGTACAATGAGCTCACCTTCAGCTCAATTGTATGGGAAGGGTTAGGGAGCATATTGATAGTCTGCATAGTCTGTATATCACTTGGACGTGCATGAAAAGTATTGCATTTTTGTTAAATTTTTTCTTTGAGCGAGGAGGGCCCGATGCTAGGGCAAGATCATGTTGTTCTTTTTCTTCTGACCGATGGTATGCTTATGCTTTAGGGCTGAGGTTTACCACTCATTCAAACTTCCTCCTTCAGCTGTTGGTGAGAAGAAGATCAGGCATAAGACTGATCCTGCAGCTTCCTCATTTCATGTTGAAGTTGTGCATCTCATTCCATTGTGTCTTCATCAATGTTTTAGTAGTCAGAATCGGACTCGGAATTGGCTGAGGGTCCGACTGGACTTGGACTGGTTTAAAATTTATGAATCAGTTTACTTAAAAATACGTAAAATATTAAAATTTTAATTAAAACAATATTTTCTAAAGATTCCAAAACATGATTCCAAACAACTAGAGACAATTTGAAAGTTTTCTCGTGTATATAGTGATCAAAGTCCTAAGTAGCCGATACGGCTAGGAAAAGTGTGATGAGGGGAGCGCACGGGAGCGGCAGGAGGCGGGGAGGCTGCAGAAATGGCCGTACACAGCCATTTCCGCAGCCCCGCCGCCGCTCCTCGCCGCTCCCACTTAAAAAAACGCGTTTTTAATTTTTTTTTAATGATTTCCATGTTTTAAAAGCACTCCACTTTAAAAAATAAAATATTTTTCTAATCTAAACCCTAAAAGCTAACTCTAAACAATAAAACAAAAGAACAACACAAAAACAAAACATAAAGCAAAGAAACTTACCTTTGGCTCTCCAAAATTGCATTGTGCTTGTCTAGGGTTTGAGGAGCTATTGCTAAGCTTGTAGGAGTGTGAGGAGTCAGTAATGGAGGAAGATTTGTGAAGGATTTGTGGTTTACAAAGTGAAGGTAAGTTTTTTTAAATTTTTAACCTTGTTTTTTTTTTTTTGTTATTTAATCTTGTACACATCACATTTTGATTTTTTTTTTATGTTCATATTTTTTTTTGCTCTTTCTATTTAACTTTTTTAATTTTCATTGTTCAATCACAATGCATTGCATGCCATTGTTTTTTTGCTTTTTTTTTTTTGAACCTTGTAGGTATTTCTACAATGGCAACAAGTTCTACTTCTTTTGGGCAATCTTTGCCAAGGACTTTGACCCAAATTCACCATTATGGAGGCACGTAACAATAGTTCAACTTGTAGGTGGTGGTTGTTTTGAATGGAAATGTAATGATTGTGATGGACTATTCAAAGGCTCTTACGGTAGGGTGAAAATCCACTTGTGTGCCATAATGGGTAATGGCATAAGAGTACGCAAGGGGAAGAATAATCTTTGGGGTGCCAAAAGTAAAAGTTTTGGCATATATCAAAGAGCAAGAAGATGCAGAGGCAAATGTGGCTATGAGAGCGGGTCATCCATTGGCTAAAAGAGGAGGTTCATCTCGTTCAACGAGGCCTCCAGTTGCTCCATCACTTAGTGGATCCCCAATTGTGGCCATGCCACATCCATTTGTGGCTCCTATCTCCACGGATGAGGATGTTTCCCTTGCACGAAAGAAAAGCAAGACAAAAGGGCCATTGGAAAAGGCCTTTCAGAATGAGACCAGGGCAATTGCAGATGAACACATTGCAAGGTGTGTATATGCTAATGGGCTTTCTTTTAATGTTGTGAGATCACCTTATTGGCATGAGATGGTGAAAGCCATCAATGAGGCACCAAAAGGGTATAAATCACCAAGATATGAGAAGATCCGCACCACCCTTTTGGATAAACAAAAAAATATGTGGAAACCTCCTTGCAACCAATTAGGGACTCATGGACCAAAACAGTGTGTCCATTATTTTTGATGGATGGAAAGATGCAAGAAACCCCCTTTAATCAATGTGATTGTAGTATGCCCTAAGGGGGCAATGTTTTTGAAAGCGGTTGATTGTGAGGGGCAAGTGAAGGATGCCCAATTTATAGCCAACATTCTCTTTGAGTCCATTGAGGCAGTGGGGCCTGAAAATGTTGTCCAAGTCATAACGGACAACACCAAAAATTGCAAAGTTTCGGGGATGTTAGGTGAGACACGGTATGGGCATATTTTTGGACACCATGTGCCGTGCATTCATTGAATTTAATGCTAAAGAAAATGGCAAACAAAATAGAGTGGATCCAACAAGTGTATGAAGAAGTCTGAAGAGATCCAAATGTTTGTCACCAACCACCACATGTCACAGGGCATTTTTAGATCATTCTCGCAGTTGGAGCTACTAAAGGTAAGGAAAAACTTTCTTTCTTTCTTTTTAATTTAAAATTTAAATATAAGTTTTTTAGTATTCTTTTAGCTTTCAATTTTATTTTTAATTTTTGTTCCTCATTCTTATTAGGTAGCTGAGACTCGGTTTGCATCACACACAATCGTCTTGAGACGACTAGTGAAGGTGAGAGACACTCATGAGGATGGTAACATCCAATCTTTGGTCTATATGGAGGCAATCAAACACTCAACGGGCTCAAAAAGTGAAGAACCTGATCTTAGAGGACCCTTGGTGGGATAGAGTGAATTATTTGTTGAGTTTTATTGAGTCCATTATGAGCATGATTCAAGCCATCGACATGGATCAGCCATGTCTAGGAGAGATATATGATGGCATCGACTCAATGATTGAGAAGATAAAAGCCGTCATAAATGCAAAAGAACAAGATCCCGAGGAAATATTTTTCAAACAAGTGAAGTCAATCCTCATTGAGCGGTGGAACAAAATGACCACCCCATTACATCTATTGGCTTTTGCATTGACTCCTAGATTTTATAGCACAAAGATCCTTTCCTTGCCAGGGAGGGTAGCACCATACAGGGATGCGGAAGTCAGTGAGGGATATATGGCGGCATTGGCTAGGCTCTTCCCTGATCCTGAGGCCCAAGACCAGGTTATGGTAGAGTTTGGCAATTTCATAGCAGAAATGGGTCATAGCCTTCTCGCTCTTTGGAGCAAATACAAGATGGATGCTCATATGTGGTGGTACCTCCATGGTACTTCATCGGTTTACTTGCAACCTCTTGCAATCAAGGTCTTGGCATTATTCTCTTTTCTTTTAGTTTTTTAAAATTTAAGTTTGAGTGTTTAAGTTTGAAGTTGAACTTTGCATTGAATTTGAAGTTTGGGTTGCCTTAATAGGTTGCAAGTTCATCTTCCTCTTAGTGCAACTGGAGTACATATAGTTTCATCCACTCACAAAATGCAACAAGTTGAGGGCTAAAAGGGCTAAAGATTTGGTATACATACATTCCAACTTGCGCCTTTTATCCCACAAGAGCAATCGGAGTACAAGGAAGGGTCAACAAGACATTGAGACATTGATCTAGAGATAGTTGACTTGGATGCTTCCATTTCCCACCATGGAGCATATGATGATGAGGGGAGTTCTGTGGCACTAGCACCATGAGACCTCGCATGCACTGGGGGGTGCAATCGGCAAAGTGGCACTAGTGCGAGTGGTTCGAGCCCATGTGGTTCTAATGAACCACATAATGATGATGATGTAGCTGGTTTTGATCCTCTTGATGAAGAGGAATATGATGAATATTGACAATGAAAGATAGTTTTAACTTTGAATATTGATCTATGATTGAATTTAATATATCATGAGATTCATGACATTCACATTGTGTTCGATTTAAGTATTTTAAATTTTAATTTAACTTTTAAGCTTTTAAGTTTTTAAGTTTTAGTTGGTATCGGTAGCTTGTTTGTTGTGGTTATTCACTTATTTAGCTTATAACTTGTCTTTTATCTTGTCTTTCATATGCATAATATGTGGTTAATAATTAAATTTCTATTTAAAAGGCTGAAATTTATATTTTTTAATTTTTATATAGTTTTTGTACTGCCGTATCCTACGCCGTATTCGGGTTCAAAAAAATTTGCCGTTTCCGCGTATCGGATACCCCGCTCCCGCTCCTGTATCCAAAACGTTTCGGCAACTTAGGATCAAACATATTTCTAGATATTTATAGTCCTCTCAAATTGTTAAAATATATCATCTGCATACCAGTTGTTGCGCATCTTGCCTTGTTCGAGTGCAAGACAACTATAGGATTATAATCATTAAATATCCAACAAACTATGGCACCTAGTAACATATTACAATGTTACAAAAACTTAGAGATTTAACACGAATACTTCATTCCAAATGGCTGAAAACTATGCACGCGTGCACACACACTTGCTTTGCTTGGTGGCTTGCTTACTTGGTGGCTTGGTGGCTTGCTTGCTTGCTGGTTGGCTGGCTTGTTGGCTTGCTGGTTTGCTTGCTGGCTTGCTTGTTTGATGGCTTGCTTGTTGGCTGGCGTGCTGGCTGGCTTTCTTGTTGGCTTGCTTGCTTGTTGGCTTGCTGGCTTGCTAGGTTGCTTGCTTGTTTGTCTTTACAATGTGTCAAATTTATTATTAACACACCATATTGTTTTATGTTTCAAACTATTTTTTATTTTGGTTCAATGCTTATAATTATAATAATATTGTAATTGCTGTAATCCTAAACAGTTACAAAACCGCTATTAAGACATATATAATAATTAACATTGTGATTGCATTTATTAGGAGTCATGACAATTGTCTCTATTTATTAATATCCATATCTGTAATGGTGAAGTTATGAATCAATTTTAATCTAAATATTAGTGTTTATACGAGGCCAAGAATGGTCAATTAAGACAACAATTAACTAGAATGGAAATACTAAAAGAGAAATAAAGACATGAGGTTTTCGGATTCTTACAATTTAGACAATCTCACTCATGTGGTCAAGTGGTTATTAAGATAAATTTATATGTTTATATGCTTACACAATGTATTGTCGAGATTGTGAGTTTACATAGTCTTCGAGAGATGGTTGAGGAGGGAATTCAGCTATTGGCATCTTTCAAATGGGTTGATCATCTCCCATGGCTTTTCCTGTTGGATCCTGTTTGAATCCACTTGTGTTGTGCATGCCATGTGTAAGAGGCTTCATTAGAAATATAATTGAAAGTGTACATTCTCAAGCCTTTTGTCGATGAATTTGTCATCTTCATTCCTTGATAAGATGTCGCTTCTTTCTTCGTCAAATTCAGTGAAATTATGTGAGATAATGGAAGAGTCCCAAAGCCTATTGTGTTCTCGCATAACCAAAGAATTTGAGAAAACATTCTTGTCATCGAAATTCTAGGTCGTGTTTGTCTGAAAAAATGTTGTACAATCTGAGGTCGCGCATCACAATTACAGATCCATACAATTTCAAGTCCCATTTTGAAAACAATTCCATGGGATTTTAGGTCTCATATCTGAATGACAATTGGTATCATGATTTTTGTCATTTGGAAGGAAGATGGTTGTGTGCAGGATATGGAATCTCAAGGGCATGAGCTTTTGCCATATGCTCTTCATTATAGATGCAGTCTTCACCTTTTCCATTTGGCATTTTCTGTAAGCAGTCCTTTATTACAGCTGAATATAAAAAAAGAGAAAAACAACCTTAAATCAAAAATCATATAAAACTTCCTTAATAGGTAAACATGGTTTGTAGGCAGTTGTTCCATAGTCTGACACGTGGTCTGACTGTTGTTCGGTTGATCCTATGGATTCTTCTAGACGGATTCTTCTGGGATTCTTCTACCAAACAGGTCCTATGGTATGAGTCATGACACATTTGGGATTCTGGAGTTATGTGGAAATTGGAGTTAGTGCTTCAGCTCTTGTTGGTGAGCAGAAGCATAGGTGCACAGAAAACAGAAATCCCTTCTAAATTTGCAGGTAAACAAAGGTTGGACAATTGCACAACGATAAAAATCATCTATCAGATCCATAGTTGCAGAATACGCAGGTGACATTCTTGAATCCAGAGATGATGGAACTCAGAAAATACCTCTGAAATGGCTGCACTGGGCCCAAAGCCATATGTATTGGCTTCTCAAGGACTTTAGAAAGGGTTTTGCCATGATGGCTACATTTTTGTTTGTAAAAAGGGTTGGAAAATCTGGGTACCTCCTGGAAGCGGCTGTTACTACAGTTTTGCTTAAAAATGGGCGTACCACTTCAGCGTTTTGCTACAGAAATGTTTTAAATGGGAAATGCAGGAGAAACGTTTTAACGGAAATGCCCCTGCAGGGGGCGTTTTCTGCAAAATAGATTTCAGTAAATCTATACATATTGTGGCCTTGGATGTTGTTATCTTTAGTGCATTATTCCTTTAGTTTCTGCTCTGTATGTCTAGATGTTGCATCTGCATATTCTTGAAGGATGGATGTCCATTGTTCTGAAAACTGATACATCTAGTTGGATTGCCTGGTGATCCGCAAGGTTTGATTATGGATGTGCTGGAAATTGCTATATTTTTTCGGCCATTTGTAAGAAATAATACTTAAAGAAACTGTCTAGGTTTTTAGAAATTACAGCTTGTGAATAAATCTTTTGAGAAGTCAAGATTGATCAGGGCATGATCTTCAATAAGAGAGCAGAATTGATCAAAAACTGATTTCTAATTTACAGCGTCTATGATTGTTACAAATTCATCACAGATTTATGCTATTTCCAATCCTAAGGTATGAAAATTGACACAAATCAACTGAAAATGTAGGTACAAGTGTTCGATTTAACATCAACATTTATGAAAAAGGAAATCACAGAAAACATGAACAGAATAACATACCACATAATGTCTGACCTTGATTTATGTGGAGAAAACCCTCTTGGGATATAAAAACTCCATCACAAGAAAAGATTCAACTTTACTCTTGCTTCTGAAATGTTCAGTACAATGTTTACATGGTGTGGTGGCTGTCACGGAGCTGGAATATTGCACCTCCCTTCTCTGCACTTACAACCTTTTCCACTTCTCAAATCTGCTGGGAAGTTGTCAAAGAAACCCTTATTCTTAGATTTGGAAGAATATGAGGATGTTTCAGTTGTTAGACACTTGATCTTTGTGGACATGTGTTTCCTTTCTTTCCAGCTCTTTTTTTAACACCTGGAAATTACCGTTTGTTTCGGGACTTCACCATTGAAAATTAGGACCTGCCATAGGAAGGGGGTTGTGAAGATTCCCGCTTTTCTCAATCGAGTCCTGACCGTTGTAGCACCTTGTAGGGATGTTCTTAACAACAAACACATATGTATGTACATGTATGTACTCTCTTTGTGGACATGTTTCCTTTCTTTCCAGCTCTTCTTTTAACACCTGGAAAATACAGTTTGTTTCAGGGCTTCACCGTTGGAAATTAGGACCTGCCACAGGAAGGGGTTGTGAAGATTCCCTCTTTTCTCAATCTGACCGTTGTAGCACCTTCTAGGCATGTTGTGAACAACAATCACATATGTATGCACTCTCTTAGTTTTTGCTCTCCGACATCAATGTATGCAAGTACAGGAAAGGTGACCCATAATAGTGATATCAGAGCTGAGTTAATCCATCCCTACTAACGCACAAACATGATTAAGGCTATGAAGAAATTCATATTACTAGAATATGGAAAATCTCTCCCACCCATTTTGCCATATTGATATTTGATCGTAGCAAATTTTGGCATTATCTACTTTTGGTATATTTATGCCTTGAATCTCCTCTCCAATGTGTTTTTGTTGAGCCTTTGAAGGTAAAAGTCCAAAATAATATATCTATATATGAAGTCTTGACAGGAAAAGGGTTTGAGGATAGAAAAAGGGGATTAAGGGCATACTGAAACGTTGACATCTGTACAGCTTATGGTGACACCAGCAATTTCTAGGGCAAAGGCTAGTGCATTCAATAACTGCATTGACTTTCTGTTTACCATAGGTACTGTTTCTATCATCATTGCTGGCATTGATTAAAATCTACTGTGTTTATCTGATGTTTCTCTTGTTATTTACTGGAAGGTCTGCTCTTTGACCGAAACTAAATTTAAATTGACCATACTGGCTTTCTGTTGGTTGTTGTGCTTTAACTTTTGTTATTTCTGTTCACCAATATCTGACTTCATAAATGAGAATGATTGCATGCAAACCTATGGTTTGAATAAACAATCTCATTTCATCCATATGTGTTTCAGAAAAAGGTTTGCAAGGTGAAACCCCTGATTTAGCATATGCCATTTGTGTTAGTCTCCTTATTTAGGCTAAAATTAAATGTCTGATACAATTTTTGAGACTCTTCTTAATTTCACTTGGAATTTTCTTGCGTAGCATATTAACCACTTTTGATCCTAGTTTAGGCCTTCACCCTTAATATATCTACTAGATACCCATTATATGGTTGTTGCCAAAAATGCCAAGCGCCTCAAGTTTAATCCAATACCTTTGATGGGCCAGGGATTTCTAAATATGCTTTTGAACTAAATGACATGCTTCCTTATCTGATAGCTTCTATTGTGCGAACTGTAATATACTTGGGTGGTGTAAGAGACCTGTATTTCTGAATTTATATTCAATTTTTCATCACCGTTAGCTATTTCCTGTTCTGGATGGTGGCCACTGCTGCCTCTGTCCTTGTAGGTCTGCATAATGTGCTCTATGGTTTCCACTCCAATCGATTGCTGCTGTACTTGGTATCTTTGGTTGTTATCAGTTTCGCAGTCTCAACATTATTAGTTATTGGCCTAGAAGAGCAATTTAAGTTTCAGCAGACTTCTCATGGTCTGCAATTTTGTATAATATTTTCATTTATTATTGTAAATCTGTTCTTATGCTTCTACAAAAACATTACTATGTTGATTTTCCTGTTTATTCTCCTTTTCTGGAACCTAGTACAAATGCTTGTCAGTTCCATTTTCTTTTTCATGAAAAGGATCTTATATTATATTAAATGCAATAAGATACAAGATAGTTTTCAACAAAGTAATGTAGATTTTGATAACGAAGGCTGGCGTTTCAGTTCCATTTTGATAACGAAGTAATAATGTAGATTTTGGTATGGGGGATTCTGGGAGTTACAAATAGAGAGATAATTTTATTAAAATCTGTATCTTTCTTATTTCAGGAAGTGGAGATTAAAAAAAAGATAGCTGAAGAAAAGTTAGCAGAACTAGAACAGGAAAGCGATTCATCATCTGAAGCAGGGTTTTCAGGGATCTTGAAGAAACATGATCTAAATGGAAAAGTGGGCGACTCCTCTAAGGTCTCGAGCAGGAAAAAGCAGCAGCTTTGCAGGAACTTAAATTGAGGCTTGATGCATTAGAAAAGATTGTTAGGGAAATGACTAGTGTTGAGGCAATGAAAACTTCTAGTGCAGAACCTCAGATGAAGCAAGAGATGCAATCAAGCAACAGAACAGTTACCTCAACTAATGGTAAAGGTGACATCGATAAAAATCTCAAAGAAAGAAGTAAGAACAAAGACACCTGTCCTAGTAATAATGCTGATTCCAAAAGTGCTTCTCAGCTAGACAAACTTCATCATGCACGAGATGAATCTCCTGGATCGACAAACAAGTAGGTGCTCTTGATGACAGGAAAGATCATTGAGAAAATGTGACAAGCCTATAGTCAATCCTGTCAGCCCATTATTCCAATAATCTTATCAGTGCCAATATTCTGCAAATGCTGCTTGCAAATGTTTTTCCATCGTTGCTTTCTGTGTATATCTTTTATACTGAAGATTAGTTGGTTTACAAAGGTCATGTATCTTGTAATGGTTAAAACTCTTTTCATGCATAAAAAAGAACTAGGATATGCATGTCAAGATCTATTATGCCTCATGAGGCCAAGAACATCAGAGATATTGGGCAATCTATAGAACACGATTAGAGAAATCACCAGTGTTTAAGGGAAGCTCCACATTGTCTTAGGAATTTGGCACACCATATAAATATTCACTGTTGTTTGCTATATGCAGAGTAGACAACTCTTGTTATGCCGAACGGGTTCCAAATTAGAATTGGACCGAGCTATTTCTGACACAGTCATTGAAAATCAGACGGTTTGGATTAAATAAATCCTATGTTCCACCAAGTTTCCGGGACGGGGACGGCAGGGGACGTGTTTCTGGGACGGATTTTTTTTAGGCCTTTTTTTAGGGGACGGCTATTAAAAAATAAGGGAAAATTTTAAAAATATAGGAAATTTCAAATATTCATATGATAACATTGCTAAAGCAAACCTTAATACATAAAATTAGAGTTGAATTGAGATTTCACATAAGATTTATCATTTAACCTTAAAAATATAGGAAATTTCAAATATTCATATGATAAGTATAACACATTGATAAACTTAAACTTAAAGCATTCCTCACTGTCTTCTTGCATGAAAACTCCCCATTCGTGTAGGAAAAAATTGGTTTGTAACAAGAATATGATATACCAAGATCAAAGACCAAAAAGTTTGGTATTTGGTGGCATATTTCTATGGAAAGAAAAGCGCTACAATATATTTTCTTTTAGACATCCATAAAGTAAATGTTGACAGAACTGTTTGAATTGTGTGGTGGCATATAAATTTATTAAGGATGGATGATAAACAACATGCAGGCTTCAAAATTCAAAATTGAAATCACACGATAAGAATCCTATCAATGTCATGTAATCTAAAGAGACTACAAGTATAAGCTCCATACTTTATAATAGAACTATTTTATTCATTTCTCTCACAACTTATAGATTATACCAATGGATGATAACTAAGACTAACCACACATGACTTCTTAAAGGTCTGTTGTTGACCATTTGAACGAAGCCAACATGCAGCTTTGATTGAAGATATCCAAAACAAAGGGGTGACATTTAATAGCATATAAAGTATTTCTCTCAATTATAATAGCGGAATATACCAGCCCATTTCATCTTCAATCTCCTCAATTATCTAATCAATGTAGACCATTGATTTAAATATAAACATTGTTTTGGTAACCAACTATTTTCTGTTATTGTTAATCTCTTGTTGGCTTTTAGTAGTGTCTTATCGACTCTTTTGTTATGTTTAGTTGTAGTTGACAGTTGTGTTTTAACCGAAAATCATTGGTTCTTTGATTCTTTTGTCATATAAACAAAATGATTCATTTCAGGGGAAGGGCACTGATGTGACAGTTCCTCCCTGTACCAAGTGATTGTATTGAAGTTTGAACACTACCTTATGCAATAAATTTGTTATTCAAAAATGAGCTTCTTTTTTGTTTTGATGTTTGTTTTAGGTTTAGGGCACTTAGAAATGAAAGTGGGGGTCCTTGTGGGCCCCCGCATTGCTTTACTTTTAATTAAAAGTGTGTTTTTTAAAATGTGTTTTTTAAGCCTGTTTGCTTAGGGGGGGGGGATTCTTTGGACCTCCCTGCAGATGCGCTTAGGGGACAACTAGAAGTCCCCTAAACGTATCGGGACGTCCAGCTTGTCCTCCGCCCCTCGCTTTTTTTTTTTTTTGACGTCCCTTGGACGTTTCTAAAATTTGCAAAGTTTGGGACGGGAAGGGGACGCTTCCCCGTCCTCGAGGTTCAAACGTCCCGTACGGGGATGAGCTAAAAAACATAGAGGACACGTCCTCGTGGAACATAGAATAAATCGAATGATCGATGATACCGAGCTATTTAATCGCTTTTACCTTTCTTTGTAGATCATTTTGTTTCATCCTCTGTTGTGCCATATAATCAAAGTAACCATTAAGGCATACTGCTATTCACCGACCTAGGTTCCGCATCTATTGGGGTATCATAGTCCTAACACTCGGGAGATACAGATTGTTGTTATCCACACCAGTATTTTGGTTGTGCTGGTGCATCCTAGTCACAACGGCTGTCAATTTCAATTCCTTAGGGCCTTATCGACTGTGGGTTGGAAAGGAGGAATTTGAAGACCCTGATCATGGCGGTAAGGGGCAAAATTTTTCGCAAGCTAGGTATGGTTGTTGCTCTCATTGTCATGATTTGTTACGACCACGACTTGGCCAAAGACAAAATAAGATCCTCTTTTTCGTGGGGTTTCTCATCATTTTCGTTGAAGGGTTTTCGTCATTTCTTCTGGTAGGAGTTCGGTGGTTTAATGTGAGCCTCCTCCGATATGTGAAGAGTATTGAGCATTACGGAAGGTCACAACCTGTATATGTCATAAATTTCTTAACTTCGTTTATGATAAATGTTATGATTTGAAAGATCCCAAATAATATTCTTTGCCCTAAATCAGATTTTAGTGACTTGCAAATGAAGAAATAAGACTGTTGAAACCCTTGACCAGCAAACTAGGGCAAAATTTAATTTTTCCTAGCCAAAGCGACTAGGGTTTTTGATGGATCTCCACACAAATCACACTCAAAAATTATGTTTTTTATTCCAGGTGATTGCAAATAATTTTAGAGCTCAAATTATGTAAAAATCAATATTAATTGCAGCCAAATAACTTGGGAAAAACCAGATCTGAAACTGAACATAAATTGCCTGGAAACCCTCTTAAATTGACTCAGAAAAATTAGGAAAATACAGCCTTTTGTTTCACAAATATTTGGAGATGTCTGACAATAATTTTTAGAAGGAAATACCTCTAGAATGATGCCAAAACAGTCCCAAAATGAGTCGACCCAACTGCTGCAATAAATCTCTGAAAATACCTCCAAAAAGCACTGTTGAAATTAACTAGAAATCTGATTATAACCGCTGGGAATTTCTGAGTGAAATACCCTCTCAATCCCTTGGGGTTTTCGTCCGCAAGAGATAAATCTACAAGGGTTTTCGTCCTTGGAATTTCTTGAAAAAGTTGGGAGCTCTTTGTAATGAAAATTTGATAATAAAATTATGGATATCCCCAAGCAAGTTGACTTGCTCATATAAAAGAAAAACAACCCAAAAGCACCTCCAAAATCAGCCAATGATATTATTTTATCCTCCCTAGGTTGGTCGTATTTTCCTTATGCGCCAATTGTCACACTTCCTATTTTTTATCCCATAGGCAAGTCACATTTTTCTCCCTAATACAATTAAAATTAATTGTATTTTAACATTGACATTTGATTTTAATAATAAACTTTATTATTTATTATATGTGCAAATTATAATATTATTTTAAAAATATTTGCACAATATAATAAAATAATAAAACTTAGTCACCTTGGATACTTCCTTTGGCTATCGGGTATACAAAAGGGCCAAAGGTCTTCGTTCTAGCTCATTTGGAAAGAGGGGACATTACATGATCAACATGTCCGAAGAAATCTTTGCCGGGACTCGGGAGGGAACATGGGCGTCTAATGACGGAGTAAGCTTACTGGATTTTGGCTTTCATATTCGTGGTGGACCTTGGGGCAAAGGCCATCCACATTTTGATTTTGGGGAAAGGTCATTATTTGACCTACTCTAAGAGAAATTTATTACCTACACCTCTGGACTACATAAATTGGATCCCCCAATATGAAATGACTAACACCAGACAAAATGTAGAAGCATTTAAGGAATCCATACGTGCAGGTTTTGTTATAGGATTGTGAGCACCCTCCCTCAATATACAAGATTTGGAGGATGATTACATGAAGAAGCAGACCACCTTAAATGTGTACCTTTCACTAAAGGCGTAGAGAAGGTGGACCATTAACCATGCATTGCTAATTTCCTACGAAGTTTTACTCATTTCTTCTCCCAAGCAAGAACCTTGTAGTGGTAAACTTATATTTGGGCTTCCTCGTTGAGTCATTAGTAAATACCTGTTGGGATCCACATCCACTAGGTATGCAATTTCACATTATTAGATAGTCGTCTCACACCTCAAACTTCACTGATAGTCTCACTCCTTGCAATGTGTCAAGTGTATTGTGTTTACGCGCATTGCTGGGAATTTCAAAGGTCTAGGTTCAAAACATGTTTCACTTTGGATAGAGGGAACTCTCCTATTCTCATCGTATATAACACAACACTTTGGATTCAGGTGTGTATTATTGTCTACACTAAAACTGTTTGTTTTACCTCCTCAAAATTGTCATGCTTGATCTTTGCTTGTTGCATGTTGTGTGAATGAATGCCTCAAGCTTGACACCTCAACAATGCACCTCATTTATGAATTCTTGCTCCAAGTAAAGAATTTTCCCCATTGAGTTGGGCTTCAAATCTTTTAAGGTGATATGCTTCTCTTTGAATTGATCTTAAATGCCACGAGTCTGAGTCCTCATCACTCAACACAATCGTCTTTTTAGGCTTAACTTTCTTCAAATTGTCATTTTCACCTTTTCCCAGGTATTATAATCATTATGGTGGCTATGAATATATTTACCTCGAAGGCATAACCAAATTGGATCGAAGGTGGTCCATGTTGACAACCACCAGTCCATTCGTATCAACAACACTATTATTTTTGTTAGTTTCACTATTTGGTGCAGGTGGTATCAAACGCAAGGTACTGTGGTGCAAATGTTATCCCATGCAGGTTTATTTTCCTCTCGATCCTTTGTTTCGTGATCTCATTATGAGATATCTTACTTTGGTCGCTATTAACAATGCTTATATGGGGGAAATATGACAAAAGTGCTCCAGTAGATATTTACATACACTAACAGTCTTGTTTATATAATTTAACTTTGGTTTACAAGTGGATTTGAGTTGTATTTTGTTTAACCTTATTCCTTTTCACGTGACTCAATATATGGATAGGGGAAACAAATTTTGAAACATAGTCGAATTTTCCACAGTTTATGAAAACGGGTAGGTGCAAATTGTAATCCTGTTTATATCTTTATTTTCTTAATTCTCACTCCACAGTATTTGTACCAGATACAACCATCAAGTCCATTCTCACACAACAAGAGTTCGGATCCAAGAGAGGGAACTGGGTGGCCAAGGTCCAAGAATATGACATTGACATTAGACCAACTAAGCTCGTTCGTGGAAAAGGCTTGTGTGAACTCATCGCTGAGGGAGCTGGACATGGGTTACTGGAGGATGAGGCTGATCTTCCTACCATTTTGTTTCTTGGCTCAATCGACTGAATGGTATGCTGATATCACACATTTTCTCACCTATGGGGAATGCCCCTCTCATTTGACTACCAAAGAAAAGAGAGCTGTTAAACTAAGGTCAGCCCAATATGTTTTGTGGGAAAATGCCTTGTTTAAGCGTGGATTGGATGGGAGATTTTTAAAATGTGTGGACAAGGAACAATAGAAGAAGCTACTTTCTGCTTTTCATAATCAGGCATGTGGAGGGCACTACTCATCAACTGTTACTACTCACAAGATTCTTCGTGGAGGATATTACTAGCCTACCTTGTTCAGGGATGCATCAAAGTGGGTTGATAAATGTGAAGCATGTCAGACTTTTGTGGGTAGACCTAAGTTGGCCTCTTTGCCCCTTAAACCAGTTGTAATCGAAGAACCTTTTCAACAATGGGGTTTGGATTTCATTGGAACACTTAATCCCTCTTCTAGTGCTGGTCATACCCATGTATTAACCGCCACAGATTATTTCACCAAATGGGTAGAAGCCATTCCAGTAAAGAGTACTACTTCAGAAGTAGTATGCAGTTTTATCAAAGAAAACATCTTGGTAAGGTATGGTGTGCCAAACAAGATCGTGACAGATAATGCTTCAAATTTTTCTTCAACCGAGATGATGGATTTTTGCTATGGATATGGCATCTCCCTGGCTCACTCCTCAGATTACTATCCTTAGGGGAATGGACAAGCAGAATCAACAAATAAAAATCTGGTGGCTATAATAAGGAAATTAGTCAATGAATCCCAATGGAACTGGCACAAGAAACTCTATGATGCTCTTTGGGCAGATAGGATCACACCTAAGAGAGCCATTGGGATGTCTCCTTTTAGGTAGTATATGGAGTGGAAGCCCAATTGCCAGTCACAGTGGAGCTACCAGCCCTGCATTTAATGAAGGCCATTGAAGATACTAGTTTCAATGATTCTTTGGATAAGAGGATCATGTATCTCCACAAATTGAATGAGGACAGATTGAAAGTTGCTGATAGGATATCTGCCCACCAACAGAAAGTAAAGGTCTTATTTGATAAAAAGGCCAGGTTCAGAGATTTCAAAATTGGAGACATCGTTTTATTGTGGGATAAAAGGCATGAACCTCATGGCAGCCATGGCAAGTTTGATTCCCTTTGGCTCGGACCTTTCAAGATCAGGCACTTTGCTGGTAAGAATTCTTTTTACCTTGATTATATGGATGGTTCTTCTCTCCCACTTCCTTATAGTGGGCAGTACCTGAAATTGTTTAAGTCATAGGTGATTAGGAAGTCCTTTTGTATATTTTGTATAGCGTTTTGTTTTTCCTTCCTTCTCTCTGTTTTGGTGTGTTGTCTTCTGTATTGTTTTGGTTTGTTGACTCCGTGGCCCAATGGATAAGGTACTGGTCTACTTCCCCTAGTTTGTCTAAATTCTTGCCTTGTCTCATTCTTTGAACTTATGCCAAGTCATCCCCAGAAGGAGCCAGCTGTTGTCCACTCAAAATTCCCCTGCTTTTGAGAAGTTGAAAATTGAAAAATTTGAAGTTAAATGTCTTTTCTGTTGTCCTGGTAATGTGAAAAGTCAAGAAATTGGAAAATCTGCGTTTTTGGGTCATTTTGTGTGATTTTCGGGCATGTCGGACATTTTTGTCCCAAGTGTCCCAAGTTCATTCGGGCTCTCTGTTCCCGATCGACCGCTTTACCCGAAGTCCGTTCTTTTCGGGCCCGTCAAAACTTTTTGTCCCAAGTGTCCCAAGTTCGCCCGGGCCCATTGTTCCCTTTCCGTCCGAATCGGGCCGAATTGAGTATTTCACGATTACTTTCGTCCCTCATGTCCCGAAGCATTTGTCAGGCATACTTTTCCGGTTTGCCGTTTCACCGAATCGCGCAAGGCGTCCGCGTGTCCCAAATGAACTAAAGGCCATTCGAGTTTATTTTTCCCGCTTTTCACAAATATCTTGCTTTCCAACTTGGTAGGTGTGTATTTAATGCGCATTAATTGTCTCTCTCTCTCCTGCACGGCTATATAATGAATCGCCCTTATGCGTTGCAGACACCGCTTGCCATCCTTTGCTCATACCTTTGCGATCAAGATTTCTGCGCGCATACTCATTCCCCCGCAATTTCATCCGAGTCTAGATTGCAACCTTGACTTTTCAAATTGCTATCAAAATGAAGATTAAATTCCAAGGCCAGGAGCAAGTCTCACCGCTCGAGTCCGTGCCTCCGATATCGGGGACAGTGAGGTTCGCCACCTCGACTTTGGAGATTTTTGGGCAAGAATGACAGACGTGCAAACCCTTCACCTATGGCATGCGATTCATGACAGTGGTTTGGCATTCGCCGGTGGTTTCCCTATCTCGGTGCAATGCGCAGATACGGTGCTTTCCTGCGGCGCTCATTACAACCCTGATTCGAATGAGCTGACGAATGTGCATGGGGAACTCATCGCTAAACTTGACGCTACGCCATTGGCACTGCCCTAAGAATTCCAGAGATGGACAATGCTATAGTAATTTCCCAGAACTAGGTGCAAGCCCTCTTCGATCAGGATAGTGAGAAATACAAGGTGCGGGTGGCGAAGTCCTGGCTTAAAAACCCTAAAAAGGGGGCGTCTCGTCTGTCCAAGGTTCTTTTCCGTGCAGACTTCAATGAGGAGTTGTCGGATTTTATAATCCTACTGGCTCGGGTCATGGGCTTACCCTCTACCAATGAGTTTCATTTCTGGATGTGCCCACTCATCAATATGGTGTGCGAAGGGACTCAGAATATCAACTGGGCAGAGATCATCAGTATGAACCTAGCGGAGCAGCTGTCTAATGTACAACAAACAAAGAAATTCTATATGACTTCATACCTGATGTATACTCTGGCAGCATCGAGGCAATGGTTTGGTTTCTCATACATCGATGCTCACAAGGGTGACCCCGTATATGCCTACTGCCCTCAGTTCACCCTGGAAACTAGCAATCGCAACTTCAGAAGGGTGAATGATGCCTTCACCATGTACATTGTCAGGCTTCTGGAGAGTGACACAACGAGGAGATTTTCTGATGAAGCTATGAATCTGATATCGCACTACGGTGCCTACTTCATCCAATTTAGAAAATTTTCCTATATCAGGCTTGCTGGCTATGAGAGCACCCCTCTCAAACTCCCCATGTTCTGCAATGATAAAATGGCCTTAATAGAAGTATGCAGGTAGCTGGAAAAGTTGCACAGAACCTGCAGGGATAAGAAAATTACTGGCTTGCACTTCCCCATCACTTTGGGAAACTACACCTGCAAAACAGCCCTAGATGCTCAAAACATAGAAAGAGCCCTGGCTCCATCACTGTCCATTTCTTCAAGCCAAGAACCTATTTTGACTTGAAGAAATTTATTGAAAGCGAACATCAAGATCACTTATCATCATAAATGATACGAGAAGATTATTGGGCTAATGTGTTGATGATTTTGAAGCAAGGAGGCATTATGGCAGGTTTTCTCTTCAACTAATTCAAGAGCTTAACCTGTACCAAGTTCCTGAAGGGCTCCAGGATGATAATTCTGACCTGTACTCATATGAGTATGACAATGTGGTCAAACACACTCCCTTGGAGGATTTGGATTGGTTCAAAAAGGAGAAGGACGATCTGGCAGAAATCCTAGCTCCCATCTTGGTAAGAACCAAAATATGGTTTGACAGGAGAGTTCGTGAACTCAGAAGACATTCAGGTGAGTCCTCCAAAGACACCTCAACACCAAGAAAAGAGGCATTGTCACCTGATTCGAGAGCACATATGCAGACCCCTCCTGCCTCGTCAACTCAAGGTCCCACAGTCTCCACTCCTTCCTCATCCACACAGGTATATCAAAAGAAAGTCAGAGAAGTCAAGAAGGAGCCTGTGGAGGAAGATCCCCTAAGGAAGCATACGGAGTTGCCCTCAGGCCCAGAGAACATCATTGTTCTCAGTGAAAGCGAGGAGAGTGAAGTGCCGGTCTCTACAAGTGCTCCAGAAGCCCCCATGGATAAAGAAAAGGAGGTCCAAAGCACTGAGCTTCCGGGTGCTAGTGATTCCTCTGTACCAGAAGCCCCAAGCGCTCCACTCATATCCCAACTAGAGGCAACAGCAGTGCAAACCTTGGGTGCCATGAGTTCTCTGTCTCTTGGCCCTCTTGCCCCACCTTCTTCTTCCTCCTCCTTTTGCATGGGTGCAGCCTCTTGTTGATAGTAGGAAGAGAAAGTCTTCCTCCCGGATCTCAGGACCCAATTTTGATGTTGTGGCGGCCTTATTAGGCACTACTCCTCCTACTCACGCCAAAAAAGCCAGAACTACCTCCAGGATAGTGTCTGATGCTCAGGGCCAACAATTCCTGGAGATAGCCAAGCCTAAGGTAGACAAGCCAGAGCAAGATTTGCAAGCATCTGATCTGGAGCTCTCGAGAATTCCCATGGGAGAGTCCACCCCTGAAGGTGAGATCCACAATCTTCAGGAAACAGTCACCAGAGTCATTGGGAGGGTAGAGAAAGGGCAGCAAACCATAGAGCAGTTGGAGGAATAGGCCCAGATTCTTACAAGTTTCATCAAGTCCCTGTTGTCCAAAGATAAAGTTTTGGATCCTACCCCATTGACTACTCTTCCACCACCTGTAATTCTGAGCCAGGATGAAGTGCAGAGTATCAAAGACATGCACAAGTATTCCATCTATGGAAGGGCTATGGAGGCCATGGTGGATGATATGCTTGTTGCAGGATTGAATTTCATTGATGAAGCCTTCAAACTCCACGGGAAGGTGAGAAATTTGCAACAGAAGCTCTCCTCCACTATTGGGAGCATAGATAAAGAACTTAAACTTTGGAGCAGTTGCATAGTAGACCTTCGCCTCATGGGACAAACAGATGAAAATATTTTAATGGCAAGCAAGGTCTTCGATGATGCAAAGGATAACTTGTCAAAGTCCTGGGTCTACAGCATGGAATGGAAAATCAAGGTGCTGGAGGAGGCTTTGGGAGAGTTAAGAAATAGCTGGCAGAAGGGTGAGGCCTTCAAGACTCTAGTTGTATCTGCCTTCAAGGATATACATTGCCATCTTCATGATGAGACTTCTGGTGTGTCTCTCTCTTTACAAGAAATCAAAGCTCAATTCCGAGCTTTTGTCAAAGGTAACCTATTCAAGGAGAGTTCCATTTCCAAGGAAAAGATGAAGGAGATCTTCTCTCTTCAATCTGCTATAGAGGAAGTGAATAAAGATTATCATACTCATGTCGAATTCGACAAAGAAATGGAGAAGTGCCTCGGATTTTGGACTCAGTCCACTGCCAACACATCGGTCCCACGAGGCAGAGACATAGCAGAGGCGTTGAAAAGATTCAGCAAAGCGGATCCTAAAGTCAGTGGGCCCCTCCCATTCATGAACACCTGTCTTTTCTCCTAATTCTTCTCTTTTCTTCTTTCCTTTCTTCTCGAATTTATTGTAATTAGTTGGGGTATTGCGATTAGCAGCCCTCTAACTAAACATTAGTTAAAAGAAGTAGTTACCAAAGAGTAACTAATTTGTAAACTATATAATGGCCTCTCCTCACCATTTTGTGGGGAAGAACTTGGCTTATTTATAAAAGTGTAAAGAAATCACAAAGAAATCAATACAGAAGGATTTCCATTCTTTGTCTTTCGATTCCTTTTATTCATACGCTGTCCATTAAATATTGTTAGATCATTTGTTTACATTATGCTGAGAAGCTTTGTATTCTTGTAGATGTTATTTATAGAACTGTGTGTCTATTCAAATTTCATCTTATTAATGTAAGTACAAATGATCTTATTCCAATCCACTGTAATCTTGCATGCATAAGGAATTATTCTGTCATCTATAATTCTGGATGGTGCCTTTCTACTTATTTTCACATTTTCATTCCTCTGTCCTTTTGTAATTGGTAACCTATTTAGGAAACACTTTTATGATATCCAAGTTCCATAGTGAAACCATGCTTTGTATATGTGTAAATAGGTTCTTCACTGAATAAGGGAACCTCTCCCATTAAAGAGGAGGGAATTCTTGTCCCCTGACTGTTGCTCTTCTTGAAGTTCCTTTTTGACGACCAACATAATCTGTATGATCTTGGAACATTTGTCAATCTAGATCTATAACTCGTATGGTCTTGGAACCTTTTTCAATCTAGATCTATAATCGTATGGCCTTTGTTGTATGTCTCTCTTGCTTGAACAACTTTAGGATGCCTGTAATCACCTATAACAAAGTAAAAATCATAAAATTTTGCAGTAACCCTTCATCAGAACATTAACAAACCAAAAGGAGAAAACATGTGTGTGTGGTTGAGGTTGAACTACACTTAGAGGTCAAAATCCTAGTTGGTGAACTAATCTAAATGTTGTACTACATGTCCTCATTGTGGGATCAAACCTCATGTAGTTTTTCTTGGTGCTTATGCAAGTGTGAATAATTAACCAATCCCTTAGAGGCATCCTCGTGTCTCTTGACACAAAGATAGTGTGCTAATTGTATAGTGTAGAATGTAGCTACTTTGCAGTAGTAGTGTGATGTGGTGTGCGTAAGTTACATGATATAACCTTTTGTTGCTTGAGACCCTTGAATAATGTTTGGATTGATATTTCTTTTGCTAGGACATGGCTCTATGACCTTTGCGTGCTTGAAATGGAGGAAGCTAGATTCTTCGATCAAGTTGAGTGCTTTAGACCTTTAGTAGGGACCCGATCCGTAAACTTCTACTTTGGAACTCTGAATCACACAATTATGCTTTTCTACTTTCAACTTTGGAAAATGACAGATTTTCTTAAATATTAGAGCTTCGTGAGTGATTATCTAGTGCTATAGAAGGAAATTGCAGAGAAGGAAATAATTCAAACTTCAACACCAACAATTTTATCCTAGAAACCTCCAAGGAGGAAAACCAGTCAAGAAGGGAAATTGCTCTTTCTTCCCACTTTTATTGGTCTAATATAGACAATTACAGATTACAATAAGTATGAAAAGAAGCAACAATGTAAACCTTCTCTCCAATTACTTGCTTGCTCTGTTTCTACACCTTGCTCCTATAATTCCATTCCAGCACTGAAGATCTTGCTCACTGCTCTCATTAAATTCTGATTCGCCTTCGAATGTCTACTCTCTTGCTCCTTCCATGTATTTATAGGCCTTCCCATGTCCTCCCGTGCACTGGAGGATGTGAAGGGGCATGGAAGTGAAGAGACACGGCTGGGCGCTTCAAATTCGCGTCCATTCGTGCTATGTTCTTCTTTTTTGTTCAAAAGTGCTGTGGATCGCCGCCCGAAAGCAGATCGGCGGTCATAGGACCGCGCCATGCAGGCGGTGGTTAAAGCCGCCGCCACTCTGCACAGAGTGGCGGTTCCTTCTAGAACCTTCGTATTCCTCAATTTATTTATTTTTCCTTCTTCTTCTTCTTGGTGCTGATGAAACTGATGAAGTGGTGTGTTTTTCTGGATCCCTATGGATCATACCTCCCTACTTAGGAGGCTTTTGGTCCCACAAAATCTTAGTGGTGGAGTGGTAGAGGAATCAACTTCCTCTTGTGCTCATTCGAGTACCACTGGGTCTGCCTTGGTGTCTTCTCTCGTCCAACCTGCCAAGACTCCTGTGGATCTCTGGTTTCTCAGTGCTACATCCTCCTCTGAGATGCCTCGAGTACAATCCTCTTTGGAAGGTAACTTCTGTATCTTTCCTTCTTTGTCATGCATAGATGGCGTTAGTGGGTGCGAGCTCTTGCAACTCACTATTGTGTGCATCTGCATGAGGTATGGCCCAAAGGTTTCTTCTCCAACCTGCTCAAGTATGGCGAAGGTCCCATATTGTAGTGGTTTAGTCCTTTCTTGTCTCTGCCTCTTGAGATGGATTGGCTGAATCCTCTCCAAGTATGCTGCTGTTATAGTCACCATTCCTTGTATCTCCTCTTCTTCTTGCTGCCCCATGGTCAGGTCTAGTGAATCCGTAGGTAGATATGGTGATTGCATAGTGGAAGTTTGTTTTGCTCCTTGAGTGAGCAGTTCCTGTGGTGTCTTCTTCTGCAAAAACTAACAAGTGCTATCCAAATTCTCCATCCTTTGGTCAGAAATATCGCTCTCATGTCCATTTTGTTTTTCTTCTAATGAAAGCAACAAAATTGATGATTTTCTGAATAAGTCTTGGTGCTTGGTTGGCACTTACCATAGCTTTCTTTGATTTTCTCTGGTGTGCCCGGATGTTAAAATTAACTCCATCCTTGACCCATATGAACCGGTTCTCCCTCCTTGTGAACACAACATCCTAGCATACAAGTAAGGACTTCGAAGACAACGTCAAATGCATCAAGTGGAATAATATCAGCCTCTAATACATCTATGTATTGGGTATTTATCCCAAATTGAAACTTACACTTCCTTGTAACTTGTATTTCTACACCCTTCTTCACCCATCCCAGTGGGTATGGATGTGGATGTGCGTAAGTCTCTAGACCAAGTTGTTTTACAACCGCATCAGAAATCAGATTTGACTGAGAACCAAAATCTACTAAAGCATTTACCTTAGTCTTCTTGATTTGGATTTTGATTTGAAATAGCTTACTCATCTCTTCTTCTTCTGCTGCCCCATACATGTTAGTGGCCATGCATCCTAGCCTTTCATCTACATCCGAATCATCCTCAATCTCCACCTCTCCTTCTATCTTCACAGTGGCCATGGATTTCTTGGAATCCTTGGTTCGGTGCTTTGGGTGCAATTCCGGATGCAACTTCCAACATGTGGCATCAGTATGTCCATTTACATCACAATTCTTATAGAAATTCTTAGGATCTTTACAAGTATGCAAAGTAGTAATGGCATGTTTACCTTTCCATTTACCTCTGTTACTTGTCTTCCCTTGTTCTTTGTCCTACTTTTGTTCTGTTGACTGGTCTCCCTTTGGCTCTATTTCTCCTTGCTTCTTCTCATCATTAATGTAGTATGCTTGTACACAAGCTTCATTGAGATCCTTGGGATTCATGGAGATTACCTTCCTTCGAAGGTGAGTGTGAAGTCCTCCCAAATACTTGGTCAGAATGTCCTCATCCTCCAAGTCCATATTAAGCAACATGGCTTGTCTTCAAAATTCCATAGTGTAGTCTTGCATGCTTTGACCGTTGCCCTGTCTAAAGTACTGCCACTTAATCATCATGTCAGTCTTATGGCCAATAGGATAGAAGTTAGCTCTAATCAACTCTTTAAAACCCTTCCAAGTATTGACAATAGGACATTTCTTCTTCTCACAAGTGGCTAGATGGGTTTCCCACCAAACCAGAGCATGACCTTCCATTTTGAGACATGCAAAGGTGACCCTTTGTGCCTCAGTGACATTATGCACACTAAAATAGAATTCCAACTGTTTTAGCCATTTATCCAGTAATTCTACATCTACTTGTCCTTCAAAATTCTTTATTTCCACTTTTGTTTCAACTTTAAAAGGTGTATATGCAGATTTTACCTTCTCGCTTACAATTGGCATCTCTTCATGCTCTTCCCATTCTTCCTCTTTGTGGCTCTTTTCGATACCAAATTTTTCAGCTAGTGCTTAAACCACCGAGTCCATGGAATCTTGCTTAACCGAAGCCGTCTTTTGCAGATCTGAAAGCTCTTTTTGTTTTCTATGCAATCTATCCATCATGGTCTCTAGCATCTCAACTCTATGGACCAAGTTCTCTTCCTCCATTTGAGCTCGAATTCTCTATTTCCACTTCTTCGTAGAAATATCTGGCTCTTGCAAGGTAAAAATTCTTTGCCTTTGGACCTTGTCACTGTCATACAAAATCACAAGAAAGATTTGAATTCCACAACCCTGGATATATAATCAGCTCTGATACCAAAATGATCCGTAAACTTCTACTTTGGAACTCTACAAATCACACAAATATGCTGTTCTACTTTCAACTTTGGAAAATGACAGATTTGCTTAAATATTAGAGCTTCGTGAGTGATTATCTAGTGCTATAGAAGGAAATTGCAGAGAAGGAAATAATTCAAACTTCAACACCAACAATTTTATCCTAGAAACCTCCAAGGAGGAAAACCAATGGGAAGGGCAACTGCTCTTTCTTCCCACTTTTATTGGTCTAATATAGACAATTACAAATTACAATAAGTATGAAAAGAAGCAACAATGTAAACCTTCTCTCCAATTACTTTCTTGTTCTCTGTTTCTACACCTTGCTCCTACAATTCCATTCCCAACACTGAAGATCTTGCTCACTACTCTCATTAAATTCTGATTCACCTTGAATGTCTACTCTCTTGCTCCTTCCATGTATTTATAGGCCTTCCCATGTCCTCTTGTGCACTGGAGGATGTGAAGGGGCATGGAAGTGAAGAGACACGGCTGGGCACTTCAAATTCATGTCCATTCATGCTCTGTTCTTCTTTTCTATTCAAAAGTGCCAGGACCGCCGCCTTGAGCAGACCGGTGGTCACAGGACCACCGCCTGCGGGAGGCGGTTCGAAAACCGCCGCTGCCTGCAGACAAAAGTGGCGGTTCCTTCCAGAACCTCTCGTATTCCTCAATTTATTTATTTTTCCTTCTTCTTCTTGGTGCTGATGAAACTGATGAAGTGGTGTGTTTTTCTAGATCCCTATTGATTATGACCACTCTAAATGATGTGCTTTGGGTAGATTTAGGAACCCTTCAAGTGCTTTTAGAGTGATATTTGTGATATGATCTTGTAAGAGCGCCAAATGAGTTATAAAGTGACACCGACTTTCCTATATTGCCTTTCATAGTTAAAATATTCTAATAAGGTCAACGATAGGAAAATGAAATGACCTAAAGAAGATATTCAAATTAAAAATAAAGTCAGTGAACTTGAAGAGCCAAGACCATACAAGTTGGCCAAGACCACACCCCACATTCGATTTAGTTGTGTGTTTTGGATAAAGGAGAAAGCCAAAATATAAACTTTGAACAAGAAGCACATGTTTACTACTTTTATCGAGAAAATGTTCCTAGAATGGATGATAAAGAAAGTGTAATGATAAGTAAGTCATGGGAGAGCTAGAGAGATGGACTGATTGGATTATTAATGAGAGAATTTGTCTTAGCAGGGGAGCATGATCAAACTTGACGCTACACAAGGGAAAGTTACCAAATTCTTGTGTCTACTTTTGCCCCCTTAAAGTGTGCGACTAAAAATTAGATGTTATAAAAATTAAAAAATACATTTGTGCACACATACTTTGTCTTTGCTTGACAATGGTTATTTGATGTGTTGATGTTGGCATGTTTCATGATGAAACCTACAACAAAGAGCATGGTACATGTATATGATACAAACTAAATTTTAATTGAAAATATAGATAATGTATGCAACTTTAAACTTTGCACAAAAGTAAGTGGAGAGAAGAAAAACATCGAAGGAATACTCCTGTTCATTTTGCGGAGGGAGTAGCTTTAGTTCATGCCGTGCCTTGGAAACTTGAAGTTGTTTAGGAGATGTAAAATGATTTGGGTGATCATTCCCCAATTTTATGCCATGACATGGATTACAAGTGTTGTATACACCCCAACACCAAAGAGAGTGAGGAGAGGAGTCAAGTTAGCCCTTTTTAGAGCTTTATAGAGAGAGGATTTAAACTATGAAGAACTCAAAGGTGCTTTGATACCTTCCTTATTTTGGAATCTGTGAGAGAAGAGGAACTATTAGACTACGAAGAACTTATTTTCTTCGATGCTTTCCACACATGGGAATTATTCCAAAGATGTGGGACCTTTGATCCTTGAAACAAACCTCTAAAGAAAGATAACTCTTATAGTAATTTATTCCTATGCCTAAATAAGGAAAAACATACATGACTACACATATACTTTGTCTTTTGTCGACAATGGTTCTTTGATGTGTTGGTGTTGGCATGTTCCATGATGAAACCTACAACATAGAGTGTAGTAAATTTCTATGATAGAAACTGAATTTTAATCTAAATATAGATAATGCATGTAACTTTGAACTTTTCACAAAAGTGGAGAAGAAAACGTGTAGGAATATTCTATTTATTTTCTAGAGGGAGGATCTTTGGTTCATGCTATCCCTAGAAACTTGAAGTTTTTGAGGATGTAAAATGATTTGAGTGATCAATCCCCAATTTTATGTTGTGGGAGAGACTAAGTGTTGGATATACCCCAAAACCAAAGAGAGCGTGGAGAAGAGCCAAGTTTCCCTCTTTTCCGGAGCTTTGTAGAGAGAAGGATTTAAACTACAAAGAATTCAGTTGCTTTGAGGCCTTCCTTATTTGGGAGTCTAGCAAGAGAAGAGGAAATATTAGACTATGAAAAACTTATTTGCTTCAACGCTTTCTACACAACAACATGGGAATTCTTCCAAAGACGTAGGATCTTTGATCCTTAAAAGAAAACCTCTCAAAAATCTAACTCTTATACTAATTTATTCCTATATGACCACCGAGCTAAGATTGTAGGGAAAATGGAGAGAGAAATAACACAAATTGTTTAGACACTAATTAAATTTAATGTTATGGGAATGTACAACAATAAAAAGGATGTAAGAGTTTGTAATAAGTGGACTATCCCGATTAATTAGCTTCCAACATTAACCATTCACAACTAGAATAACGCTTTCATACTTGTAACAATAAATAAAGGATAACTAACTATTCAAATATATAAGAGGAAAAATTTTATTTGTACATGGTCAAAACAAGAAGGATATGGATGTTCATGAAGATTAGAGATTGTAAATGCTTTTTGTTGATCTTAGAACTAGAAAATGGCATTGGCTTTGACGCTTTCCACACAAAATGGGAGTTCTTCCAAAGATGTGGTACCTTCGATCCTTGAAACAAAACCTCTAAAGAAAGCTAACTCTTATACTAATTTTTCCTATGCCTAAAAAGTAAAAATGTACATGAGTGCACACATACATTGTCTTTGCTCAACAATGATTCTTTGATGTGTTCTTGTTGGCATGTTCTAGGATGAAACCTAAATAAAGAGTGCTTTGGACATGTCTATGATAGAAACCGAATCTTAATTTAGAATATAGATAATGCATATAACTTTAAACTTTACACAAAAGTAAGTAGAGAGAAGAAAAACATGGAAGGAATACTCCTGTTCATTTTTGTTGGAATGTAGGCCTAGATAGGCCTAATAGGTGTTGTCATTGATGTAAAACCACATTAATGACAAAGTGGATGTTGTAGGATGATGGTATGATGATGTATATAGTGCTAACATTTTTTTAGATGTGGTTCAACTGGTACAGTGAGATTCAATGGTGCAAGCTTGCTTTAACAAGCCTATACAGGTGCCTAGGTGGTGTTGCATGATAGAATGAGCTTCATGGATGCTTGGTGAGCATGTTGACATGATTTACAACATGATTTGAGGGTTATTGAGCACTCATAAAAGTGGTATGGTACATGTACAGGTGTTTCACTTCTTTACAGGTGCTCATTGGGAGCAGGTATGGTAGCTAGGAGGTGTGGCCAAGTGTTTTGGAGCCATTTGATCTCATGGAAGCATGCATTCAGGTTTTTCATGGTGTATGAGGTATGTTTGGGTAATTTTCAGTGATTCTATGTTCAGTTATTGCATTTTTTCAGTTGACTTAGAGATATTTCCATAAATGTATGTTTGAGCTTGTGACAGTATGTGGGCCCCACCTAAAAATAGTAGTTTTTGAAGAAGAAGATATTTGGGAAAGTTGGTCCAAAGGAGTGGTATGCAAAATTGATCATGTGAAATTTATGTGAGTTTTTATTTATTTCCATGGAGGTTTCTAATCATGTTTATGTAGGTTCATGGTGTTTTGGGGGTCAAACAAGTTGACTGGTCAAAGGGCAGTTTTGGGTCCTTAAGAAGTAGTGTTCAATGTTTTGACTATATCTTGAGCTACATGTGGTTTCTTGAGTTGATTAAAATTGTGTTGGAAACTAGATTAAGATAAATTTTCATTGAATTATGTCTTTCCTCATGATGAGGTGATTTGATGGCGTTTTAGGGATTTATTTCAACATGAACTAATTTGGCGATTCAGATAGGGCATGAAATTGTGAAATTTTGATGTTGTTTGAGGCATGATATGGATTGTATGATGCCTCCTATCACCTGGAACATGAAGATAAATTAATTTTTCATCAAATGAGACTATTTATAAGGATTGATGATATGTATAAATGTTTTTATGAGCTAACCTTTGAAAGTAGCTTTTTTGGCAGGTTGTTTTGGTAAAGGAAAATATTACTTTGTAGTTTCAAGAGAAAGATGTTTCAAGGCATGAAACAAGTTCAGGAGTGTTTTAAAGGTCCTGCCATTTATTTTTATTGGTTACAAGACATGGTTTTATGAAGTATAAGAAATTTGGTGGCATTATGAAGTTTCCAGGATGCTGAAGGGTGCATAAACAACTGTTTTGAAGATTGCAAAGGAAACCGGCCCAAAGTAAATGAAATATTTTATTGGTTGATATTAATTGTGACCATGTATGGATATTAAATGATGTTTTACTCATGTTTGAGGGTTCATGGGTCATGAAAAAGTATGGGACTCATGTTAGGGCATTTTTAAGAATGTGCCCATGGGGTTTTGAGCCATTTTTGGCACATGAAATCATGTTTTTGGCTAGGCCAACCTAATGGGTCTTATGTAACTATTGTAATTTAAATTTATGAATTTAATGAATGTGTATGTGTCAAATTTATTATGAGGTACTGACCTCATTTGATTTGGAAGGAATAAAAGCATATTTAAGTGCTTGTTTGACTCATTTTTGAACAAGTGCTCTTAGAGGGAAGGTGTGCGACCTAGAGAGAGATATTTTGTAGGTATGTGAGCATGATTTGAAGTTTGAGGAAGATCATGAAAGGTTGAGGAAGGCATGAAAATATGATAACAAGAAGATAGAACAAAGAAAATGAAGAAAGAGCAAGAATATGAGAGTTTGAAGACCTAGTGTGTGAGCTAGGGTTTGTGAGATGAATAAGTGATCTCATTAGTTGTGGTAGCAGAAAAATCAGAGATCATATTTCTTCAGGTGGTTGATTTTGTGCTTGGTCATCTTTAGGGGGTTTTATCCTCCTTGTAGAATGGATGCTTTACTAAATTAGGGGTTGGTGCTCCTTGTAGGGTTGGTGCTCTCGCTAAATTAGGGATTTGTGCTCTACTAAACTAGGGGTTGGTACTCATTGTGGGGTTATTTCCTCACTAAATTATGAAACATATCAATATATGATTGTGTTTCAATGGGTTTCTTCCCCTTTGAGGGTTTCCCACTTAATTTTGGTGTCACGTGTACTCTCTTACTCTTGATCTTGTTTATGATTGTTTATATGCTTATATTTACACACATATGGTACATGGTTGAATCAATGGTTGTATGAATGATAACATATGAAAAATGGTAAATGAAATTAAAAATTTTAAAGGACTGATTCACCCCCCCAAGTCCCTTGAGCTTCTAATAATTTTGTGGAGGGAGGAGCTTCAGTTCATGCTTTGTGCCCTAGAAACATGAATTTGTTGAGGAGATGTAAAAGGATTTGAGTGATCAATCCCCAATTATTCCATGGGAGATACTATAGTGTTGGATACACCCCAACACTAAAGAGAGTGAGGAGAAGAATGAAGTCTAAACTCTTTTTAGAGCTTTATAGAGATCATGAATTGAAACTACGAATAATTCAACTGCTTCGACACCTCCTTATTTGGGAATCTGGTCAAAGAAGAGGAAAGATCATACTATGAACAACTTAATTTTCTTTGACACTTTCCAAAAAACAATATGAGAATTCTTCCAAAGACGTGGGACCTTTGATCCTTAAAGCAAACCTCTAAAAAAAGTTAACTCTTATACTTTGATTTATTCTTATGCCTACTAGTAAGCTAACACTATAGGGGAAAATGGATAGAGAAATAACATAAATTGTTTGCATCCTAATTAAATCTAATGTAATGGGAATGTACAATAATAAAATGATGCAAGGGTTTGTAATAGGTGGACTATTATGATCAATTAACTTCCAACATTAACCATTCACAACTAGAGTAATGATTTTATACTTGTAAAAATAGATAAAAGATATGTAGCTATTCCAATACATAAGAGGGAGAAAGTTATTTATACGGGTCAAAACAAAAGGATATGGATGTGCAAGATGGTGAAACATAAAGATCAAATATTATAAATGCTTTGTTATTGATCATGGAACTAGAAAATGAGCATAGATATGAATGTATACCTACTATAAAATGCATATTTGATTTATATGGTCATGACATGGATTTGTAAGGTATTCAAACCTTCAACATTTTGCTTCTAGAGTTTCTTGTGTTCTTCACTTGCTTGGAAATGACCTTCATTATATGTCACTTTTTTCTCGTACAACTTTGGGATGACCTATATTCATCTACAACAAAGTGGAAACCTTAAAAACCTACATAACCTTTCATTAGAGAATTAAAAACCAATAGGAGAAAATATGTGTGTAGTGAGGCTGAACTACCATAGACAATTAAGACTCCTAGATGTTGAACCAAATCAAGTTCTACATTACATGCCCTTAGTGTGGGATTAAGCCTCATGTAGTTCTCCTAGGTCCTTGTGTAAGAGTTAATAACTAACCAACCCCCGAGGTTCCCTCAAGTTTCTTAACACCAAGATAGTGTGCTAGATGTATAGTATAAAATGTACCTAATATAATAGTAGTGTGTTTTGGTGTGCCTCAACTATGTGATCTAATCCTTTGTTCCTTAAAACCCTTAAACAATGGTTAGAATAAATTTTCTCTTCCTAAGACATGGATTTATGAGCTTCGTATGCTTGGAAATGGAGGGAGTTAGTGTTATGTGACAAAACTTTCTGAAGGAAAAGATTGAATATTAATTTATTTGAAAATAAAATAATTATTCTAAAGTTATTTCACAAGGATTGAATTCTAAAGAAATATATAATGAAGATCCACTTTAAAATAGGGAGGAATGACATGTACATAAAGACCCCTTTAATATAGGGTGGATAAAATAAAAGAACTTCTTGAACACGGATGTGTTGAGAAGGGTAATTAAATAATTAGTGGATACCATTTGGAAAAAAATATAAATATTTGTAAAGTAATTAAGGTTGTTTTGAATGGGTATGTTGGTTGGAAAAACTACCCGTGTGAGTATTATAAAAAGATTGGTGGTGGGGACCCTAACCTACGAATTAATTTTGGAATTTGATTGGGAAGAATCAAGAATTGGCTTAGCGTGGTTAAGAGTGAAGGAAAGTGGTGGGCATTGGAGAGGGGCACTCTAGGGTGTCTTAACTAGGGTACATTGAGTATAACCCAATATGGTTCTGGCTAGAGGCAATATGGTTCTGGCTAGGCAAGAAGATAATTTATTAAATATTTACCTCCTGATAATGTGGCCATATCTTGAAGTGGTGAATCTTTGACATCACCTAAGACTTTCTTGAGGAACACATGGTCCCCATCTAGCTTTAAAAAACATGTACTTAACTTTATAACTATCTATTTTTATTTAATAAATTTACATTTAAGCAAAACAATTACTTTTCACATATATGTTGGTTTTATAATGCAATTAAAATTAATTTCATATGTTTAACATATAATAGGATGATTCTATATTATAAATCACATCATAAAAAAATTTATAAACAAGGAATAATAACCATTACAACTAGATTATTTTACCTGGTTAAGTGCGTTAGATCTATAGTAGGGAATGATCTAGTTAATGTGTAGTTGATTTGGATAGATTTAGGGACCCTTTGAGTGCTTTTGGAATGATATTTGTAGTAAGAGCTTATAAGAGTGCCAACTGAGTTATAAAGTGACATTGTCTTTGTTATTTAGCCTTATGTAGGTGAAATATTCTAATAAAGTCTAACCCTAGGAAGATGAAATGACTAAAAGAAGATATTCAATTTTAAAACGAAGTCATAGAACTTGAAGATTCAAGACTGTATAGATTAGCTAAGATCAAATCCCACATCCTAGCATATTTTTATGATTTTGGACACAAAACACAAATTATTTATTACTTTGACAAGATAATATTCCAAAATTGATGACACAACAAAGTGTAGAGATAAACAAGTCACGTAAGAGTTGGAGAGATGAAATGATTGGATTCGAATGCGAGAATTTTTCTTAGCAAGGGAGTGTCAAACTTGGCATTGCACAAGTATAAGTTACCAAATATTAATGCCTACATTCCCTACCCCACCCCTAATCTTGTAATGGAAAATTACACACTTAAATGAAAAACACACCTAAGTGTGTACACACACTTTGTCTTTTATCGATACTAATTATTTGATGTCTTGGTGAACATTGACATGCTCCATGATGAAACTTGTAAGGAAGATTGTAGTCAATGTCTATGATTAACTTTGAACTTTACAAAAAGGTAAGGAAAAAGAAGTAAAATATGGAAGGAAGATACATGTTTTTAGGAGGGAGGACTGTTGTTGTTTCCATGCTTTGGAGACTTGGAATTTTTGTGGAGATGCCCAAGGATTGGGGGTGATCAGTCCCCAATTAGTTCAAACAGAGAGACTAGAGTGTTGAGTATGCCACAACACCAAAGAATGAGGAGAGGAGCCAAAGTGTCCCCTTTTGGAGATTTGTGGAGAGGAAGGTATATCCTATGAAGAAATTATCTAGTTCGACACCTTACCCTTTTGGGAATATGGCGAGAAAAATAAAGGACAACCTATGAAGAACTTAGCCGCTTCGACACCTTTCACTAACCCCAAAAAACCACACCCTTTGCAGCAGATGGATCTAAGTACAATTTTTACTATCAGAACTACTTAATAACATAAAACCATCACATAAATACACATTGTCATGCCTCTATATGGTGTTCTTGCTTTTGCTGATATTGATCATATGGATTTTGAGAAATCATAGGGGAGAAGGAGGCTCATGCCCCTAAATCCTATTCCCGCAAGGAATAAAGTAATCATGCCCCATGTATCATTCTCTAAACCAAGTCATCTGTATTTGAAATGGAATCTTGTAAAAATGATAAAATTTGGAGAAATTGAAAAATCTAGAGAATATGCCTCATGTTTATGAACGTCCATTATGGTAAGACCATACCACAACCTTGACTGTATTGTATGGTTTTGACCTTGTTTGAATTCTACCACATTTTAGTATCTCGTGATATTTTTGGGGGATTTGAGCCTTGTAAAATACGTTCATGTATTTTGTAGTTTTGTAGATGTAGAAATATCTTGATGAATGCCCCCTCTTTTGAGGCACGTGTGATAATTCATTTGAGCATGCATATCAAAAGAATACCCATGTGTATTAAGTCTGATAATCTGCATAGGATCACATAAAAGGATAAAATGGTGGCCACTATTGAGAACATGCACTTGTAAAGGGGTTGCACATGGTGTAAACCATGGTGTGAAGAAAAACAACATGCAATAAGAAAAAAAAAGAATACATTTGTATATAGAAGAAACAATAGATAAAATGTCAATCATGTCTTAATCCAGAGTAGTATGAGTATAAAAACATTGTAGTAAACATAACATGTTAGATTCTATAGTAGAGACAATATTTTAATCATTATATCAAACATGTTATAAGCTAAAATAGTTGTAGTATAACAAAGTAGAAACAAAATGATAGAGATAAGTAGTAGTGTCATATAGAAACATAGTCATATGTAGGGATGGATCCAAAAACATGGGACACCCATGCCATCACAAGAAAATTTCAATAGAATGCACAATGTGCCACAATAATTGAAACAAGTGCATACACATAAGATAGATATAGAGGCACAAACATGGGTCACCCATGGTGTCATAAGAGAAGAAAGATACTTAGATCATATAAATAAAATGAGCATAACATTACATTCAAATATGAAAATCAAGTCAAATCACACAAGTAATTAGTCAAGTAATTCGTATAAACAAGTAAAAACAACAATATATGAAGCAAGTACATACACCAATAATAAAATAAAAGATAGGGTAGTAGTGCACAAGACACATGTGTTAGTCTTGTTAACTCAAAAGATAACAATAAACAATATGTATAGAATCAATCATGATGAGGAAGGTATAAAGTAACATATAATGAAACAAAAACACCAAGTATAACATGGGGCATGTCCCCATAAGAGTAGTGTAAGGAAAAAAGCTAGCTTCTATCATAATGTATCAACTTGTGTGTGCCCTACTGATCTAGAGAATACCCACAAGTCATATGGTTGCAATCAAGTTGAAACCGCTTGTAAAACAAAGAGATCAATGATATATTTCAACACACTTTGAACGAGGTCAAATAGACTTCATATGTAGAAGTTATGGCTTGTTGAAGTTCAATGCTAAAAAGTAAAAATAATGGAACAAATTGACAAGTGAAAAAGATAATTTTGGAAAAAAATTGGGTTTGGTTTTAGCCTTTGATCTTTAACGGTTGAATGTGGGGCCCACTCTATTTTCCAGCTAGGGGCATGTTAGCCGGATTGGTTCTCTTTTTTCTAGGAGTGGGGCCTACACGCTTGATCATCACATTGCCACTGAGTTCATCAAATCAAAAGCTCAACCTTATGGATTGAGTTTAATATTGCCACCATGATCTCATGATGAGTCATTAGAACTAGCTTAGTTGAGTTACAATTGAACTTGTGACCAAGTCATCAACACAATGCATGGGAAAAATAAACATTCAATGATAGATAAAAAATAACCACATGGCGAGGTCAATCCATTGCGATTGAGTTCCACACATTCACAACTTGCCACCAAGTCTAAGGCTAAGTTCTACGACGAGATCAATGAGCTCTCAAATAATAATGCAAATCATGGTTTATAGCATGAGCTAGAGTATAGTCAAAAGTTTATTTAAAGACTTTGTCTGCGCTGCTCTGCAAAAAATGTGGGGTTAAAACCCATTTAAGAGCTCATCAAAATGCTCCAAAGGTGCTTATGCTTATCTTAATGCCTTGGATGAAATTCTACATGGAGGACATGATTCAATCCCTTCACTCCACGTCCACTATTTTCACCCTTAACCATTATGCCACACATGGCTTGGCTATATTTAGCCAAAATATATGAGTTTTACCCTTTTAATTTTGGCCTTGGAAGCATTATAAAAGGAACCAATTTATATATTTAGGGGTAACTCTTCTTGCTAATGCAACCCCTATCTAGGAGAATGAAGCTTTGGTTGAATTAAGCCCTTATTGGAGGCATCATTTTAGAGAGAGAAAGATGATCATAATGCCCCTATAAAGAGAAATGACCCATTTGTAATGAGTGAAATAACCTTGTAAAGGAATAAATTTGTATGCATTTGTAAATGAGAAAGAGTCCGTTATTTATAAGTGAAATAAGCTTTTTGTAAAGGAGAGATAACCTCTTTTAGAGAGAGAGAGAGACTAAACAAGTTAAAGTGCGTTATTATAGGAGGCTATCACAGAGCCTTCTTGGAGTACATAAGATATTTCTATGCAGATCAAGAGCCCCGTAACAGGATAAAATCAATGTAAAAGATGTATTTTGTATTGATTTAGTTGATCAATTTGTATGTTGAAGCAGACCCAGGGATGTAGTCCACATCGTATGAAATTCATTATCAACTTGGTTTGAATTATTCACTAGTCTTATTACTTTCTCATTTCTTATAATTTGTTTTAATTTGATTTTTAATATTTTAGCCAAGTTTTACTTAATTGCGAGAAAATTCCAAAAAATTGAGTAAATGAAGTTTGATATCCGATTTGATGAAAAAGTGAAAAATTGTATGGACAAATCAACTAGGATAAAATTTGATGTTTATTGAGACAATTTTAACATGTGATGCGAGAAAATTGAGAATTCGTTAAAATATTTAAAAATGGAGAAACTAAGTCACTTTGATTGATTACCTATTTTAGATTAGGTTTGGTATTAGAGCTATTTTTCCAAAGCATTTATAACACCTTTTTGTGTTATATTATTCCAGTTTACAGTTTGGAAATAAATACTCCAATGTTTACTTCGATTATGTGAAGAATGATCAAGTAACACAAAATCTTTGGTATGTATATCCATGTAATTTTTGTGGATTGAATAAGTATTGTGTGTCCATATGTTGGAGGAGAAAATCCTTAGAACGGAAGATTATGTACTTCAAGAAGGAGGCAAGTTTTGAAGACCACTCTCCAAGTCAGGATGTGGATAATGACATGGACTCATTTTCCAAGAGAATGGACAAGAATTATTGCACTCAAATTATAATATAAGCGGCCAATGAGTTGACAAGTGTTGAAATATTCATCCACAATTTTTTCCGAATATCAGAAAGAAGAAAATTGTGAAAGTACCAAAAATACAAGAGGAATCCCATGAAGAAGCCTACCTATCATATGAGGTCCCATTAAGAGGGATCAATCCAAATAGGAGCATCCACTAGAATGGGTTGTTGAGTTGTAGAGCTCAATTACTTTAGTTTAGCATGCTATATTAAACTTGCAAGAAAACACAATAACTGACATTAGTTATGAAGGGACCGATATTGATCACCTATGGCCGACATCGGTCGGACAAGTAGGAACCGACATTGGTTAGGGATAACCGACGTTGGTTACCTGTGCGTGAGTGTTTTATTTAACTCACGAGAATTAGATATAATTTTAACATTAAATCAGATCTATTGATTGTAATTACATGGCTAAGTGCCCTAAGTTTGTATATGCCTATATAAGCATGAAAGCTAGGGTTTAGAAGTAAGGATTGTAGAAGTTGATGATTATTGTGAGAATAATTGTGAGAGAGAGAATTCTTGGAGAAGAAGGAGAAGCTTGAGAGAAAGAAAGTATTGTACATCTGAGAGGTGTGGAAGATTATAAATATTCTGAAATATTTGGATAATAGATTGGCTTGTTTCTTGGTGGATGTAGCCCACACTGGGTGAACCACGTTAAATTTGGTGTTGATTTATATATCTTGTTTTGTATATTTCTTCTAGTAGAATATCCACTTTTATTACATGTATTCTTAGATCGATATATCAGTACAACCTTGTACTAACCCCAACAACTGGTATCAGAAATTTGTTTGAGGGTTTTGAGTGTTGATGCATTTACTCACATAGAGTTTTCTGATTGAGTGGGAGCTAAAGCAATAGAAGAAAAAAATACAAGGTAGAGAAGTTTGGCGATCAAAATTATCAATTATAGAAGATGTAGATTGAGGACTATTTGTATCAAAGATATTTGTACTTACCATTGGATGAAAAGCATAGACCTACGAAGATGACTGATTAAGAATGAAAGATTCTTGATAGAAAGGCTTTGGGATCTATAATATTGAGTTTGACAACATCGTGGCTTTTAATATTACGAAGTGACATCTACACTAGAGTTAATGAGATCTCTTGCTAATTTATATAAAAACCTAGTGCTTCAAATAAATTTTAGTTGATAAAGAAACTATTTAGTTTTACGATGCATGAAGGTGGATCTGCATCTAGTCTTTTGAATGATTTCGATCTATTGTAAATCAGTTAAAATCGGTTGATATTCTGTTTGATGATGAAGTGAAAGAACTTTTATTCTTATGTTCTTTGCTTGATAGTTGGGATAACTTGGTAATGACTGTTAGTAATACAACATCTGCTAATAATATTTTGAAGTTTGATGATGTGGTTAGTATAATCTTGAATGAAGAAATTTATAGGAAAAGTACAGAGGAATCATCATCTGGGAATGCTTTGAATGTAGAAAACAAAGGTAGGTAGAAGGAGAGATCCAAGAGTAAGAATAATGAGAAATCAAAGTCAAGGGATGACATATCTAAATCCATAGGTAAGAGAATTACCTATTGGAAATGTGGAAAGAAATGACATACAAACAAATATTTTTGGCAAAGGATAAAGAGAACCAACATCTAGACAAAGGTAAAGAGGAAAATAAAGAGGAAAATATGTTGCAGAGAGGTAATGCAAGATGCTTTTATTCTTTCTTTGGATAATATAATAGAATCATGGGTTTTAGATTCAGAGCTTCTTTCCATGCAACCCCTAATAAGGGTTATTTCAAAAATTATGTCCAGGGTAATTTTGGGCATGTTTATTTGGGTGATGATGAACCTTACAATATTACTGGTAAAGGGGAAGTTCATCTAAAATTGTAGAATGGAAATACATGGGTATTGAAAGATGTGAGACATGTGCCAAGCCTCAAGAGGAATCTTATTTCTGTAGGGCAACTAGGTGAAGCTGGTTGCATGGTTACATTCATAGCAGACTCTTGGAAAGTCACCAAGGGTGCTTTTATTGTGGCAAGAGGTAAGAAGGTAGGAACATTATATTTATCTACCTGTGTTATTGATTCCTTTTTGTGTTATCTACTTTAGATTTAGATGCATGCATGTGCCATAATCAGTTGGGATATATGAGTCAAAAAGGAATGTAGATCTTAAAGGCTAAGGGTAAGTTATCGATTTGGAAGATTTAGGTCTTGATTTATGTGAGCATTGTGTCTTTGGAAAGTAAAAGAGAGTGAGTTTTATTAAAGTTGGGGCAAATAAGAAGTAACATAAATTGGATCTTGTACACTCATATGTGTGGGGACTAACTCATGTAGCTTTTCATGGAGGATCCTAATGTTATGTTACTTTTATTGATGATGCTACAAGAAAGGTATGAGTTTATTGTATTAAACATAATATGATATGTTTTTGAGACTTTTAAAAGATGGAAAACCCTTGTTGAGAATGAATCAAATTCAAAGTTAAAGTGTCTTAGATCTGACAATGGTGGTGAATACTTGTAGCAAGGATTTCAATGATTATTGTTTAGTGAATGGAATATATAGAGAAATGATAGTTCCAAGAACACCACAAGAGAATGGTGTTATAGAAAGAATGAACAAGACAATCATGGAAATGTGCTAGAAGTATGAGGATACATGTTGGATTGCCCTTGTAGTTTTGGGCAGAAACAATTTATAAAATGGTTTATTTGATTAACCGTGGGCTTTCAAGTTCACTACATGGAGGAATAAAGAGGAATCTTAGATCGGGAAAAAGGTAGATCTTTCTTTTCTTAAATTTTTGGTTCAGAAGCTTTTGTGCATATTGATAAGGAAAATAGGAAAAATTTGGATGCAAAATCTAAGAGATGCACTTTCATTGGTTATGGATATGGTGATTTCAAATTCCGTTTTTGGGATTTAGAGAATTCTAAAATTATTAGGAGTCATGCCATTGAATGGAATGAAAAGAGAATATATAGGGATCAAATTTTGGTACCCAAGGATGAACTGGTTGAGAAGTTTGTGAATGAAAATGAACTCTTAGATTTAAAAATAATATTCGAATGAGTTATAAAGTAACCGATGTTGGTTGATTTCGACCAACATGGGTTATCCGAATTGGTATCATTTACGTAAGAGCCAAACCAACATCGGTTAGTAGAACTGACATCGTACAAGTGTCGACATCACCATTATCGGAATTGGAAACAAATGTCCAGGAGGTCCATAATGAGCCTTGGTACCCCAAATTTCTGTGAGAAGGTCACAAAGGGTAAGTAAACCTCTAAAAAGATTTACACCTTCTCTATCTTATTTATTATTGACTGATAATGGTGAACCAAAAAGTTTTGAAGAAGGAATGCATGATAAGACCCACGTGTAGTGGGAACATGACATGAATGAGGAGATGGACTCCTTGGAACATAACCAGACTTGGAATTTAGTTAAGTTGTTAGAAGGTAAGATGACATTACAGAATAAATGGGTTTACAGAATCAAGGAAGAAGAGGGTGGAAAAAAAGGTACAATTCAGGGCTTGTAGTAAAGGGATTTACATAGAAAACAGGTATTGGATTTGGTGAAATATTTTCTCCTGTTGTAAAAATGACTTCCATACATGTAATGTATTGAGTATAGTTGCTATAAATAATTTACATTTAGAGCAACTATATGTGAAGATGAATTTCCTTCATAGTGATTTGGATGAAGAGATTTATATGCAACAACCGCTTGGGTATAAAGTCAAGGGTAATGAGAAATTAGTGTGCAGGTTGAAAAAGAGTCTATATGAGCTCAAACAAGCTCCAAGGAAATGGTAAATGAGGTTTGATAGTTTCATGCATGAGCATGGTTACTTGAGATGTGAATTTGATCATTGTGTTTATTTCAAGAAGCTTGAAAATGGGAGCTATATTATTTTTTACTGTATGTGGATGATGTGCTTATTGCAGGATCTAGTATGCAGGACATTGGTGAGCTTAAGGGAAAGCTAGCTCACACATTTACTATGAAGGATTTAGGAACTACAAAAAGAATCCTTGACATATAAATAGATAGAGATAGGAAGAACAAGAAATTGTATTTGTCTCAGGAGGCTTATATCAATAAGGTGTTGGAAAGGTTTAACATGCAAGATTCATAACCTATAAGTACACCTATGGTAGGATAATTCAAATTGAGAAAACATCAATGCCCATCATCACATGAGGAGGTCAAATATATGACATGAGTACCATATGCTTGGTAGTTGAGAGTCTCATGTATGTTATGGTTTGTACTGCACCAGGACATTACACATGTAGTGGGAATTATGAGTAGATTTATTTCAATATAGGTAAAGAGCATTAGAAAGTAGTTCAATGGATACTCGGGTATTTGAGAGGGACATCGGCATGCAATTATGCTATGGAGGTTCAAATTTTTCTTTATGTGGTTACGTATATTCGGATATGGATGGATATCTAGATGGTATAAGGAACACTAATGGATATATTTTCATAGTAGGTGGGACAAAATTAGCTATATTTCAAGATTGGAGAAGGTTGTGGCTTTGTTTACTAAAAGGGAAAAGTATGTTGCATTTACAGAGGATAAGTAAAGAGATGATATGGATGAGAAGGTTCATGGAAGTGTTGGGAAAGGATAAAGATGATTGCAAATTATTCGGTGATACAAATGAGTGTAATTCATTTGGCAAAGAACTCATCGTTTCATTCTAGAACAAAACACATTCAGTTGAGATATCACTTCATAATAAAGTTATTGGAAGATGGGAAGATGGGAGAAGATTCATACGAGTGAAAACCTTGTGGATATGCTAATGAAGCCATTAGCAAAAGAGAATTTGGAGATACACTCCACTTTTGTTGGTCTTCGAGTTTGAGACTTGAAGAGGAAGAAACAAAGCTAAGAAAATGATCCAAGAATGATGTTGTACAAGTATAGTGCAATAATTTATCTCAAGTGGGAGATTGTTGAGTTGTGGAGCTCAATTACTTCAGTTTAGCATGCTATATTAAACTTGTAAGAAAGCACAGTAACCGAAATCAGTTATGAAGGGACCAACATCGGTTAGGCTAGGAACCGACATCGGTTACCTGTGCGTGAGTGTTTTATTTAACTCACATGAATTAGATCTAATTTTAACATTAAAGAAGATCTATTGATTGTAATTGCATGGCTAAGTGCCCTAAGTTTGTATATGCTTATATAAGCATGAAATCTAGGGTTTAGAAGTAAGGATTGTAGAAGTTGATGATTATAGTGAGAATATTGTGTGAGAGAGAATTCTTGGAGATGGAGAATCTTGAGAGAAAGAAAATACTTGTACATCCGAGAGGTGTGGAATATTGTAAATCTTCATTGTATATCTTCTAAAAGCTTTGGATAATAGATTGGCTTGTTTCTTGGTGGATGTATCCCACATTAAATCGGTGTTGATTTATATCTCTTGTTTTATATATTTCTTCTAGTAGAATATCCACTTTTATTTGCATGTATGATTAGATCGATATATTATGTGTATAACCGGTGTGCTAACCCCAACATGGGTTAGTAAGAGAATAATTGGTTTCATGGATAGTATCTATGCATAAATAATTTGTTTTAGCATGATTTTGAAACACCTCCAAATCACTTTTTGGGTTTTCCATTGTTGAATAAACATGAAGGAAACTAACCCCATTTGTTTGAGCAAGTGTGGAGGTAGATCACTTGTTGAGGGTGAAATATGGAGCAACCATTCAGTTGAGAAGCACAATATGAAAATTTGATTATAAATGGTTGTATCATTTTTATTTTTCATTATCATATGCATGTTGAAATTAACATTAACATGTTTTTCTTGCCACTTGTAGAATTTGGCAAGATGGGTAAAGAGGAACTCCATTAAGAGGGAACTTCAAGGAAATGTTATCCAAGTTAGTTTTGGGGTATGAAAATAGTAGAAAGACATGTTGATGGGCATCTTAAATAGAATGCACGTGAGCCGAAGTGATCCTCAAAGAGGGAGACAAAGTGGTATAAAATCAACATGTGAGGTGCTTATATGGTGAGTAGCACTCAATTTGAGCATTGTCATTTTATTGGATGTATGTTGGCATCCATCTCCTTTCATTGAAATGTTTTTTTCAATGTATGTGCAATTGTTTATATGCACGTTTTGTAAGACCCAAGTTTGAGAAATGTTTGTAAATGGAATTGCGTTTACAATCGATGTATATTATATAAAATTGTAAGACACCAAGAAGAGAAAATTGGACAAGTGGTTACCTATTATAATACCGCTTATTATGTAATATATTCTTCTACCCTTTTGAGGAGATTGAAAAAAATGAGAATGTAAATAACATATCTTGAAGGGAGAGCTACATTCTAGCCTATAAGTAGTGCATTGCAAAGGATAAGAGAATCGACAAGAAGAAGAATAAGACACTAAGAGTGCAAGAAGGCTAGTGAGTAGAGATAAGAGGGACTTATGAACTCTCTTCATCATGTGGGTTTGCAGGTTCTAGATTGGGTAGTCAGCCTCTAAGAGATAAAAATGAAGTACTTACATACACGTTGGTGTATTTCGAGATATAACCCCTATTTTGGGAGAATCAATAATTATATGCCCCTCATTGGAAGAAATAAAAACAAGTTTATTATCTATTATTGCAGGAGTAGCAATTTAAAGACCAAGAGTATATTGTAGAAACCTCCTAGAGATAGCACAAATAACTTTTAGCCCCTTTATAAAGGGATAAGAGTAGGTGAATGTGGGAGATGGATGCCAGATGAAGATTATGAACTTGAGATCTCCTAGATATAGAGATCATTTGTAGATAACAACCCTTTATTGGGAGAGAAAACCCCATATTGGGAGAAACTACCCCATATTGGGAGAAACAACCCCATATTGGGAGAAAAATCCTTGTTTTGGGAGAGAAAACCCCACGTTGGGAGAGATATCCCATATTAGGAGAGATATCCTCCTAGGATCTTCGATAAAGGTGAAAATGTTCAAGTTCCTCATTTTGATGATTTTTCTCTTGAATTACTTGATGAGTTATAAGAAGAGGTTATTATTGAAAAAATGGAGAGGAAGCTAAAAATTTATTTTCTAAGAATGAAACAAAATTTTGGTGGTCTAAAATATTCTTATTGGGGAAGAGTGATACCGAAGATATCTACAAGTCATATGGTCTGTGATTGAGTTGAAACTACATGTACAAAAATATCTTGTTGATAGCTTTCCCACACACTTTGAATGGGGTCAAACATACTTTGTATACAAAAATTATGGCCCGTTGAAGTTCAACATCATTAAAAAAATAATGGAGCATATTGAAACATGATAAATAGCATTTTAGAAAAGCATTGGTTTTGGTTTTGGCCTCTAGTCTTCAATGGTTGAATGTGGCATTGTAGACACATAATCACACACTTGGGTACATTTCTAGATCCTAAAACATATTATCATTTACATGATTCCTAAGCATGAAAACTAGTGGTTAACAACTATCTTTGGCTTCTTTTTCTCTATTTCTTACTTTCTCTTTGGTCTTGCAGACCCTACAACCATGTTGGGACTTTACTTGTTTATATTTCATGGCTTTAAACACTATGCCTAGCTAGGATAACAATGCCTAGGTGCTCTTGCCTCCTCTAGGCACCACTAACCCTTTTCTATCTTACTCACTCATTTGGGTCTTCTTTATCTTTTGGGTATATTAAATTCACTTATGGGTCAGCCTTCTAGTTGTCAATTATGAAATTCAAACAAGAGAATCATATAAATACATAGTTATGTTTCAAAATGAGGGACCAAACACTAAACATTACTATCATCACCTAAGATTGCATCCAAAAGGAACCTAAATCACTCCAAGACATCCATCTAACATCCATTTAAGGGACAAGGATTACATACTTTACATAAACAATATAGGAAGGATACATTAATTCTATTCCATCCACACATTCTACTACATTGCTACATTCTAGCTACAACCCACTATCAAGTGCAACTTGTAAAATGGAATCCTAGGGCATAATTTCTACACACACTCACAAGAACTACATAGATTATGAGATGTAGTCTAACACTCGGTTGTAAGTTCACTCTCGGGGTGACTTCCAGGGTCATCTGAATCCCCATTTTACATATGTTTTATATTTGATTTGGTTTATAGGCTGTGTAGGTGAAATTATCTTTTGTAGGTTACATGTACATTTGACATTCAAAGAGTGACTATCAGGTGATCAACAGGAAACAACTACGACACTATTGCGACATACATAGTTAAAAACCATATTATGACCATTTGTGCGATCACGGGCACCCAATAGTGGTATCCAACACCCATGTGCCCTTTCCCTAGTGTGGGTGCCCATGTCCAACTCTGTTTGTGAGTTTTAAAATTTATACTAAGTATTTACGACACTTTTCCCAAATCTGCTCAACACTTTTCCCGTCCTAGATCGGCCCAAATCGAGCATAAATCAACTAAATATCTTCATTTATATCTTGTGCTTAGGGTTTCATATTTTTGAATCTTATCTTGATTATGTCATTTTTGTCATTTGTACATTAGTTACTATGCAATACCTAATTAATTCAGATTAAATTAAATTATTTAGTAAACCCCACTTGTGATCATACACTTGGATCCTCATTTTCTTATTCTATCCAATCTTCTTTCGTGGATCTTAAAATTCCTCAAATCTCTTTACATGTCCTACTTCAAATGAATTAACCTTGTAAATATGTTCTCAAAAAATCCCTAGGCACTATATATCTCCCTTGCAATACACCACCCACTCAAGTAAGGTCCATTTTTGATCATCTATCTAATGGAATCTATTGGCCCTAATCCTCCATCCAATCAACCCATCTTATAGTCAATTCAAGATTTACATTGTTTATTTAAGGAACAAATTCAATCTATGGAAATAATGATTACATCTCTTAAAGATGAAATCCAACATCTCAAGGATGCTTCTCAAACCCATGTTAAAACTTCTTCTACATCTCATCTTACTTCTATATCTTCTACATGTGTTCATATCAATGAACCTCAATTCTTACCACTATCGACACCTCTCAAGTTTGATGTCAATGCTAAGAAACATGATATTATTCTTGATCTCCTCACTCATCGGTTGATCAACTTGCCAAATACTCATTGGTACCCTCTTTATCGGCTTTCCAAATACCAAGGTCTCCCATTTTGTAATTATCATAAACTTAATGGACATAATGAAAATGATTTTTATGCTTTAAAATGAAAAATTAAGCACCTTGAGCTTCATGGTTTTATTTCATTTTCTTCTGACCTCCTCCCGCTATATCTCTAATTGCTAAATCCCAATAGGCTCCCAAATCAAATCCATCTATGTCTAGTGAGTATCATTCCATCATCACTAATATTCCTTCGTGGTAAGTGAAGATCCTTCTATCTAATCCATTCCTACTAAAATCTTCCTCTAAAAATTAGTCCATCCCCTCCTCCTCTAAATCCTTCTACAACGATACCAATTCCTACTAAGAAAACTCCTCTAAAAGTCGGTCCATTCCCTCCTCCTCTCATATATTCCACTGAGTTACCAATTCCAAATAAGAAACCACTTTCCAAGCAAGACCAATAAATTCTACATAACCTCTTTAAAGCGCCTACTAAAACCCAAAATCCAACCATGGTCCTACTCTTTCTCCTACCTATCATTGTGATGACAATATGCTTGTTATCAATTTTTCCCCTCAGGCGAAATTGGAAAAACATGATCTTGCACAGAGAAAATGGAGGCATTTATTTAGTCATGGGAACTTGCATTTTGGGATCGATTCGAGTGAGTTGAAGTGGCGAGGAATTGGGAGTTGGCGAGATGCACGTTTGAAGAGACATTTTGGATTCTGAAATTCGGATTTCAGACATGGAAGCATTCGGGCTCAGTGGATCGAAATTCAAAATGTTGAGCTCAAAATATTTGAAAGACATGAAAGTCTAAAGTATGAAATTCAGAATTTGGACATTTGGGAGTCTGGAGTCTTAGGAGCTCACGATGGATCATGCCTAAAAAAGGGGAGAAAAATTCCTGAACTAAGTGGGACGGTGCCAAGTGTTGACTCACCACACTACACTCAACTATTTCTGCAGATTAAGCAAATACTAACGAATATACTCCCTTATCTTATTGAGTGTTCGAATCAAAATTTGAATCCTCCTCAAGATCGTGGGGATTCCACCATTTGGAAATATTATTCTTTAAAATTTGAGATTTCTTATGAGGGTAGGAATATTGGAGATGGCTCGGAGTCTTACAATTTTTGCATCTAAATGTTGTATTTTTGTAGTCTAGAGACTGAACATGGGACACATCTCCCATCTTAAGGTCATTTTATCTGGAAGTCCTTTACTGAGGTCAAATTCAACAAAAAATCTAACATAAGTGAGCAACCCACTATGAAATCACATGTCATCTTGTTTTATGAATCTCCCTAAATAATTCTCGATATCCTTTGCATAAAGATAAAAATTGAGAGGAAGGTTGGGTAGCCTCACCCATACCGGGACACGTGAGATGGAGTAGGAGCATGGGTTTAATTATGGGAACCATGGGGTAGGGAACAATCTTGCCAAGCCCCAAAACTAAGGGCCCTTATTAATGAACCTATGATAATCCTCCCGATAAATGAAAAGTATGATGAAAAGTCTACGCACGAGAAGAAATGATCACATTTTTGTTCGAATTGGAATGAATCCTTTGGATTAGATCATTTTTTGAAGGCCAAACACCATTAAATCTGTAGATGAGAGCCTTTTTTTCTAGATTATTTTTAAAGGTCTTAGATTACGCACTTGTGATTTCCAGAAAAGGGGAATCCGCAACTTGTTCCAAAATATAGGTCGTTGGGGGAGGGATAGATGTAACAAATGTGGACATGACATTTTTAAATAGATCCTCTTTAAATGTAACATGGTTTTGAGCTCTGGATCCTCCCCTTAAAAACCCGACATAAAAAATATAAGAATCCCTTCTAATCCCATAAGAACTTAACAAGGAGTTATCTTCCAGGATATTTTTCACTAAAGTTGAGATTAATGAGATCTAATATATAACTCGGTTTGAGGGAAAGTGTATCAATGTATTAGTTATCTATGTAAAGGGAATTAAAACTTACACCTTAATAATTTCAAAACATGAACTAAATAGAAAAATATCATCATGTTAAGAACTAAACAAGACTAAATACAAACATCATGCATTATAACTTGAAATAGAAATCAAACTAATATGCTAAGCATTTGAATCTCTACTCTTTAGATCACCAAAAACACTAAATGAACCTAGATAGATCCATGGAAATCAAAGTTGATTGTTTGAGCTTCGAGGGTTTGGGAATGGATGCTAATAAAAGTATGGCTATAAGACCATTTTGATTCTCTCCACATGACCCAAAATCTTAGATGGATGAAATGTAAGAATTAGACTTTTCTCAAATGAAAGATGCTCTAAGATAAAAATGCCTATAGATTAGCTATAAGCATGCAAGGTGTCGAGTAGAAAGGTTAGAGGAGGGTTCCTTTTGTAACCCAATGGTTTGAAGAAGATTTTCATCCTATTGTATGTGAGATAATAGAAAAATAGGTTAGTTATAGATAAACATGGTTTAGAAGTGGGTTTTAGGAGAGTTTAGTTTGTCCTCTAGTGACTCATGGGAGTTGAGATGGTTTATTGATTAATCAAAGAGATTAATTAAAAGATGTGCAAGATTATAAAATATTTTTAGAGGATTAATTAACATGATTTGTGGGATTTAAGAGAGGAATTTGATCCAATAAATTGTAATTTATTGATTTAGAGTTGCATGAGCATAATTAATTAACCTAAGTAGAAGTGGATATTAATTAACAAAAGGTCATTAATCGACATCCTTAATAATAGGAATGCTAATTAATTAACGAAAGGTTGTTATTTATCAAATATGAATATGAATGTTAGCTAATTATTGGAAAAGTGCTAATTATTATGGAAATGACGAGAAAGAGGATAATTCGTGCAATCCTAGCATTAAAGCCTACGTAAGCATATTTTAGTTTTTGCATTTTCCCCTCTTTGGGGTGGAATATGTGACACCACTTCAAAGATAGTAGACAAGTGCAAACAAATAAAATTTCTGAAGAGATAGAAGAAAAAATTAATAGAATGAAGGATGCCCCTCAAGTGTCGATGGGGTGATGAAAGAGGGTGATTGATGATCGAAAAGATGAAAGAATAGAATAAAATAAGTAGAAGAATTGATCCCTATTTCCCCAAGTTTCTTTTGAAGAAAAGTGTTGATAGAAGGAGAGTGATATGGAAGAAAAATGAAGATGAAAAAATATGGATATAACTATCATCTTGCCGATGTAAAAACCAACTTTATTTCATCATTTTGCTTATGATCTACGTCATCGGTCCTTATTAAAAATAATAATGTAGTGTAGTATGACATGGAAAGCCATATATGAAAAAATGTCCATAGCTAAAAACACCAACTCCATGCAACATAAAAAATGCAATGCAATATGAGAAAGTAAAATATGCCTAACTCCTTGCAACATACATAATGTAATGCAATATGAGAAAGTAAACAAAATAACCTAATAGAGAAACATAATGCAATGTTTTTGTTATCAAGATTTGATTCCAACTTGTGTAAATTAATGAAAAGGGTTAAAAATGGTGCCCCAAGAAAGGATACATGCAAGGGGAATAATGGAGGACACTTGGGTCCTATGAAAAGTAGTGCAATATGAAACAACACCAAGATGGAGGAAGATCAAGATGATCCACGATTCGTGCACAAGAACATGCGAGAACCAAAGAGTGATGTTTTGTAGGATGATTTTTATTGTTTTTGATTTTTTAGAAACATATTTGAATGTTTATGATTTTGAAAGTTTTCTAAAACTATATACAGGAAGACAGATTAATGTGGATGCCCCAGAAATATATGGGATGTATAAGGGCAGAATGCCACATGTATGAGCAAGAAAGTGAAGATGTGAAAATGCCCCAGTGATTAGGTGAGAGTATTCAAAGGCAAAATCTTCACGTGATGAAGGGGGATCAAGGCCAATATAAATTAGGTTCAAGCATGAGGGAGCAAGGATGCCCCAACGTAAGATGACTAATAAACATATGAGAGATAGGAAGTACAAAATCATTTATTAGAAGGGGACACAAGTGTCTACAAACATGGAAAATAGGACATCATAAACACATGGATGTTATAAACAATTCTTAAGAATAGAGGATACTATGAAAATATTTAGAAGATGGTCAATGAAAAAGTGATTAGCCCAAGGAAAAAATCATGAGAAGACATGCGCTAAAAGCAAGAGTTTGAACAAGGTCCAAAAATTAACACTTGGTAACATGCTAATCTTGTTTACTCATCGAGATCCCATGTGTGCATGAATGAAAGAGTTGATAGACACTAAGTGAAGACACTAGCCAATGTGTAGGAATGATTTATTTGAAAGGTGATTTGTGAATGGATTATGGAAGGAGAGTTGTACATTGCTCCACTGCCAACTAGGTGTCCATAGCCCCGAAAAGATGCATTTGATTCTAATCACAACATTTCTCTACTTCCATCTAGGCATCCATAGCCCGGTAGAGATTATTGGAAATACCCCAAGAGATAGTTATATATCAATTTGATTTTGCTTTTTGATTGATTGATTTTGATTATTTTGCTTCCTGAAAACTTATTTCAGCTCTCTTCTTTGACAAAGGGTTAAGAACCACTGATGGCTTGATGGAAGGATATGAAAGTGATTGTGATGATGAAATTGACTAGTGTCAACAAATATATCCAAAAGTTCTTCACAAAAAGTTTATTAGATGAGAATTGTGATAGGATCTCTAAGAGGTCAGTCATTCTTTAATTTACCAAGGTGATAAAAGACCAGGGTCAAAAAGATACCATAAAGATAAATGTCACAAAATACATGCAAATAGGCTAACCACAATAACATCAAAGGGATGAAAATGGTGGATGAATTGCAGAGGAATATGAAATAAAGTGAAGAAAGAACATCCATGTGTATGCAATACCTGATTGTAATGTTTGATCTTTGTACCTTTGATTTTGTTTTTGTAATGTTTTAATATTTTCTCATTTTTGTATTTTTGAACTATTTTATGATTTTTTGATGGTTATCAGAACGAAACATGTCACTCTGCGTGATAGGATCCAACAACAATGTTTCTATTTCTTTGATAAGAGAGACTAAGCGCGTTTTCTTATCAAGTGTAATATTATCCCCGATATTGATGATAATGGTGAGCTCACACTCAACAAATTATTGTGATTTTTTTTTGAAACATGGGTTTTGTATCACGGGAGCTTGAGTTCCCTATCCATAGGTTTCTATAATTTGCACCATAATTGATGGGTATGTTGGTGTGCATTATGGAATCATATTTGATTTTGAATTTTAAAATCATTTGAGTTGTTGGGAGCTTTGGGGCTCTTGATGTTTTGGTCTTGGATTGGTACAAAAATTATCTAGGTTTCTAGGTTTCTTATAAGCTAATGAGTGACTTGTTTGATCCTGAGAAGTGGGAGAAGAATGTGGGAATTTAAAATTGATGGAAGAAATGATGATGGGATTGCCACAATCATTGGTAGAAGAATAATGTGATGGATGAAAAGGATAGAGTCCAAAAATTGAAGAAGATGGGCTACCGAGAGGTGAGCCACAGAAAGAAGACAAAGGGCTACTAGGATGTGGCCCTAGAATAGAAGGAGAAGGGCTGCTAGGACACAAACCATAGTTGGAAGATGATGGGATACTAGGATGTGGCCCAAGAATAGAAGATGATGGACTACTCGAGGGTGATCCATACATAGAAGACAAGGGGCTAGTTGGACGTGCCCCAAGAATAGAAGATAATGGACTACTTGAAAATGTCCCACAAATAACAAAGGGAGGGCTACTAGAAGGTGACCCACACCTAGATGAAGGTGAAGGGATACTTGGCATTGATTCCATAAGAGATTACGACCGAGGAATTTTGATATGTAAAGAAGAATTGGGTGATGAGAAGATGGGCCATGGCTCAATACTAGACCTAGAAGTTCATCACAAAATGAAGAATGTGAGGATGGAAGAATAAGAGGAGGATCAAGTTTCATGAACTCGAGGCTCTTTCTCATTTCTTGATAAAAGGAATCAACCTTTTCCTCACAATACACAGATGCATCGAATTCTAAAGAGAATCCTTTCTCATAACTTGTTAGAGGGATATCTTCATGTGCCCCTATAAAGGCCATGATCACTCCTTCGTTTTGAAAGAAATCAATTGGTATGGGTTTCCGATCGACCATGGGGGTTTGATTGGACAAAAAGAGGCAACTAGTGTGAAATATTGAGAAGATGTTTGATGATGATTGATAGAATAATATGAATCAAGAGATGAAGTAAACTTAGGGCTAGATGTCTTATGAGTAGATGAAGATTTGGAATTGGTTAATACATGTTTCCCCTATGGAGGAAGAATAGGAATATTTTGATATCCAAAATTCCATAGATTGTGACAGAGTCGAAGTAAATGATTGACTAGAAGGAATTTGAGTCACACAAATCTTCAAAGGAGGAAGGGTTCATTGAGGTGACTAATAAAAGAGGTCCTGTGAATAAGGGGAGGACCGCGATCAAAGAATTGTATTAGATGTTTTATAAAGAAGGTCATGTGAAGAAGGTGAGTACTGCGACTCAATAATCACATTAGATGAATGATAAATAAGGTCTTGTGAAGGAGGGGAGGACCGTGATTCATGAATCACATTAGATGAATGATAAAGAAGGTCCTGCGAAGGAGGGGAGGATCATGAATTAGGAGTTGAATTGGATGAATGATAAAAGAGGTCCCACGTGAAGAAAGGGGGGAATTAAAAATCATAGTAGAAGTATGAAAAAGGAGTTCCTGTAAAGAAGGGGAGGACTGCGACTTAGAGTCTAATTAGATGAATCTGAATTGTAGTTTGGATATAAATCATAGAAGAATCAGAGGAAATATTTGGATTGGAATCCTCAGAAGAAGAGGAAATGTTTGGATTAGAATTAAAAAAGAGTGGGGGAACTGAATAATAATTTGGATCGAAGTGTTAAAACCGTACACACCGACTATGAGATGATGGTGGGGAACAGGTTACCCATATGGGTTATCTAGCGCGAAGAACCAAACGAGTTTGGTCATGATGGGTGTCTTTTGATGTGAATGCCGAAAACTTTGATTCCTTATTGTCGTATGTATAAGGGACCTTGAAATAATTGACCATTTTTGGCATGTGTTGGGTTCAAAGGTCTAGACCTAGATTGTGTGATCAAACATCTTCAAAGTGAAGAAGGTTTCATGTTGATTTGGGTAGCATAACGACAACCGACTAGACATTTCATAAAGATGGGAATGTTTGTGGGATTTTCCAAAAGGGAAGATAAATAAAACATACATTGTGATGACTCAAGATTGATAATACAACAAAGTTTGGAGGCGTAAATGTCAAAGGATTGATCAAATTTTTAACAACATAAAGGATACAAAGGAAATATTTCCAATGTTCGATTGATGCAAAAGTTGCTTGATAGGAAATGTTTTTTCCAAGGTTTGAAAGATATGTTAAAAAATGATCATGAACTTAGGAAAAAAAAGAAGATCAAGAGGATCAAAGACCCAAAGGATTGTCCTAGAAACAAGTTTATAAGGCGAGATAAACAAAAGGAACAATCATGCGAGTTCAAAACACAAAGCCAAATTAATGACCAAAGAATAATGAATGATAAAGAATCAATGGATCAAAGTGATTGTCCTAAATGGATAAGTCAAAATGACGAATAATCACAAGACACAATCATGCAAGGTTCGTTTTAAACCAATCAATCATTGAATTACTTCCTAAGTGTTTTCAAATGGAATTTGACATTTAAGATGATCAAAAAAATGTCACCACTTATGTCAAGTTCAAAGAAATGAACAAGGCGTAAGTAATAAAAAGAGGTTGATATGATCCCAAAAAAATTATACTAAAAGCGAGCTTGAATCCAATCAATACCTATATCTCAAAAAGTGGAAGTTACAAGTATGAACAACACAACAATACCACTAAGATATGTTAACCAAACTTTATGGAAAAGTAAGGTATTAATATCAAAATAATATTGATACGATGTGCACAAAGGTAACAACAACACCTTTCAAAATTGAGGTAATGTTTGAAAGAAAAATAATGCTAGAGTATACCAAGGAATTGTTAAGGTGTGCATAGTGTAATGTTACAATCTAGACACTTAAGCCATGTTTGCAAGAAACAAGACATAAGTATAAAAATTATAGAGATACGATATAATCAATGTAATATTTCAAAGGAGAATCAAGCCTAACTACAATGACGATCTTGAATTTGGTATCAAGATCAAATGGCTATCAAGATATAAAAATATACCCACACACTTTAGACATTTAACAACTCAGCCGCAAACATGGATGAACATAAATGGACATAAAAGTGGTGAACACAATCGATTGATAACACACATATAATCAATTTTCTTTAGATCAAAAAAGTTTCAAAATAAAGTGAAGAAATAGATCAATTGGTGATGAAGAGAGTTTGACCTCACTTCAACAAAGTTTCACCTTGCCTTAGGGTGAGTAAAAACTAAGAAAAATAAACACCTCACAACCTTTATGATGAATGATGGCTCTCAAATAAAATTGGCTTTGATATGGTAAAATTTGTCTCCTAGAAAAGATAGCTTCTAGGTGGTTCACTCAACTAGGTGTCAAAATTTATCTAAGAGTGATCTCGATTTACCAAGAAAGTCACACCTGATTAGTCTCGGGTTATCTCAGATTAAATTTACCCCCTTCAAACACAAAGTGAGAAATAAATGTGTTCATCATGTGTTCTCATTGGGGCTGCGATACTGAGATAACTTTGAATCTAACTCACAAAGGTGAAACTAATCAAGTAGGTGTGTGGAGAACTTCCTTTTGTCCACAAGGTTCCCTCTTACGTGGACTACTTTAGGGTTCCTGGGACCACACCCATTGTTATAGCTTAAGGCTTATGCCAAAGGGGTTATGTCATAGTTAAGTGGATGAGGCATACCCTTTTATCCAAACCTGCAAATACATTATTTTTTTGTTGTGTGTTTTTTTAACGTTTATACTTAATGTGGTTTAGTTGTTCGCCATTTAACGACCTACAAACACACATGTAGTTAGAAAAGTTTGTTTCGAATCTCAAGTATTTGGCAATCGATTAGGTCTTGCACTAAAAAGTTAGTAGTTCTATAAGGAAATAACATTATTTTAAAGAGGATTAAGAGTTGCTTTTGATTCTCAAGATCATCCAAGGATGCAAGAGAAGAGTATACACAACAAATAATCTAACTAAAAATTAAAGGAAATATTTGCAATTAATGAACCATACAAAAACTTGATAAATGTTCATTCCCTTAAGCCAAAAATGAAATATGAAGTTTTTAATTAACAAAATGTTAGAAAATGAATACTAAAGTTGCTTTTGATTGTCAAGATCACCTAAGGTACAAGAGAAGAACATACACAAAATTTAGCCCAACTAGATAGAAATAGAAAAATTCAAATCAAAGGACCATAAAAATGATTTGTAAAAGGTTCATTACCTTAAGAAAAATGAATAACACAACTTCAAGTTAATCCAAATGTTAAAAAGATAGAGATCAAAGTTGATTTTGATTCTCAAGATCACCAAAAGGTGCAAGAGAAGAGCATACACAAGCTTTGGTCTAAATCAAGTAAAGCATGGAAATACAACATTCATCAAAAGATTTAAATGTGTTAGAAAAATATCCATAATCATAGCCATTTCTGATTCTCAAGGTCACTCAAAAGCACAAGAGAAGATCATATGTGGTGTTGATCAAAAGTGAATCTAACATGCAATGAAAATGACCAATTTTATAATAAATGAAAAACCTAAACTTTCTATAAGTATAAATCCCAAATTTATGTTTTCATTGCATAGTTCACTTCAATACCTTTCCAATGCAAAAAAATAGAGTCATTTTGAGTTCAGGAGCAAATGTTATGGCCTTTGGAAGATGGGTTACACATATGCTCTTATGCTCACGGGTATGCACTTAACATGTACTAAAAAAATGTGAAAAAATGTCCCTTAATTTGCAAAAAGGTCAAATTTTTCCAACCAAGATTCAATTTTGACAACAATCCATCACATTAATATATAAATAGAAGACTCAACGCTATCAAACACTAACCTACATGCTCAAGAATTTAATATTTTCAAGAAATTAACAAAACTAGCATGTAGAATGTTGAAAAAGTAAGTTCTAAAAATGAAAATATGGAGAAATATTTAATTTTTTTCACCAAGATTCAATTTTGACAGAAACCCACCACATTAATATGTAAATAAAGACTCAAAACTATCAAACACTAATCTACATGCTCAATAATTTAAGATTTTAAGAAATTAACAAAACTAACATGTAGAATGTTAAAAAAGTAAGCTCTAAAAATGAAAACATGGAGAAATATTGAAATTTTCCCATCAAGATCCAACTTTTATAGCACTTCATCTCCTTTATACCTAAAAGGAAGGCTCAACACATGCAAATTCAAAAAAACAAGTTAAGAAAAATAAGTTAGATTAATATGTGCAAAAGAGGGTTAGTAATCAAAATTGAAACTAACTACAAAAACTTGAAATTAAGTGCAAATGACAATGGAGTAAGTTCCATCGGGCGTGCAAAATGTATCAATATATTAGTTATCTATGCAAAGGGAATTTAAACTAACACCTTAATAGTTTCAAAACATGAACTAACTACACAAAGATCATCATGTTAAGAGTTAAACAAGACTAAATACCAACATTATGCATTAGAACTTGAAATAGAAATCAAAATAATATGCTAAGCATTTGAATCTCTACTCTTTAGATCACCAAAAACAATAAATAAACCTAGATAGATCCATGGAAATGAAAGTTGATTGTTTGAGCTTCGAGGGTTTGGGAATGGAGGCTCATAAAAGTATGGCTACAAGACCATTTTGATTCTCTCCACATGACCCAAAAACTTGAATGGATGAAATGCAAGAATGAGCTATTATCTCAAATGAAAGATTCTCTAAGATAAAATGCCTATAGATTAGCTATAAGCATGCAAGGTGTCAATAGAAAGGTTAGAGGAGGGTTCGTTTTATAACCCAATGGTTTGAATAAGATTTGAATCCTATTATATGTGGGGTAACAACAACACTAGGTTAGTTATGGATAAACATGGTTTAGAGGAGGTTGAGTTTACTTTAGGAGAGTTTAGTTTGTCCTCTAGTGACTCATGGGAGCAGAAATGGTTTATTGATTAATCAAAGAGATTAATTAATAGATGTGCAAGCTTATAAAATATTTTTAGAGGAATAATTAAATGATTTTTGGGATGTAAGAGAGGAATTTGATCCAATAAATGATAATGTATTGATTTAGAGTTGTGAGCGTAATTAATTAACCTAAGTAGAAGAGGATATTAATTAATGAAGGTTCGTTAATCAACATCCTTAATGATATAAAGGATAATTAGTAAATAAAGGTCATTAATTAACGATTATGAAGAGGAATGTTATCTAATTAGTGGAAAAGTGATAATTAATATGGAAATGATGAGAAATAGAATAATTAGTATAGTCTTAACATTAAAGCTGCGTAAGTAGATTTTAGGTGTCTAGTAAAGAGTAGATTTAAGTTCCATACCACGGGTGGGTTGAGGCAACATAATACATAGAGTGGTCCTAGTCTAAGTGCAAACAAGAACGGGATGTGAGGGAAAATCCAAACCCTATAAACTATGGTAACAAATCAAATCCGCACCCAAACCACATCGGTTCCTTCTCATTTTTATATACCATATTTAGTTATAGTTAGTAAAAGCGCAGAGGTAGACCCATAACCTTGAGGTGAGGTCAAGGGCACTCCCGATCTAAAAGAAAACCTTGAATACTTTTTATACAAACAACCAAGAATAGAACCTATGCATGAGAATATTTCCCCATCCCCATGTGAAGGAAATCTACTATCATGCGAGTCTGCAAAAGCAGCTAGGGTTAGGGATTACGTGAAAAATTGAAAAATCCATTTGTGTCCCTTGTTAACGAAGTAGATTATACAATTATTGCTAACTTTTGATGGTAAATGATTTTATGATACTAGAGCTATGAAATGAAGTGGTTGTTTTGGAGGAGAACTTTCTCTAAGTGGGACATGGAGGTGAGATTGGGTTCGTAATGTTTTTCGAGTGATCTACATTTGGAGCACCTTGTTGTGTTCCACTTGGTTCACATGGAGAAGTTCGACGCCTACCTTAATGTGTCTCCATGGTTATTTATTGAAAGTGTCCAATGGAATCAATGGGAATGGAACTTGGGTTGATGATTACAAACTACTTGTAACTCACCAATAGACCAAGACCTTGAGTCCTTACTCTTTTTTCTTATACTTACATGTACACTTTGTTTTTTGTGCTAGATGGATACTTAGTATGTCATTATATTTTCTATATACACATGCATGTTCACTTGGTCCTTAGTTGTGAATGCATACTTCCTACAAATATTTAAACACAAAAATGATGCTTGGCATGGTACCTTTTACAAGTCCCATTAAGGATCATAGGGGCATCTACCTTCTTATACACTACTGGTGCTATCATTTCATTACATACTATTTCCTATTCTTACTAGTACACTAATTTCTATGGATCTATACATGCTTTGACATACTTTCTATCTTTATAACATGCTAATGGGTGCTTCATGTGTAACATTTTATTTACAGGACTATATGCCACCATGGTTATTTGATTTATCTTGCTTGCTATTATTTTTCATTGTATGTTATTGTTTGCGGGCTATGCCCTTTGTCTTGTGTGCACACTATATGCTTTTGGCTGCTTCAGCCCTGATTGTCTTATGACATTATGAGTGATGTCCCATGTTTAAAACCCTCTTTTCATGGTATATATTGTCTTCTTTCTTGTTACACTATCTTTTATTGCATGTTTTCTAGATTTTTCTACTAACACATGTTTCTAGCCATTTTGTTTGCATGTGCCTTGGTTTCTACCATGGACATTCACCTCCCTTTGCGAGGATACATTTTTAGATCATCATTCGGTCCTCTCATTTGGGTCTCATTCTCTAGCGATGTCATATGTACCCCAAATGAGGGGGACATACATTGGGTGAATTAGTCACCCCATAAAACACCTCAAAGCTATAGTATAAGAACAAAACAAAAATACGATTATAGAAATGGCCTAGACTTTGACTTGGGTCCTCGTTCAACATAGACACCAACACCCAGATACAAACATTAGCACTTGAGAGCTTCTAACCTTTTATAGGTGCCCATGACCAGGGGGAAGTTATAGTTACTTTCTTAGATCAAAATAGTTTACAAAAGTTCACGAGATCAATTTTCACAGTTCAAACATAATCCTCTGGCAAGTAGAATGTATTTTTCTCCACTTCAACTTGGAACAAATATGGTACAACTTACAACAAAATAGGATCACACCATCTACAATGGTTTATAATTAGGAACAACCATGTAAGGAGAGCAACACTATACCTTTCTCCCCAAAACTTTTCTACAGTTGCGTGAGATTGACAAAAAAACTCGCACTTGGCGTGAGATCACCCAAAAAATCACTTTTGGCGTGAGATCTCCCAAAAAATTCTCTTTGTGTGACATCACCAAAAACATCACCAACAAATTTTAAAACTTGTTCCTCATAGCATTTTAGGACATCTTTATATCCTTTTACACTCATGTTCATCAAGTGCACACTTTCCTTTTACTACTTTTTCACATTTACATGCTTTTACATACTTTTACAAGAGTTTTCATAATACATGACTTTGAATACTCTTTCGCTCTTCTTTTGTAGGTATTTCCTTAATACACAACAAGAAGCAACATTAAATCAATAAAAACAATAGGTAAAACATGGTACAACACATATGCTTCACCCCTAGGGTCACTTCCTCTTTTTAGCTTCTAAGCTTCATTTTTTTATCATTTAATGTTTTCACTTGTCCACTCGACATGCATTTCACCATCAAAATTTATATGGTTATTAGGTACACATATTTTAAATACTTTATGTGATTGATTATTCAATCAACAATATAAAATGGGGGAAAATTTAGACACAAAGTCACGCACTTGGGTACATTTCTAGGTCCTAAGCAAAAACTAGCATTCATATGATTCCTAAGTGAAAAAAAAGCTAGTAATTGACAACTATTTTTGGCCTCTTTGATTTATTTATTGTATTGTTTTTGGTATTTCACACCCTATAGTTCGATCGGTACTTTACTACTTTATCATTTATGACTCCGGAAACCAAGGTGCCCAGCTAGGACACTAGTGCCCGACACCTCTTCCCCTCCGGGCACCCCTTTCCTCTTTTGACCTTACTCACTCTCTTTGGGCCTCTCTTTTATCTTTTGGGCATCTTATTTTCTTATGGGTCAACCTTCTAGCTGTCAATTATGAAATTCAACCAAGGGAATCATATAAATACATAGTTATGTGACCAAAATAAGGGACCAAGATCTAAGCATTTTCTACATCACTTAAGATTTCATCCAAAGGAATCTAAGAGCACTAAAGGCATCCATATAACATCCATACAAGGGACAGTCAGTATTTTTTTTCATACACTTCATAGGAAGGGATTGTTGGTGTGAGTTATTTTCCATAGCATCAAGAAAGTCATCTCACTTAGGTGAGATCAAAGGTCCAGTGTGTCATTTAGGGGTCATTATGATATTCCCTTACGTGTCGAGTGCATCAGATTTTGTCTCATTGGGAGTTAATTACTTTTATGAGAACCTAACTCCCCCTCTCGCTTGAGAGGTCATGATTACAACATTGGGGTTACTCAACACCCTCTATATGTACACCCCTTCAGATCTATGATATTAGTGTGGATATTTTTTCCTTAATGAGGTTTTTCCGGTTTTGATCTTTGCATGCACTTTTGGTTGATACTTTCTCTTCTCAAGATCTTGTCACACTTCCATTTGCACTTCCGTGGATGTTCACGTTTTCCTCATGATCATTGTGCTTCACATTTTCATGCACTCTTTTATGGTATCAGAGCACACATTGTGTGGATCCATGCAACTATTTGGTGTTTTCGTGTTCTCTTGACTTTCTGTGCCGTGATATACAAATTCCATTTGTAGAGTTATAATGGTTATTTCGGTCATGTGTTTATTGCATTGATTAGGATGTTTTATAAATTTTTTGAGGTATTTATGGTTTATGGTTCATGTTTTTGAGTGTTCATGGCTCTTGGGGTATTTCTAGGATTGCAAGCGTATTCCAAAATTAGGAGTGTGTTTTTTTGTAGTCTTGGAGGTTTTTTTACGTCTCGATTGAAGGTTTGGGTTGTAGATTAATTTTCTATGTTGGTTTTGATATTTTTAGGAGTGTGCAACTTCCTTTAAGGGCCAACTCGACCCCATCTCACCGAAATGGGAATTAAGATTCCCTAGCTCACTACTTGCCCCAATTTGTAATAAGGAAAAAGAGTGATGTCATAAATATTTTGTGTATTTTATTTGTGGAAAAGTCTCAAAAAGGTGGAACCCACGTGAGATGATAAGGTTTATCTTATCTTTAGAAGATAAACCTACATGTAAAGGTTCACCTGAATTCCTATAAATATTTAAGCATAGATGCAGGCTAAAGGAGTAGAAATATTGTCACGATAAGAGTGCAGAAAGCTGTAGTTTCATCATTTGAATAAAGAAGCCATTAAGAGTGTAATTGGCAAGCTTTCTCCCATAGTTTAAGTTGGAGTTAATAACACTTGAAAGAACCTCATGGGTGAATTGCCACTATTAGTATATTGTTTGAAGGTGTGAGCACGTATTGTCTTGGTTTGGTTATTTCATCTTCGATATTTGTAAAAGTTTCTCCTTCGCTACGAGTTGTTTTGGTTGTTTTTGGCTCACATGGTGGAATCTCGAAATTCCCTAGTTGTTTTCACTCAGGCTTCATGAGACTTGCCTTTATATTCTCCATGTTTTTCTCCAACTCATCAATTCCCGAGTGGTTTTCCACTACATTTTTGCGCTTTGATTCATCAAATTTTATTCCATGTTGCGAGATCATGTACCTTGTGAACATGTTCATGATCTATTTGTGCATTTATTGATCTTGCATTGTGGTTTCCATCGACTCACCTACATTTTTGTTACTTTCCATTTTTCACTCACTTAGCTCTCCACTTCCATTGTTGCATGGTCAAGCAACATCCTTATCTATATTGCTTAGCTTGATCCATTTGTACTGTCTTTGTCGAGCCATCTTCTCCTTAGCTTTTCTCATGTGGAAACCCCTTTCATGCCATGCCATTCTCATTGAGCACCTAGATTTTTTCTAAACTCGAGTGTTTCTTTGCTCACCTTTGGGGGTATTTCCGCCACTTTGCCCGTTCCTCCATCTAGAGCCTTGCGCCGCATCGCGTGCACCCATTATCAACTCGATGCACTACTAGCTCACGTGGGAGAGGGTGAAGATGAACTCCACCAAATTTTCCATGCTCCCACACCGTCCCTGAGTTACCTCTCCCACATGGCTCACCACCCTTCTTCCCTACCAGCCCTTCGACCGGGTTAACCCGCCCCTTGACTCCTTTTTTGCTTTGCCTATTTTTAAGGCCCTTTAAAAATCTAGGATGGTTTTTAAATAAAGTGGGCTTTTATTAAATTTGGGTATGGTTTATATAGTGGGGGTGTTTATGAATGGTGGGGTGTGTTTTTTTAAAAGTGTATTTTAGTATTAATATTAGGTCTTAATATATACCTTAAATTAGGATCTAATCTTCATTCCAAGGGGTTTTTAATTTTAAGTGGCCTTAGAAAATTAATTAAATCCGTACCTATTTTAAATTATGGCCCTTTTTATTTTTAGTGCATTTTCCGAAAATAGAAAATGGGGAAAAAATTATTCCAAAATTAGGATTCTTGGGTGTTTTTTTTTCCATTGGCAATTTTTAGGCGTGTGTTTCCATTTTAAGGTATGTAGGTCCGTTTGGACCCCTTCAGCATTTTTTGGTGGCTTTATGTGTGTTCTAGAGATTTTTTGGCATTTTGGGTATGTTTTTTCTTGTTATTACATTATAGTGCTCCTCTTCACCTGCGGCTAGTGGACGTATCTACCAAAACCTTGCGGAAAAGAGAGCCTTATATTTTTATTGTGAGATGCCATTTCTCTCACTATGAGCAAGTGTTTCCTTGTTTTTCTTTTCACCTTTTGTGCTTGATTGTGTGTGTTCCTTGATTTATGACTTAGGAATTCATTGTGTCCTCCAATCTTGTGCGACTTGTCACCCTATCAGTGCGAGGTGAGTGGTCAATCGCACGACGTCACATGAATGCACCCTATCTTAGTCACACAACAAAGAGATATCATATAAATTTCTGCGCAGATTGAGTAAAGAAAGGGGTTATCTATGCTTTTCTCATGGTGTTGTGTTGCTTGTAGACACATTATTGGCTGAGTTTGATGTCTTGCATTCTTACACCCTCTTCTTCTTGTGCACCTTGCACTTCTTTCTTCCACATCATGGAGGATGCTCTTTCCAAACTTGAGTGTCGCAAGATCACTTTACATCCTCTTCCACTTCTTCTTGGGAGAGATAACTATCGAAACTACTTCACCTACATAAAAGGGTCTTACACACTTCTTGCGTGGGTTAGTTCCTGCATCCACTGATTCCAATCATCTCGAGAACTTTCTCAAAACTTGAGACCATGTCATTTTTCACTTGATGTCATTTGTTATCACTGCACCTCTCCACATTCACATGGAAGACTCATATCCTCCCACCACATTTGGAGCATCTTTCAGTCTTTATTTAGAGACCCTTCACCCACTCTGCCACTACCAATCTCATTATTGACCATGTTTACAATTCCATTCATTATTTGCACTCATGTTCCATTGGAGACCATTTCTCTAAGATAGATGTGACCATTGCCCCTTGTCTTTACCTTGTATCCTTATTTTTCATTGATGACACTCTCCTACACTTGTTGCTTCTATTGAGTACCATGTTTCTTCTTCCTAGACTTCTAGCATCTCTCCACAATAGTCTTATCTTATTTTATCCTCTAGTTCTTTGTGTGATGGTAGTTCCGCCGACACATACATTCTTGATTCTTTTTCAAATGAGGATTGTGCTTGATTATTTTATCGGTGAGGATTGTGATTTCGATGTTGAAAGTACCACCGAGGAATTCTCTTCTCCTTATCTCACCATTCAGAGAGTGTTGACACTTCCCACATTTCATCGAAATTGATCCATTTCTTACTCAACCTCATACAATCATTGCACCCACCTCTTTTCCACTTTCGATTGTGCAAGGCCCCTTCCACTGCGCTTCTTACTTCATGCTTAGATGACTTATACCTATCACAAATCGTTCTTTATTTGTTAATCCCTCTCATTGGGATGAGTATCTACCCAACCTTGGTCGCCTTTTCACAGAGGCCACTTATGATGTACTACAGGTTCCTCATCATTCTACAAGTGTTTTAGAGGATTCCATCATCTCCTTTGTTGAGAGTTCCCCTTCTGGGACTCCTATCACTTCCACTTTTCAGGAGATCTTCATTGATCCACCCTTTCTTGTGGATCCTCTTTCTATTTTGGGGGTTTCTTTGTTGATTTCAAATCACTTGGAAATATTTTCTACGGATGTTCCTCCTTTACTTTGATGATTCTATGCATGTGGCGTTACCTTTGGTTCATTCGCACCTTCTTGTTAGACCTATGCCACACTTTCATGGACTAGACTCATATTTCTTTGCGCTAGTACCTTCGGTTTCCTTCGCGGAGTGGGTGGAATTCCAACACTCTATTTCTGGCCTTGCTAATGGAAGGCACAAAGTTCAAGTGTGGGTGGCTCTTCTTTAGTCCAAATGAAAAGGACCACGCCATCAAAAATTTTTCTCAGGAGACTTCTTGGAGTTAAAAAGTTAAGATCCATCCATGACATCTTCTACGCTCCTCTCGTCTCGCCTCTTCTTCTCTCTTATTATTATTTCTTAGATATTTCCCTTTCGTAAATATGTACCTTATTAGGATCTTTAGTGGTCTGGGACCCATTTTGGCATCTTTATTAGATTAGAGAGTTTTTTTTTCTCTTGTGGTGAATTTTTTCCCATTGGGTTTTCCTTCACTACTTGGGATTCCTTATGTGCATGGGTACCTCATCAGGATTTTATGCTGGGATCCATTTCTCTTTTTTGACTTTCCACCTCATCCTAAGTTACGATGAAGTGTGGGTGTTGGTGTGAGTAATTTTCCACATCATCAGGTGAGTCATATCACTTAGGTGAGATCACAGGTCTGTGTGTCATTTAGGGGTCATTATGATATTCCCTTATGCGTCGCTGTATCGGTTACATAATTGAGACTTAATTCCTATTATGGAAACATAACTCCCGCCTCCACTTGAGAGGCCATGACTACAATAGTGGGGTTACTCAAAACCTCTATATGTACACCCCTTTATATCTATGAGATTAGTGTGGAGATTTTTACCTTAACAAGGTTCTGCCCATTTTTAATCTTTGCATGCACTTTCGGTTGATGTTCGCTCTTCTTGAGATCTCATCACGCCGTTGTTTAAAATTTTGTGGATGTTCACGTTGTCCATAGTGATATTTTTATTCACATTTTCACACACTCTTTTAGGGGAAGTTTATTTTTCCATCCACACATCTATTTACATTGGTACATCTAGCTATCACCCGCTATTAAGTGCGTTGCACAAGGAATTTTAGGGCACGATTATTTCACACAAATACAAAAACTACATGGAGTATGAGATGTAGTGTAGCACTTTGTTGTAAGTTCATGCATTGGGTGACCAACATGGTCAATCCAACTCCCATATTGCATATTTTTTTTTTTTGATATTTGATGTAGTTTGAGTGGTTTTTAGGTCTCCATCTCTTTCGAGGCTACAAGAGAATTCGGTGATCATCTAGAAACATACAAGTGATTGAAAATGACTATCAATGACCATCTTCGAAACCAAAAACTAGTTTCCAAGCTCTGTATAGTCACATGTACCTAGAAAAGGTCTCTAGTGCCTAGGAGCCTCGCCCCTAGTCCAGATGCCCCACTCTAGGCTTATTTGATAGTTAAAAATTTATTGTGCTCGGTTGCGATAGTCTTCCTTATTGTTCATTAGTTGTTCTAGTCAATATTACCATTAGGGAAGCGTAGATCATCTAAGTCACTCTTTCCCTCTCTCACACTTAGGGTTTTTAAATTTACTTTCTCATTTCTTGTATCATTTATATATAACAATTGTTTATCATAGTTTACATTAGTGACTTTGCAATATCTAGGGTTTAACATGAACATACTTTCTATTTTTGATAAATTAATTAGGGTGGGGGATCCAACTTCCTTTTCATCATATTTCCACCGAGTTCATCAAATGATGAGCTCAAATATATGGACTGATATCAATATTCCCACCACAAGCTCATGGTGAGTCATTACAATCAGCTCAACCGAGTGACCACCGAGCTTATAACGAAGTCATAAAAATAATGCATGGGCGTACTCAACATTCAATGATGGTTCAAAAATAAACGATGAGGTTATTGCATTATGAAAAAGTTTCATGCATTCACAACTTTCCACCGAGTCCAAGGCCAAGTTCTACGGTGAGCTCATCGAGCTATCAATTACCAATGTAAAGCGTGGCTTCAGACTTATGGGCTAGAGTATAGCCAAAGGTCTATTTAAATATTTATTCATTGACCCACAACAAATTTTGGATTTAAACCCACATAAGAACACATAAAAAATGTGCCAAAGGAAATTAGAGAAACTTAACTCCTTAGGAAAAATAATACGTAGAGGATGGGATTCAACCTCATCTCCTCACATCCATTATTTTCACCCTTAACCGTTATGCACACATGGATTGGCTCTATTTAGCCAAAATATATGAGTTAAAATTTTTTTAATTCAGGCCTTAGAACTATTATAAAAGGTGCCAATTTATATTTGAGGGGTAACTCTTACTAATGAAACCCCTATTTGGGAGAATGAAGCTTGGGTGAATTAATCCCTTTTTGTAAGAAGGAGAGCTTGGCTATGTAAGCCCCTCTTGTAAGGGACAAGGAAACATATTATTGGAGGCCTTCTTTTAGAGAGAAAAATACGATTGTAATACTCGTGTAAGGAGAAATGACCCATTTGTAACGAGCCAAATTACCATGTAAATGGAGAAATGTAACCTCTTAAAAGAGAAATTTGTATGCATTTATAAAAGAGAGAGCTTGTTATTATTACTAAGTAGAAAAATAGACCCTATTGTAAAGAAGAGATAGCCTCTTTTAGAGAGAGAATAAACACGTTAAAGTCTGTTATTGCAGGGAGCTTATCACGGAGCCTTATTAAAGGACATTAGAGACTTGTATGTAGATTAAGATCCATGTACCGAGAGAAAATCAATGTAAAACAATGCATTTTAGTTTGATTTAGTTGATCAGTTCATACATCAAGGCATACCCGAGACATATTCCCCATCATATGAACTCCATTATCAACCTGGTTTATATTGTTCAATTCTTACTACTTTTTTATTGTTTATAATACATTTGAATATTTTTTAAATTTTTATCTATTTTTAAAATAATGAGAGGGTATACTTTGTGAATTCATGTGTGTAAATAGTAAATATGCTATCTATCAAACCAACACAACAAATAACATGTAAAAATTAGCATGCTAACCAAGAAAAATAGAAACATGTCTTGGGTTTGTATTTTTGCACATATTTGCATGTTTTATATTACGTGATTATTTGAATGTTTTTGAGTTATTTTAAAAATAGGTATGTATAAGACATTGGGTAGCACAAGAGATTCCCAATAAGAGCCACATAAATACAAGCATCAAAATCATAGGGAAGAAGGATTAAGCCTCAAATATGTCATAATAGAATAAGGCTAATATTGTGTAAACTATAGTGGAGTCATATAATTTGCGATAGAAAAATGAAGATAGATATACCCACTAGAAGTACTATGCATAGAAGACTCGAATTACTTTTGAATTAGAGTGACAATGTTTGTTAATTTGGTTGTGATAACCATTGTGATTATATTGGTTTGATATAGAATGTGATGATTAAGGGTATTAGTAGTATTAATAAACATATTCAAAGCATCAACCTTACCAAAGTACAAAGGGGCATATATAGTGCAAGGAAACCTATTATTAGAAATGAAGGAAGGGACATTTGCATATGCCCCAAATATTCGAGAAGGGATTATATATCGGTAAATATTTGGTGACCATAGATAAAATAACTAGACAAAACCACTAGGTAGAAGCATGCATCATGGAATTATATTTATAAAGGTAAAATCAAAATTTAAACAATGTATTTAGTAATTCTAGAAAAATCATGGCTGATATGAGAAGGAATTTTAGATAGATCAATTTGGAAATCATCAGACCATCGAGGATAATGAGATAATCATCATTATTAAAGAGAGGAATATCCACTTCATTAAAATGCTCATTTTTTGTATCAATAAGTTCATCATAATTGATCTGGTATCCAAACTATATTATCATTCAAAATGGATTCGTAATGGTAAAATGGTACTTCCCTTGAGTTTTTCATCATGTTCACCTCATTGGGAATGGGAGTTGGAGTGAGAGATGAATTTTTAGAAGTAAAATTAGGATTAAATTGCTATGTTCCTATGCCTATATATTTACATATCATCATCATCAATTTTATTTACATAACCCCATCCATGCGTAGTAGGTTATGCCCCACTAAGAATTATCACATGGATAGGATAATTCATATTGCACTAGAATTAGTATTGAAATCGATATCATTGTCCAAATTAAAATCTATCCTATTTTGTTATGGGGAAGTAGATATATCTGAAAAATCCATTGTTGTTTTTCCCCTAATGAGGCATGTGTATTCTATAAATGATCAAAGGCCATGTGAAATTTCTCATTCTTGATTGTGATTGTTTTTGTTTTCATTTTCATAATAGTAGGATGCAATTCTTTTAATGAAAGCAGTTCTTCCAAAGGATGGATTACGTTCATTTTTGAAATATGCTCATTTTACATAGATGTATCAACTTTAAGAACCCATTTAGAGTGAGGGACCTAAGATAATTATGTAGGAGATCAATGGCATGTGTCAAAGGAAATAAAACCCTTACACTCGAGCTGTTGTATTGTCTATTGTAAAGCATAATAATAATTATCATGATGTCCTTTAATTTCATGATGATTACAAAATGATTTTCCTTTGATTTTTAATCTTAATAAAAGGGATAATACTAATTAGGAATCAAATTGATTAATTTCATAGTAAGTAGCTCATATAAAATATTGTGTTGTCTAGCATTCTTCTCAAACTAAGTAGGTGTTTTCCGTGTGGTTTCCTTAATATGCAAAATTTAGCTTTGGGATCACACACATCATTTCCTCTATGTGGGAATTTTAATTCTCTTGAAAGGTAACATGTATCATGCATATAATTTATATCGCACTATGTTCCTTTATTCGTAGCAATAGATTGATCATGATGCACAAAGACATAATTGACATGGGAATTTGAGGGATCATTTAGATGTGCTATCTCATCCTTAAGAGACTTGATCTTAGTACTCATAGCATGCACTTGTTTTTGAAAATTACATTGTAATAATTGAATAGATTGCAAGAGCCTCGGTAAATGTTGTCAGTGCTAAAACCATCTAGTGATGAAGAATCCATATGATATAGATGATAAGAGAATTTTAAACTATTATCCTTAGAAGAGTGAGGCATATATGATATGAAGATAAAGAGAAAGACAAGGCTAACATACAATACATCATAAAATTATAAAATATAGATCCCAAAAATTTGATTGTTGGAAAAGAATAAGATTAATCCCAAAATTAGTATGAAGGTAGGCCACAAAGTGATGTTTTAACAAAAAGTGGCCTTCATTAAATTAGTTAAATGACCATGTGGAATCATGATCATTGTCATTAATGTTATCATTGATTTTAAGTGACATTGATGGAAAAAGGGTGAGTAGTGGAGAGTGAGTGGTGAAGAAGTCAAGAAGTGAAGGTTGATTGGTAGTGTCACTCACGGTGTGGTTCCAAGAAGTATGCATGGCCAAACAAAAGGTGATTTAGGGTGATTATTAGAATTAGATCAATCAGAATAAATTATATTTGAAATAGGTGCCTCCAAGGTGTATGAGGAGTTTCAAATGTGTAACACTATCTAGTAAGTTCATTATGCATTCAAAACGGTTTTAGGATGTTTGAAGATGATTCAGTGGTCATTGCATGCATGAATAGTGTGTTAGAAGCCCATTGGAGATATTAAAAAGGTTACTACATTTTGCTCGGAGTAATTTAGGGGTCAAAAACTCATTTACCTATTTTCTAAGTGCTATCATAGTCTCCTTGGTAATGGAAAAAATTCCAAGTACTTAGAAAATTTTGAGAAAAATGAGTATATTGAGTGTTTTAATGTATAATGGGTTCTTGGGGTGCGGATGGAACATGTTCCCTAGGAACATGTGTTTCCCGTATTGGTTTAGTGGCTACAACACAAATGAATTAGTATTGTGTGGGTATTTAAGGTATTGGAGACCCTAACAACACAAGTTCCACAAGTTCCATTGTTCTTCGTAACTCTGTTTTATCCGTAGGCCAAAGTATTAGACAAGGGTCTTTGTATTGCGGCAGTCGGGAAATAATTTTGATAACTAAGTACACCAACGAAATAGTTCCTCACAAGTATATGTTCTCCACACATTGGGTGAACCAACATAAAATCAGATTGGGTGAAGGTTAGTGTGTTGTGGATGAAGAGAGTGGTTTAGGCATTGAAGCCCCTAGGAAGAACAAGTACCATGTGAACTGATGTTCCCACAACCTATTTTGATACGATTAGAAAAGGGATAAGGTGAATGGTGTGTAGTGTAGAGAGATAAGGGTGCAGAATAACTTGACCCAGCCGGACCAAGTTCCACAGCTCTAATTGTTCCCTGTATATCAAATATGACCGCATAACAAAGGAAACGAGAGCTATAGTGGGTTGTGGGTAAAGTGAATTCGCGGAAGAATGTAAGCTTTGGTGACACAAGTTCCTCTAATTCCCAAATGATCCACTTTATCCGATTTATAAGGAGATATGATGTAATGAATTTTGATAAAGTTTTATATAGTCCAAAGTGCAAATATTTAATATAGACTAACAAAGTATTAAATCTTGTTCCTCGTGGGCTCTATATATACTGGATTGCAATATCTTGAGCTAAAGGTGTCCAAATTCAATGTTCTTGGACTCATTGGAAAGGTTATTTTATTTCCTATGCATTGAAATAAGAAAAAAAGAGATTTGGGGTCAAGTATAGAAATAATAATTAAATAACACGTGTCACATTGTTAGAAGGAAGTTTTGCAATGCTCTCTCAATTTTTCCAATGAAAGAAAAGGAGATGGAGTGCATGACACACCAAGAAAGAGATGGAAATATTTTAATTATCTATAAAAGTCAAATTCTAAGAATAATATGAGTTGTTGAAGAGCTGAAGAGAAGAGGAAAGGGTAGCCAAGCTAAGAGTGACATATAGCGAAGAGATAAATTTATCCATGAATATATCTCAAGCTAATAAAGAATATATGATCTTACATTTATGATAATCAAATAAGAAGATACAAATATGAGATTGGATTATTAGTAAATATATATTGAGAGAGGATGAACCTATAAATACGCCAAGATCATGGAGAAATAGATATGTTGAATAATGAAGAACCATTGATAAAAGAAACCAAAGCTATGTGTTTATTGTGAGAAAGTGAGAAAATATTGAGTAAATGGAATCTCCATATAAACTAAGATCAAATAGGAGAAGAAAGAATTCCAAACCAAAGGATTACTGCAGAGTTAGTGAAGAGATAAAAAGCCATCAAATGAAGACCAAATAAGCGGAAAGAAAGATCTATGAAAAATTTAGAGAGGAGACAACCATCAATCGAGAAAACCAATTCAATGAATGCATGAAGGCGAGTTCTGGCCAAAGGTAAGAAAAATCTTGAATATATGAGTTTGTAGATAGAATGAAAGAAGAAAAAGAAGAGTAAACACAATAAGTTGTACATGCAACGCATAAACTATATAATCAAATTCATTGTAATATTACTATCTAAGTTGTAGGTTAGATCTCATAGGGTTTTAGTCTTTTATGAGTAGTGGCATACATAATATTAGTGGTGGATGAATAATTTCTAGGGATTAAATATCCTTGTAATTTTTGGCTTACTAAAAATTAGAGGGTCTTTGTATAAGATTTGGGAGTTGTAGTTTCCGGGAAAGTTGTTGCTTGTCAAAGACTCGGGTAAAGGCTTGGTTAAATTATTGGAGTTGAGTCATATTGAGTTGTAGCTCAATCGGGAAATAAGTGTAAATGTACGGGAAAATTTTCCAAATTAGTTTATTGGTTTCCATGATTTTTTTGTCTTGAAAGGGTTTCCCACATTAAAACTAGTCTCCAGTGTATATGTTTGTGTACATGCTTCTCACTCTATATCTCATGGTTTATGTTACATGCTTATGACAATCAATATAGTATAACAAAGAACACATTAAATAAGTGAATTTGATTGTAAGTTTTTATTAGCATTGATTCACACCCCCTCTTAGTGCCTAAAATACCTAACAGACCGTTTACACAAATAAATAATGAATTGAATAAAACAAAAATATGTATTTTGTAATAAGAATGTTTGAAATAAAAAACATCCCAAGGATTGGAAAAAAGTATATGTTTATAATTATGCCCTAATTACGAAAAACAATAATTTTGAATTTATGATAATTGTACTAAAAATTATGCTAAACAAAAAGAGGTTTCCATCTAATATATAAAAATTGAGAAAAAACTTTGTGGAATTTGAAAATATAGCCTTTATGATTGAGGTGTGTGAATAAATGTGATTTGGAAATTAGGAAGCCATAAAAGATACCTAAATGGAAGGAATAACCATGAGACCCTAGGAAAAATTATGAAAACTAGATTTTGGGCATGTGATAGATGAAAATCATGTTTGGATCGAGAAGATACAATGCAAAGATGAAACCCTAGGGAAACTAGGCTTTAGAGAAGGAGCAATATTTAACTACGATTTAGGTACACCAAATGTCTACACGCTAATTAAATCTTATGTTATGGGAATGCACAATGATAAAAAATATGTAAGGGTTTGTAACGTGTAGACTATTTTGATAAATTAAATTCCAACATTAACCATTCACAACTATAATAATGATTTCATACTTGTAAAAATCGATAAAGGATAAATAATTATTCAAATATATATGAAGAGGAAGAAACTTAGATATACATGTCAAAAAGGAAGGATCTAGATGTGTAAGATGGTGAAATACAAATATTAAAAACTAGAAATTCTTCAATGTTAATAATAGAACTAGAAATTGAGTAGGGGTAGGCCTGTACATCTGCTACATAGTCCAAAAATGATTTCCACATTATTAGAACCTTTGAAAGTCTAGTTAAGAAAATTATTATGTGCTTCTCTTACCTGATAATTACCTTTAATGTGTCGATGTGTGCTTCACTTATCTGGTAATTACCTTTGATGTGCAAGATAGATTAGTGGTTTTCACCAAAAATCATGGGGCTAAGCCATTCCTTCTTGGGTATGGGGAGGCTCCCATTTATTGAATTCAAGAAAATTAAAATTTTTGGGTGGCGTTTTAGGCTATGGATCACACATGAGTACTCCACTAAACCTGTGAAAAAGTGCTTGTATAGTGTACAAGGGAGGAATTTGTTTCAAAATAGGTAAATGGAAGTGGGAAAATAGAGAGAGGGATAGTTAATATTGTGTGCGGGAACTTGCAGATTCTCACCAACATTAAACATAGTAGGTCCACATTTAATAGGAAGAAATCAACCATGTAAGAAATAGTAATACTAATAAATATGAGACACAAATTTATATGGATTCATTAATCAAAGACACAAAGTTCCTTCTTGGTTGTACAATATTACAATGCTTGCAAATTTGGAAAGTAGAGAGAGTAGAAGAACATAGTCAAGGAGATAGAAGAATATAGCTTATTGTTTGTAGTAGTGGTGAAACAAAGGAATAAAACCAACAAAAATAAACAAACACTAACCCTTTGGAATGGGGAAGCCATCATAATTCATAGCTTACAAATTGATGAAAATTATATTTGACAAATGGGGTTCAAATGACGACTATGTTTTCAGAGTGACTAGTCATAATTGGGTTGATTTTACATTGTCAACCAATGTTGATCAATGAACACTTGACATAACTCACACAAAAAGTGCAAGGGAAAAAAAGCTAGGTTTAAGGGCACGAATGGATAGGAAGAACTCGCGCGCGGAGGGAAATTTCAAATTTAAGGACTCAAATGTTTTGAGAATGAAGACCTATTTTTAGAAGATGGCATGTAGAGCACATAAACGAGGCAGAGACATGTGCGCCACACATTGTCTATCTTTAGAGGATTAGATCGAAGTGTTTTGTATGGAGACGAGCTAAAAATAGGATTTTCACTTCAGTTAATTGTAAGAGGTCTATAGATAGCACACTTGCATGTGTGGCTATGCATGTAAACGACACGTGGCTATTAGTAGCATACGACCTATTTTTGGAATAGGTAAGTGGTGAAGGAAAATCCCCACCCTATATATATGATGTGAATCACATAGTAGTATATATATATATATATATATATATATATATATATATATTCAAAGCGTAAGAGGTAAGCATAAATATATATGTGCATATGACTAGATTACTGTATCAAATCCATGCGTGCATCGGTATAGATTGCCATTATTGTAAGGAGATTCTATGTTTATTAATAGATGGAAGATATTGGATGAATCTAAGTGTCATTCCTGTGTGTAATTGAGTAGTGCATGTTCTTGATTCAATCATGATTATTGTTTAAGCTTGTTCTTTTCTAGATATGAATATGGCATGCATTGTAGAATGATGGATTAGTTATGGATCTATATGTTTCTTCCTTCATCATGCTAACATCCTACTATAGAAACCATAAAGAGGGACCTGGTACCTTTTCACTCTTTGGGTGAGCACTCAGTCTAAGCTGAGTGATGTGCTAGCACGTATAGGGTGTTATTTGGTAAATTCTAGGCTGCATCATTGGTTCCATTTCCGGGACCTCTTTTTAGTTGTTTTTAGGATGGTTCATGATGAAGACATACCGGTTAACTCTAGCAAGTATTGAGGAGTGGATACATGATTTAGAGGAAGAATATGCACTGACAGTTCAACATTGGATTTGAGTTTAACACACACACTTGGGTAGAACATAATATTTATGACAATTTATATGAGATATTTTTCACTATCTTTCCAGTAGAATTATATGAGTGGCTGATTGCTTATGCATCTAAGTGAAATTGGAGGTATCATGCACTTGTCTGGACATAGGAAGAATTTTAGGCCCTTTATGATGCTGATCTGATCTGGACTCACACTATGGATATGTGGTTTCATGGTGTTCTAAACAGTTATATTTTGGAATATTCAATTTCAACGTATTCTTTCTCGGAGGTAGCTGAATTCCAATTTTTATGGTATCCTAGAGGAGCATATCTACAAGGTATTCCACTAGCGATCAAGATCTTGATGGTAACTTTGAACTGGAGAGTAAACCGATGGCTAACTAAACCTCACCACGCGCGAGGGTAGGAACAAGTTTGGTGAAAGATGGCAGACCTAGCGGCAGAAAGGTAGAGAGAGGAAATGCAACTTAAGTATAATGAGGCATGCGAGAGGGAGATAGAGAAACAACATACCATTGTAGAAAGTATGGCGTTGAGGAGAGAGATGGCTCATGAAGGATTTGAAGCTCATGTAGAGGAAATGGAGACAGAGCATCAAGAACTCCCCATTTTGAAAGCATGAAAAATATTCCCCTTGGCTTAACATAGAAGTATGCACGCCAACAAAGACTACTTGGGCCGCGAGCATGCATCTTAATCCACCTGGTGACCTAGCCCTTGCACTTGGTTTCCCAGTATCTAGTACGACAAGTAACCAACGAGCTAACTTGGGAAGTAGGAGATCAAGAGTAAGGAAGGAAGCAATCACATCAATGACAGGCGAGATGACTTCATTATTTGGAGGAACATTTTTAGGTGCATTATCCACATAGAACAGAGCACATAGAATGTTGGATTCACCTATGGAAGTGGAAATACCTCAGAGTGTAGGGTTTCAGTATAGTACTAATTTTGAAGCACATGGGAGTACATCTATAGGTCATATTCCAACTACAGGTGGAGGATCAAGAGGTATATGTGGTTCTAGTTCTAGTGGATCTAGTGGTTCTAGAGGCAGAGGAAACATAGGAGGTTCTAGATTAGGTGGTCAAGTCCCGTAACAACCACAAAATATCTATATGGAGATGTCTCTTCATCTCCGGAGTATAGAGGAATAGAGGATGCTTATGAACATGTGCATATGTGTGAAATATTATGGCATGCAAAAGGGGTCAATTATTTTTTGAGCGTAAGGCAAGTCAATTCACTACTACCTTGTAGGGATGAGCACATAGCTGGTATAGAAAGTTTGACCCTGATCAAACTTGTGTGGATTATGTAGACGTTGAAGGATGCTTTCTTGAAAGAGTTCTATATCCCTAAATTTGAGTAGAAGAGTATAAGCGCACTCAAGGATATCAAGAAAGGCACTACTGAGAGTGTACATGAGTATGATGCCCATTTTAAAACACTCCTATCTAAGCTTTCTTATGATATTCACACAAGTCAACATGCACAATGGTTCATTGGCGGATTGATTACACCATTCAGAAGAGCACTGTCACATAAGACATACACTGATCCACGTGAAGCCTTTGGAAGCAACTTTACGTGCCGAGGCTAGTGGGGGAGCATTGACAATTGGTGTTAGTCCATTCTTAGAGGCACATATTACAAAGCTATGGAAAAATAGTTAGAGAAGCTATTAGTGAATTCAACCCATGAAACACGCTTAGGGATTTGGTGTACAAATTGTGAAGTGGAAGGTCACACCAAGGATAGTTTCCCTCATAGATCTATACGTTCATTACTATTAGACTATGAAATATGTCATTTGAATCATGATGCTATCCACTGTCCTTTGTTACAATGTGTGATAAGGAAGAATGTATCCTAATTTTGTAATATTTACAGGTCCACGACCCATGATACTAAGGATTTTCGATTGATTGGTTAGATCCATGATGCTATAGACATTGGGGTATGACAGACAAGTGTAACAGATAACTCTAAGAGTAAGAATGAGCACCAAGATCAAGATCATAATCAACCGCGCTATGACATGAATGAGGGCGTTTTGAAGGAGGTCATGGAAGAGGATGTGAATATTAAGGTGGATATGGAGGAGGAGGCCATGTGGTGGAGGAAGAAGCGAGTTTCATTATAGAACGTGCTATACATGCGGATCCCTTGATCATTATAGGTGCGAATCTCCCCAAAATGTTACATGTTATTTCTGTGGAAAGAATCAAAGCTATGAGGAGTGCCTAGACTTATATGAGCATCTTAGTAAAAAACATAAGTAGGAAAAAAGGTGCAGGGATGGTTAGGATCCAACGTGTGGAGGAAAATCAGTGGATGCCCAAGATAGCACCAGAACCCGAGGCCTTAATTGTAAAGATTACCACATGTCTTTGAAGGCGCACGTGCAAGAGAGGCATCGTACCGAAGCCTATAATCACGAGGAGGAGGTGCAACATGTAAGGTACCCAAATCCTACCCATCGAAGGAAGTCTATTAAGAGACCATGGAGGTCCTCGAGAAAACTTCAAGGAGAAATACAATGTTTAAAAAGCGAGTCGAGAAAGATGGAACATAAGAAAGAAGTAGGGAAGATCCTCCGATATTGATGACATCAGAGAGGTGTGTAAAATGTTGTGCCAAGAGAATATTATTCCATTATTAGGGAATTGGTTGAAGGGGAACACTCTGCGTAAAAGCACTGAGAATGAACAACAGATCCTACATGCAAATATTTCCCTTGATAGCATTGACTATGATAAAGAGATCACTCTGAATTCTATTGTAGATGGATGGTTGTTGAGCAATATTTTGATTGATATAGGTGCGGAAGTCAATGTGCTTACTTTAGATGCATGGGTACAAATGGGGAGACCTCCATTACAACCATCATCTAATGTTTTGTTTATGGAAAATAGGACTAAGGCCACTCCCATAGAAGTTTTGAAGGATGCACCTATAACCATACAAGGGGAAAAATTCACCGGGGATTTTGAGGTATTAGCACTTGCAGAAGTAGATAGGTTTCCAGCCTTGCTTGGATGCCCTTGGTGTTATGCAAATAATGCTGATTTGAGATTTAATAAGGGGTATATCAGCTTTGAGAACAAAGAGGAAAGGGTTATGATACCTTTGATAGATGGAAAGTCTACACCATATGTTGAGCCACTAAATGAGGAGGAATTAAACAAAATCTATGTACGCACTATTCAGGACCCAGAGGTCAATGAGCCATCAAAGGAAGGCATCCTACAATGGGAGTATTATCACTCTATTAGTGATACTACGAGTATCGGTTGTGACAATTGGGCTCATGGTACATATGAACTAGTAGGACGTGAGGTAAAAGCACAGCTGATTGTACATAAGAATGGACTTCATTCTATTCGATGGATAGGTAGCGCCTTTCGCCTTGGTATACATGTTTTTGAAGGAGTATAAGATCTTCCTGTATTATTACAAGCCATGGAGGCACAATGGATAGACCAGGTCAGGAGAAGAGACATGTTAGAATATGTCTTGTGCGGGACAACAACGCACTGGTGGGTAGTTCACAGAGATCATCTTACGGAGTGGAAGGAGATTAGAATCACCTTATCTACCAAGTTTGTAAGATGAAATGAACCTACGAAGTTTTGCACTTATAATGGTGATCAACCTATTCATCACCACATTCAACAGTGTGAGAGACTCTAGAAAGCAGGACATGAAGCATTACCACCTTCACTCTGGGTGCATAAATTGTATTCCACTCTACAAGGGTGCACACCTCTAGGGGAGTTACTTGAAAGGAAAAGGTACATTCTATTGGGAGAATCGCAACAACATGCATTTAAAACATTGAAAGAGAAACTTTTACATTTGGATTTTTATCCTATGTTTTCCTTCATGGGACAAACCATTTCATGTACACGTGGATGCCTCTGGAATGGCCATTGGCACAATATTAGCTCAACCTGGAGAAGGTATTGTCGATCATCCTATCTGCTTTGCTAGTAGGAAGCTGATGCCTGTTGAACAAAATTATACAACTACAGAGTGCGAAGCTTTGTCAATGATCTATGCATTGCACAAGTTTCGATAGTACTTGTTAGCAACCCCATTTTTGTTTTATATAGATCACATGGAATTGAAGTATTTGGTGAACAAACCTGTCTTACAAGGGCGCATATGTAGATGGGTACTCCTATTTCAAGAGTTTGATTTTAAATTTTTGGTGAAGCTAGGGAAAAGTAACTATGGACCAGACCACTTGTCTAGAATTAACTCAGGAGAGGAAGCACATAAAATTAAAGAAACCATGATAGATGCCTAGTTATATAGGTTACAACACGTGCCATCAGAATTAGAAGACATTTATGTCTTTCTACGGATTGGTGTGGCACTAGAAGGAATGGAAGAATTAGAAAGAAATAACTTGCTATACACGACACCATTTATGTTGATCAGTGGTGACCTATACAAGTTAGGAAGAGAAGAAGTATTACATCGTTGTGTATTAGAGCATGAGCGCAAGGATATTATGGAAGAATCCCATGGTGGTATTGCAGGAGGCCACTATGCAGGTGATGACTTGCTCGGAAGAGTCTACTTGCTAGATTATGGTGGGAGACACTGTATAAAGATTGTAAAGCGTATTAGAAAGCGTGTGACCATTGTTAGCATCTAGGTAAATTAGGGAAAAGAGATGAGATGCCTTTGAGACTAATTACTAGTGCCAAACCATTTGAGAAATGGGCCATCGAATTTGTAGGACCTATTTCACCAACTGCGTATAGGAATGGATCACGCTATATCATTACTTACATAGATTATCTCACATGGTGGGTAGAAGCAACACCTACGAAGGATTGTACAACAACTACAATAGATAGGTTTCTATGGGAGAATGTTCTTACAAGATATGGATGTCCTTTAAGCTTGACAAGTGATAGGGGTACACACTTTTGAATGAGACAATCTGGATCCTATTAGATGAGTTTATGGTTGCACACCATAAGACTACACCTTACCACTCTCAGGAAAATGGAAATGTTGAGGCTTTCAACAAGATTTTGAGCAGACATTGAAAAAAATTGTGATGTTGTAAGAAAGGATTGGGATGATAAAGTGTCATCTGTTATTTAGGCATATAGAACCACTTATAAGAGATTAAATAAGGCCACACCATTTCAGTTGGTGTTTGGTGTGAAGCTGTTCTCCCTATAGAACTTATGTTACCTTCTTTGCACATTACGCGCAATGGAGGCCTAGCTGATGAGCAATCTTTAGAAGAGTGGATTGAAAAGATGATTCTGTTGGATGTGCAACGAGCCATAACACGTTGGAGTCAGAAGCAAGAAAAGGCTAGGCAGAAAGCATGGCATGATAGAAATATAAAGAATAAGAAGTTGGCGGTTGGAAAAATTGTACTTCTTTATGACTCTAAGTTCTTACGCCATCTAGGAAAGGTCAAAGTACATTGGCTGGGGCCATATATCATCACTCACATACTTGAATCAGTACTTGTCGGTTAGAAGCACTTGATGGAATACAGATACTCAATTACTTTAATGGGAGTAGGATGAAACCCTACTTTAAATAAGTCTTCTTGGTATTTGTAATAAGGTAGTATTTCCATTTAGATTAGGTTTTAAATTCTATATTTCCTTAATGTATTTCCTTCATTATCATTATGATTTGTCAATTTAGTTATTGTTCTTGTGTAATAAGCGTGCTTGAGCGGATGAAGCTAATTACTATATGAAGAATTTTTTGCGTAGAGGAATGCACATAATTGTAGTGTGGGGTGGTTGTAGTTATCCAAGTAAAAGATTGTTGGAATTGAAAGGTGAAAATAATAAGCTATTATGGGTGTGCTTGAATTCAAAAGAAGATTACTTCTCAAAAGTGACCAAGGATGGAGATGAATGAAAGGAAAGTATAACATGACGTAAGTAGAGGCCATGATAACTACCATGAGAAGGTACAATTATGATGTACTTAGGCACAAGGGTGCACACTGAAGAGAAGTATGTGACCAGGAGGGTTGGAAGGTGAGTTAGAAGGTTATAGGTTGGGGCACAAAGATGTACCACATAGAACGAACAAATTTGGTCAATGAATGAGAGGATATTTGGTAGGTGAAGGAGAAATAAATGCATCAAAAGTTAAAAAACTATATAAGGATGGGATGTGAATTCATTTTTACCATTGCAACTAAGAGTATTTGAGGAAAGAGCTAAGTGTGAAGAGCCGAGTGATCGGGTTAAGGTGCGAAGGGTGTGAAACCAAGCATGACAAACAGATCTATGCAAAAAGAAGCTTGCATCCCCGGTGGTGAAGGGTTTGAGCGAAGCAAGGTGACAGAGAGGAGTTAGGGCACAAAGTTTCCACCTAGGGCATGATTGAATCGAGCTAGGGTTTGATTCGAAAATTACAGAGTTAAAGAGGAGATGATTGCAAGGTAAAAATGGCACCCAAGAAGGTAGTTGCAACAAGAGAAAAAGGAAAGAAGAAGGTGGTCATCGAGGAGGAAGAGATGGCACCGAAAGCAATTTTTAGAAATGTAATATCCAAAAGGAGTCATCGTTGGCTAGGAATGGGATTCACACATTAGAAAGAGCAAAGTAAGTGAATACAATCACAGGACCTTAGAGAACAAGAAGGATCTTGATTCCTTGCTCACTATGAGGAAGAAAAAACGTACGATAGATGACATGTCGGTTATATGATGATGCAAGTGAGAAGCTTTATGCGAGAGAATTAGGGTTTACCAATTATATGAGCTTCCATATTTGGGAAGTATGAGCCCTTGTACCAATGGCTCATGAGTAGAGTGCATGAGGAATTCTTCTACTTTGTAGGATGCAAAGTTAGAATCTCATCCGCACTTATCTCAACGGTGACAGGTTTGAAGGCCACAAGAGGATATAAAGAATTATCTCACAGATAAAGCTACGATCTTAAAGACCAAATAGGAGTTGGGGTACCTAAAGGGTCTACACGGTATGGATATAGAAAAGTTGAAGAACTATCTAGTTGTGCAAGTAGCAACACACCTTGTTACAAAGTTGAATGACCAGGAGTGGTGGTCACAGGTAAATACTATGTGGTTACACGTTGCATGCAAGATGTCAGAAGGAGTAGTCTACAATATTGCAGGCTACATTACAGAGAAAATAGTTGAGGAAGTGCGCATAGGAGGGAAGATTAGATTTTGTGTTTTTTTATTATCACTGGTATTCATGGAAATTGGAGTACCAGACGGGACGAAGGAAAAGGTATGGGAATACCCCATGGAGAATAAGTCTCCACTAAAAGGTTCAACAAGTACCTATGTAAAGGGTCCATGATAGATGACGTCAAGAAAAGGGCAGAGAAATGGTATGACAAGCTCCACATGGCATCGAAGAAGAGTGGTACATCCCAGAAGGACATGTTGTCACCAAATCACTGCAATCCCCAAATGACACGAGAATGAATCATGGAATTTGGTGTGATTGAGACACATGGGATCACCTCTCAAGCAATGGGACTTATGCTTGAGGTGAACCTCCGGAGAAGGCTGACTTCCTCTTCCTAAACTAAACACAACACTACTTCTGATGTAAGAAAGATGGCTAACTAGACCTATGCTAATATTTCATGGGATTAGGGAGAGAGAATGCAAAGAAATAAAATCTATTCTAGAAGTGGTGATGCACCAAGAAAAGGGGTGTTCAACTTATGGAAGGGTTAATGTGGGTATGATGCTTGCATCGTTAGCCACCTTCACCTATTGCAACTTGGAAAGGATATAAAATACCACAGACTAGAAGCACACATTCCTCCACTAAACTTTAAACATACACAATATAGAGATCAAATTTGATTTGATACACAGATAATCTATCAAGATGATAATCACAAGCACATGTCAAGTATCCACTTGAGTGACAATAATAATGTAACTCTTAATCAACAGAAGGAAAATAATTTCTCACAACTGATGAAAAGTAACCACACTATTCTTTTCACAATATGAAATAGATAATCTGAAATAAAGGTAAACTAATCAATAATGCCAAGGAATTACATTCACAAAGCATACAATGACTAATCATTCAACACAATAAAACAGATCTTCAAGTGCAAGGAAACTCTGAATATAATTAAAAGGTTTCAACAAAACTCTGAAAGCACTCTTCCAAGCTTGAAGAGGAACTTCACCATAAAACACTAAAAAATATCTATCTCAAATAATGGAAGCATTGCACTATTTATAGGTTCCTAGGTTAAGCCATTACATATGGACCTTTAACTAACATCTACTGAAAATAGTAATGTCATTAAATTAAGGGAACATGCTCCCATGAAAATAAAAAAATTGTTGAAAGGGTTTTTTGACTGAGTCAACCCTGAAACTTTGACTGATTCAGAGCTCGAATCTGTCCTCTCATGGTTGATCAACTTGATCTGGGTTAAAATTTAGGTTGTTACTATCTTCGAGAAAATAACTCATTCACTTTAGAAATGGTGGTACTTACACCTGTAACTCACTTGTATATCTCAATGACCTACTTCATCTTCTCTTTTCCCCTTGATGTGGAGGTAGACATTAAGCTCTATGTTTTGGAAGCTGAAGTTGGAGAAATTTTGAAAATAAAGTCTTCGAAAAACCTGAAAGAAAAATCTCCAAAATTCGCAAAGGAAAGTTTCGTAAGAAATCTCTGAAGTCAAAATTTATGAAATTTGAATCGGAAAGTTTCAAAAAAATTTCTGAAAATTTCTTTGAAAATTTCTCCAAAAAGTTTTTCGAAAATTTCTCCGAAATTTTTCCAAAAATTTCTTCCTAAATTTTTTTCCAATTTTATTTTCAAATTTGAGTTTCGAGGAATTGGGCTTTATAATTTTCAACTCACTCGACATTTTTAATCTCGAAAATATCCAAAATTTTTAAACGGAAATGTTCGAAAAGAATCCCCAAAATTAAACTCCGAAATCTTGATTCAAACAGCCTCTGCCTCATTCCCGACCTTCTTCATCGGTCCTGCGATGACTCCACGAAATTCATTGCTCACTATCCCGATTTCCTAATTTTTGAATGTAGATTCAACCACTAAAATGAGTTATCCTACAAGGATTTCAAATCTTGAAGTTATCTGATAACCCCAAAATATTTATGGAAGAATCTTCGGTCTCAGGGTATTATCATATTGTCCATTTTTTCCCGCGGGCAAAAATTGACAACATTTTTGGCGACCTCTCGGGGATGCTTGCCTACTAAGCATTATTCTAGTAGCCTTAAGTTGTCCATTGGGCATGAGAGTCTATATTTTAATCCACGAAAGAAATTTAATCCTCTTGTGATATATCCTGAGTCTCATTGGTATAGGAAATCTCAGGCCTCCAGGAATGCTAAGCATAAGGTATATCGAATCGATTAAGAGTTGGCATCTATGGAACACTGCATAATTTTAAGCTTAAGCGAGATCATGAAACTCTTATAGAATATTTGAACCTTCCTTCTCCTTGACACCTTCCAATGATGCAATAGTGTGTAGAACAACACAAGAGCTGACAATGGAAAATGAAAACACACAACAAATGAAAACCATACATACCCCAAGTGGATCATGTAGGGTGTGCATTGCACTTATTCTACTAAAAACAAACCTATACTACCCTACACTAACTGGAAGCATAGGTGAGCTAAACAAACCCTGCAACTGGTTGTGTAAAATAGCTTCCTTTCCTCATAATGGATTGCCATGCAAATGATGTGACAATGGACATTGCTGAGAATGAGAGTGCAAAACTGAAACAGGCCCAATCCTCCACTTGGTTCACTAAGAAATCAACTGGAAAGAGAAAGAATTCCTCTTTTAGTTGCTCTGCATTTGTCTTATAGAAGCATTGCAACTGATCCTCATAATTTTGAAACTCATCCTCACATTCTGAAGTGAATGTGACTGGTTTTGGCTTCTCTTCTAGCTTTAATGAAGCAGTGCACTGATAGGACATGGTCTAAACCGTTGAATATTTTTGCTTGTCTGGACTTCAATTTTAACAAGAAAGTCTTGAATACATCCTTGAATATTCATTACCTGATTTCCCTCTTGTTTCCCATTTACAAACAACTGACCTTCTACCTGGACGGATGGTATTGCAGCGATATCTTCCTCATTCCTTTCTCCTTCTTTGACAACAAGGAGCTCCTCCATGAGATGCAATTGCTTTGGACTATTTACCACCTCAAATGAAGTTACTTGAAATTCACTACAAGCATTCGAAGCATAGTGATTATATAGGAGTTCCACTTTCATCTGCAGGCAAATTTGTTCAAGCAACTCGACCTCCTCGGCCCACATAAAACCTGCAAGATCAAATCCTTTCACCTATTGTTTTTGGGACAATAAAGGGAAGCAAGACCTCCTTGGTTTCCTTCCACCATTACTTGTTCATCAAACAAGTCTGACTTCACAATTGAAAGTAAGAAACTCTCAATAATATCATCTTCGCCCAAAACCTTCAAAGTTGACTTAGTTTCTCCCGCATGCTTCTCTCTTTCTTCATTCAATGAATTTTGTAGGAGATCCAATTCTTCCAATTCAAAGGGATAACTTGAAACTACAGGTGTTCCAAAAATGGGTATTTCTATAAGCTCTTCTGCATCCAAATATTCCTCTGAATCTGATAGAAAATTTTCTTCTTTGTTCTCCAAAGGTGCAAAGGGTTCAACCTCCCTTATGGTGTTTCTGAATTAGCAGTTGATTCTTCATGACCTTCCTCGTCTTCAAACATAAAATTTGTAAGATCAAATTCATCTAGGAAAACATAGTTTTGAAAAGACGAAGAAGGGAAAGAATGCAAACTTCCCGCATAGAATAATCTATCATTTGTTGCATTTGATGATGATGTTGGAAAGTTACTACAATGTTCTAATTCCCTAATAATTGAGTAAGGTGCAAACACTCAAGGAGCTCTTTTGTCATCAAGTTCAACATAATCTTGTTGGCCATTGTGTCTAATTGTTGTCATTTATGTCAAAGTGATTGATGGAAAATGGTGTGTAGGTGTCATGTCAGTCTCTATGATGTGTCTTTCGATTGTCAAGTTTGAAATTTGTTTAGTAGTGCTTGGTTTTGGTGAAGTTTCTATAATGTCTAGGCATGGTTTCAGGCACAATGCAAGAATGAAGGGTCATTGTATTATTCCTAAAGGATGGTATGGTTTCCATCATGGTTATTATGATTTTCAAGGGTTTATATGTGTCTCGTATGTGGTCATCAAGGCCGAGTTCATGTGATATCATGGGTTGTAGCAGTCATTCTAGGCCTATTCCTAGACCTATAGCATGTGGTTTGGTATGGTGACTTGAGAAATGGAGCAATTCAGTCATGGTAAATAATATTAGTAGCATGTTGATGGTGTATATGACACACATGATGAGTTTTAGGTCAGTTATCAGAGGTATAATTATGTTTCATGGTCTTTGGGTAAAAAACAATGAAGACAAGTGAGTAAACACAAGTAAGTCACTTTGTGGATAGAGATTTACATGAATATTTGAACATTTTGGTATAGAAAGTTATAGGATGTTTTTATGATGCTTCATGACAAGTTTTAGGTCAAAGTGAATAAGAAATTGCTAAGTTACGTCATTTTTGGTAAAACTGGGTTTGCAAAGGTGAAGATTTGTGCTAAAAGTTGACCTTATGATGTTTGTTAAGGATTGTGTGATGTAAATGGGACCATGAGGATTTAGGGGTTGATTTTCCATTGAGATAAGACCATTTTAAAAATAATGAGGAAGTTTCATCGTCATAATTTTATGAACAAAGTTTAAGAAGATAAGTTGGTTCAAAACCCTCTTAAAACCCTAGTAGTAGAGTGAATTGGAAGATGTGATCGGTATGGAATAAAAAATAATTTTAAATGAAAATGTGATGATTTGGGCTTGTATATAATTCATTAGATCTCATTTTGGTGGTGGTTTGGTTTTCAACTATTTTGGGAAGAGAGAGAAAAACCCTAGTTTTATGGATTTTTGTAGTTTCAAGGATGAGATGGTGGTTCCAAGATGAAAACATTATTCTAGAATATTTGGGAGATGTGCTACACATCCATGAAAATGTTTTATTTGGTAAAGTGGATAAAATAGAAGATACATGTGCTCAAAGTGACCCTACCGATTTTGGCCTTAAGGGCTAAAATGCTAGTCTTCATGTTTGAAGTGAGTTTGATCATTTTCAATGTTGGAGATGATGTTTTTGGTCATTTATGTCTTGGTGACACATGATATGATGTGTTTAAGTTATTTTAATGATGTGGTGAAGTGTTTTTCAGTTGAATACCTATTGGCCTTGAAAGCCCTAGTTGTCTTCTCAAGAAGGTGTGAAGGAATATGTGTGTTGGGTAAGATTTATCCACCGAGATATGTATGTTGGTACAAGTGTCCTATAAGTATTATAGGTGTTATCTTAGCTCATAATTTTATTTGGAGGTATTTGTGCATGTTCCTCTCAAGACTGGTTCTTGAGTCCTTAGAGCATGAATAAGAAGTTTTAGAGATTGGCTTGGTTGAAGGCCTTCCACTATGAGTTGGAAGATAAAGTAAGATGTTATGGAAACTAGATTCAGATACCTTTCCAATGATATATGGTTTGTGTCTTGATGAGGTTTTTATTCCATGAATCAAATCTATTTTGAAGACATAAATTTAGGGTCTTAAATCCATTTTGAAGTAGTTGTATAGATTTAGCTGTTCGGAAGTCTTCCACTTAGAGTTAGATGAAAATGTGAGTTTTTATGGAAATTATACTCAAATATATTTCCAATGGTATATGAATTGATTCATAATGATGATATTTTCTATGTCAAGTTGGTCGCGTTCTGTAGGACTGAATTTATGGGAATTGAAAACCTAGTACGGTTTGCATGCTTCTTGGTGAGTTTGATGATGGAGATGGATGTTTCAATGCTTCCTGAGATTATTGATGATGCTAAGGACCTATTTATAACATGTGTGGAGATTATCTAGTGATGACATTTTTTTATGCATTTGGATATCATGATCCATTCGCTAGTGCTTGGAGAGTGTATTTTAAGCACGTTTGGGCTTCTTGGTGTTTGATGATGATGTATTAACCATTTTTGACATACTTGGGTTATTTGATGATGTTTATATGATGTTATTATCATATGTTTTAGTTTTATTGACCAACCTACGTCTTCATGGCCACCCGGTGGTGCTTTATGATCTTGAGTAGGTAAGCATGTTATGATCTTGACTAGTTGAGCTAAGGGAGTAAAGTGTTACCTAATGGAGGTTAAAGGAGAGTTTTAAGGTGTTAAGAACCGAAATACGAAGGCATATTAATACATGAATAATTTTTAAGACTATATGTGCAAGGAAATTTGATACATTCAACACATAAATAAGACTAATAGAGTGAGTTGAGAGAGAGGGAAGTTGGATGAGGGTTTGATGAGTTTTTGAGTTAAACTTGGATTGCAATCATTTGTGGGATCAAAATATTTTTAGTGGTCATTATTTTTAAAAATATATTATGATGAGTCATTTTCATATGAGTACTTTGTTTTGAGTAATATCAACAAGTTAAAAGTTTGCCTAAGTCCCTAATAGATAAAGAAGATACTTGTTCTAGGTATGAAGAAAGGTTGAAATATTTAGAATCTGATTTTGAAAGTGCATCCAATAGATTGAAGATGTATGAGAAGTTGGAAAAGAGATCTGAATCTCTTGGAGATTCAAAGAGTTATTAATGAAAAACTAGGCCTAAGTTTTAAAGGAGAACATGTGGAGAATGATGAAAAAGTAGGTCCAAACACTCAAGAAAACATGAAGGTGACCAAGAAGGCTAATTTAAATAAGTATAAACCTATTAGAAAACCCAATGCAATGAGGTATGGTCATTCCTTCAATGGATATTTTTATTCATGCAATGAATTTTGTCATAGAGCTAGGAATTACAAAAGGAAGTTCTCAAAGAGTGAGTTCTCATGGAATGGTGAAATATATTTCAAAGGTCAGTGTTTCTCATGTTGTGGATATGGTCATAAGGTTGTTGATTGTAGTTGGAATATGATTTCATTTTATCCAAGAGGAAAGAAGAATGTTGTTTGTTACACTTTTCATGAATTGGGACATAAAAAAGGTTTTGTCAAAGAAAGAGGTATGGTAAAGGAAAGGGTGTTCAAGGTAAAAGATATTCATCAAGAGGAATGTAAAGGATGAATCATGCTCAAATAAGGAGACCTGTAATGCCCATCACCGTTGTTATTTTTATTCTTCAACGAAGGTGTTCTTTAAGCATTTAATGTTGTTGTGCTCCTGTCGATCTTTTGTTGGCTTCACCCTTTTCGACTACCCTGTTAAGGAAAAATTCTCTTTCTCAAATTCGATAGGTGGTTTGAATGATGACTTGATGTTGTTAGAGTGTGACCAACTAGAGGGATCACCCACATAATAATAATTATTCTTTCGAATTGTTGGTTCTATTATTATTGTCTTGGTCAAGCTTGTATGTTGGTCCTTGTCAATGTGATTAATAAGTAGTATTAAGTTGTAATAATTATAGTAATAAAAATAGTAATAATATTATTATTTTAAGTATCGATCGATGATAACTTCATTATCTGATCATCGATTTGTTATAAAATTTGTTGTTAACTATCGATAAGTGATTTTATTGTTAGATCGGTCGCTTCGCGGATCGATCTTGATTTGTGCAAGAGGAGGGTATCCTGTTGTGACATTGTGGCTGGTCCTTGTCTTGCATTCATTTTGAAACTCCTCTCTAGTTCCTCCTTGGCTGACCGAGTCTCCTCTCGTATTGTTTTTAGGTATACCTATTTTAATGAGAAGATTTGGATATGTATGCGTACCTGAAAATGGTTTCAAACGCCTCTGGGATGAAAGGAGATTCTTGTTTGTCACTGTGTTGTTTGTTGTACGCAAAGGAAGATTATTAAGTACATTTGTAAAAGGAAAATTAAAAAAATAAATAAAATAAATAAATCTATGTCTTAGACCAAATAAGTAAAGGCATGGAAAAAAACGCATAAGCTTATATAGTCTTTTAATCCAATAAAAATATGATTATAATTTAATATAAAATAAAATAAAACTAAATGGAGGTAGGGTGAATAAGCTCAAAAACATTCAGTTAGGGTTTGTCTCCTTGCGTTTGGAAATGGGGCGAGTTGGGGCGGCAGAGCAAAACCAGGGACGTGTCTTTGTTGGGAAAATGCCTGAAGGAAACATGGTGCTCGTAATCTTTGGGTCGTATTTTTTGTTTTACATAGATCCATTGCTTTGGCTGAAACTTTTACTCAAATGATGTGCATAAAGGAATTTTTTGTTTGTGAAAAGAAATTCCTCGCCAAATGTTGACCCACGGGGTGCCATGGTTGCAGCCAACATCCTCCCGGCCTATGTTGGGAAAAAAAAAAAAAAAAAGCGAGCCCCCAGACCGCGTGGGCATCTATGAAGCATAAAGAAGAGGGATCTGGTCAGATGTTGTAGTTTCAAATACTTTGAGAGCATTGTTTCAGTGTTTGACCAAAGGAAAGAATGTGACAACTCTCATGGAATAGATTACGATAGTGTATAGAGGACATGGGTTTCCTCGGGAGATAGTCACATTGTTTTCACCATATGCTGCAAACAAGGCTCCAACCAAATCAGTTTACATTACCAACGTATTTACAGCCTGTGCCAAAATGGAAGCTTTGGAGCAGGGTATGAGATCCACCAAAGCATTTGGAGAGATGTTGTTTTCCAGAGGTTAGAGTTGTAAGTGTGTTGGTAGTTATGTATGCGAATGTGGAAGCCTGTAAGCTGTTTGACAAAACGCTACAAGAAATGCAGCCTCACGACCTGTTATGATTGTAGTGTATGAGAAAAATGGATTTGTTGAAAAGGCATGTGAACTTTTTGTTAGAATACCTCAAAGAAATGTTGTCTCATGGAGTGCCATGATTTGTCAGGATATGCACATAATGGATTCATAGTACACATGGCATTTGTTTGCTATCCCAAACACACTGATAAGCCTCCTTACCGTGGACTTGTTACTTGGTTGGAGGCACTTGCTGTTCCTTTCTTGCCACCAAAGGATTTTCCAATAGAACTGGCCACTGATTTTGACATTATTGTGGATGCTATTTTTGGGTTTTCCTTCCGTGGCTGAAGTGAAATCAATGGTGCGATGTCAACTCCTTGTCTTCTGCCTCGCCAGTTCATTTCTAGGCATGGTTCATCTTCCCTTACCTCTCATAATTCTCGTGCTTTAGTTCTCTTTTGCAACGTAATAGAATTTTAAAATATTAGGATTTTAATATAGTTAAATGTTTTTATCAACTCGTAGCGAAACAATGAAATATCATGTCGTAACTCATGATGTCAAAATAACTAGTTGCATTAAAACATGAACTTCCACCCTCATTCTGTGGTGATTTAGAAAACTTCCTACCCACCTAGATTGCTCCAATATTGGTATATCGACAAGACGAGATTGACTTCCCAGTAATAATGTTGACCTTCTCCCTGTTTAAATAGTTAATTTTTACATTTTTAGAGACTCATTAAGTACCCTTTGTAACTCTGAAAATGAGATGTGAAGCTTCATTCGTGTACCTTGGTATGCGAGGAGTCACCTTGACCTTTGGATTGACCCCGAATGAACATATGAGATCTTTTTGATGCTCTTATAGGAGCCTTGTTACACTGTTTTATAGTAGTAGAAAGTTGTTAAATCTAGAAAGTTGGCTTTCGTTTTGAACCACCATTTGAAACTGGATAGAGAAATTATTCCCCATCTTCGCAAACCTCTAGTATTCTTGCTAGAAAATTGCATGGAACTTTCAGTTTAGGGAAAAACAACTTTTCTGGATAGTTTGGAAAAGCCATTTTGTAGGCCTCCGGTCATAGTTTGATGAGGTCAAATTGACCGATTTTGACTTGTCGCTCCAGAAAACTTGTCGCCGTTTGAAAATGGTTTTCTAATTCTCAGTCCCATCGACTTTGATGAATTCTCCTTATATAGGGGAACTTGTAGGAAGTGTCTCGTTGCATGCTCATCCATTGAATGTCAGTTTTGGATGTGGTTTTCGAGCCTTCGAGCTAACTTTTGTTCATTTTGCACTGGGCCAACTACGACCAGTGGCCCCAGGAAAACTAGCCACCAAACGCAAACCGTTCACTTTTTCCCAATTCCGTCAGTTGCTATGAACTCTTGATATATTTGGGGACACGTAGAAAGTTAAACATGGTGTGTGTTCTCATCGGAAGATAACTTTTGGAAGCATTTTCTTAGCCTCGAGCCCATTTTGAATGTTTTGTAGCTAGTAAGAAAATGTAAAAATAGGAAGCTGCGGGACCCTCGTCGGGTTGCCAAACCACCATGGATACTTTTGACACATGCAAATAATTGTTTAAAACTCTATAGTGTAACTGTTGTGTGAAATAGAACTTTTGACAAAATGGTGTTTTCTCTCTCTTCCCTTCTCTTTCTCTCTCCTAGGTTACAAAATGAAGTGAAATGAAATGCATTGAATACATGTCTCTAAACTTTTTCTCTCGCTTGAAAATTGTAATTATTATTATATGTAAATGGGAAACTGAAAAATGATAATTATGTTAGATTAGGGTGGATGCCATGCCAGCGATTTATCGTTGATATCATGCTCACGTGGTTTTTACAAGATGAAAGAATGATGACGAAAAGGTGATGTGTAATTCATTAATTATCGTTGTAATTTATATAGTTCATTGTTAAAAGAATAAATGTATAATGTAGTCTCATGATACAAGGAAGGTTATATTGGATAATTTTTGATATATACGAGATGCTAGTTTCAAGGACATCTAGGAAATGTGCATTTAATCATAGTTCAAATTTGATTTATAGTACACTTGGTAAAAAAAAGGTTGATATTTATATAAGGTAAATGAATTTGAAGTAATATCTTGTAGTGCATACTTAGTGCTCAATAGATGATTAATGAGTCATCTTGTGCTTTCGTACTTTGTAAATGTAATAAAGAGAATTTAATCGAAACACTCTACCCTTGTTCAATATCAGAGCATAACTTGTTTTTCATGTGTGATAATCCTTACCGTAGAAGACATTGAAAACCGTAGGATGAACTTAATCTTTGCTCTTGATGGAACGTCCTGACTTAGGAAAATCAGAGCTCAATAATGGGCTTATCGCCTTAGTTAGTATGTTTATTGACATTTCCTTAACCCCGTCTGATAGGAGTGACACAGTCAAAATTTTCATGGAGTGTGTAGAGCTAACTCCTTATGTCGTAGCTTGATGGACTACCTTGTCATCCAAAGATAGATTTAAAATTCAATTTCTTCATCGAGTTAAAAACCTAGATAGACGTCATAGATAGAGGTTGTGACGTTGTTGTTCTAGGTCTTAAACTCTTGTTATTGGATCCGTTAGCTCCGTTTGGCTACATGTGTTACTTTGGTTTCTATCAACATAACACCTTGGTCCTTTCGTGAAGGTGGTTTAGCATAAGTGTGTCCTCTCACTTAAAAATGCATTTATAGTTGAGGGGTAGACCCTTAGGTGAAGTTGGAATTAATCTAAAACTCAGTTGACTCGGATGTTAACTTAGGGTTTGTGTGTAGCTTCAAGCCTTCTAATCTTTTATGTCTTCAAGAGGTTAGACAGACACTTCGTAGCTCCTTTTACAAGACAATTCTAAGAATAAGGCCATAACGTGATGTAGAAAATGAAGCATATAAGAGTAAAAAAATGAGATTTGAGGATTGGAATAATGCCACCCTTGAAGACCTTATAACTCAATTAAACATACTCCTTTGTTTCAAAGAATATGAATTGCCTTGGTGGGTTCTACCTTCGAGAAAACAAAATACATATATAAATCAAAATGGTATTTCTCAAGTCATTGAATTAGAATAACTATGGTAGGGAAATAACTTTACCGTGATCAAGGAATGTTTTGTGGTAAAAAAATATCTTGTATTTTTAAATCTCCGTTAAATCCTAATATCGCTATATGGACACCAAGTCACTTTCACATGGGTTGTAAGAGTAAAAAGGTAGACATTGAATATATGTTCGAGAAGAATATTCTTCACATAAGAGTAAGATAATTAAGTACTTTATATGCTTTTGAATTATGACAAATAAGAATGCCAATTTTGGAAAGATTTGTAAAGGAGAAGTCAACTTAAAAGGGGTGAACGATAGTTTACCGTGGAATGAACTTAAGAACCTGTAGGTGGAAAAACGAGAAATTTATCCTTGCACAATAATGTCCTTGGAATGTTAATCGTAACTAGAATACAATTAAAGAAAAAATGTGTTGTGGGTTTGCCTATCCTTGAGTCTTCTTTTTGTGGTTGGGGCTTTTTTTAGCATCCGTTCATTGGGAAAAGTGTGGCATCGACATGCCTATGTTTTCTTCATGTGTCTATGTGAGTCGATGGCTTATGTGATTTTCATATGCGAGTCAATTTTCGTACTTGGAGCCCTTGCTATGTTGTGTGTAGTGAGCAATATAAGTCAAAAAAATAATCCTAGTATTTTCTTGTTGTAATTGTGAGTGTAAAATGAGGGCACTACAAACCAAGGAATTTGATCTCATAGACACTATAAAGAAATAAAATAAATCAAAATAAGGGATTGAAATAATCAAGATAATCAAGAGGTATGCTAATGAAGATTCAAGTACATCCATGACAATCAAGGTTGTTAAGCAAGAAAATGATGAAAAAATAATGGATTCTTAGTTTGATATGTAGAGTACAAAATTTGAAGAGGCAATACATGATAAGAAGGTAGAAAATGCATATGGTTTGAAGGAAAAAGAAATAGAAACAATCAAGGTATATTCATGACCAATCAAGGTGTTAAAATGTGTTGACAAGATTAAGAAAGATGTAATCAATCTTGGAAAATTTAATACAGGTCATAGAGGTCTACTAGATATTGTTGCAAATGATGATAATCGTATGTGACTCTCGGGTTCCTATTCAAAAGATGAAGATATTGGAGATGAAATCATTGTACTGATAGTGTAAGAACTTCAAAGGGAATGCACAAGAAGGAAAGAAAGAGTATAGAGTCATTGGGCTCATTAGATAATTATGTACTATTTTAGTGACCTAAAGAGTAATGGGATGTCTTCTCTAGGATTCTAAAAGACATTTACCACCTGAAGGAAGTAAGGATGTGCATTATCTTATGAAGATATTGATCAAAATCAAGGTGTTTTCATTTTGTGTTACTGTGTTGATGTGAAGATCCATTCTTAAAGTCAAATAAGGTATGTATCTACTCATGAAATTCATTTTTAAATTGTATCACTAGTTGTCATGATGCATATAGTCTTATTTTCGGTCCTAGTATTTCAAAGTTCATAAAGGTTTGTATCATTTCATCAAGAGTTATGAAATGGTGAGAATAATGTGCTTTGAGTTTGAGTTGAAGTCATGTCTAGAATTCTATGGTGTAAAAATATTTGTCTTTGTATGAGTGTGAAGATCATGTTCTTGAAGCTCTAATTTTTCTATGCAATACTAGTCTCAAGGTGTGTAAGTGATCCTATTATGTCTCCATCCACAATGTTGGAAAGATACCTTGAAGGTCCTATAACAATATGTGCATATGAATAAGTTAAAAACAATGTTATCTCTTTGCGTGGTTACAAAACCTGGGCACTACCATTTGATTGGTGATAATGGAGTTTTGAGTTTGGGATATTTGATTATAGTCTAGGAATATATAGCTACCGGTCATGGTGCCCTCAAGCCCCTCTATATGGAATAGATAACTAGAGGGTGCTCCTCCCAACTCTCTCTATAAACCTCCTATATAGAACTCTACATGCATAACTAGAGCTAGATATGTTGGTGCATATATATCGATATAGAGGTCCGCACTACGTAGAGCCCCTATAGAGAACTCTATCTAGGAACTATTCCCTAAACTAAATGTGATAGAGCCCTCGAATTACCCCTACTTAGTGGAGGGAGGAAAAGAATCTATCTATATCTATTAGAGAAGAGGGATGATGACCCCCTATATAGATATGGCAAGATAAACTCCCGTGCTTGGTGGAGAAGAAGCGAACAAAGTGCTGCCTCCTTCCTCTCTGCCGAAAGCGGACTGGGATTGCTCGCCAGCCGGGTCAGATCGGAGAAATATTGTAAATGGATTACTAATATTCTTCTATTAGGTACAAGGGATGGATTGACCTCTTGATACAATTTAATCATTGCACCCACGTTCCCCGTCTTGTCGCGTATGGCCACGTATGGATATGGATGAATAGGGGCGAACGGCCAAGAGCCATAGTGAGTTCTTCCCATTTCCAACATGAGATATATGACGTATAATACTACTACAACATATACGCCATCTATAGGGAGGGCCCCACTCCATGGAATGGAAATCAAGGTTCTTTAGATCTTAGCGTGGGATGGTCACTCATGCATTAATTCCTATGTATCCTAGATGCCATACCATATATATCTAGAGGGGCCAAAGAAACTATACTCTATTCGAGTTAGTAATCTAATTTTAAGGATAATTTTTGATTCATAGTATGATATGTATCAATTATGGTTATGTAACTTGAAAGAAGTGTGAAGAGGTATACAAGAAAGACAAGGTAAGAGTTTTTAATTAAAGAAAGGAAGGTTTGAGCTCGAGTATATCTATGGAAAATATTTTTTCTATTCTAAGGTCTTAAGCGATGCAAAAATTACATAAGATGGAGATATCTTGTTCAAAACAAGAATATCTAATTAAATAATGGGGCCCTAGAATAGTAATGAGGTCAAGTACAAATTGAGTCTAAACATGACAAGGTATAAATGACTTGTATATGCTGAAATGGTGTGCTACAGGTTAATAAAGGCTTATTGAAGTAGAGGGAGACAAGTCCCATGATGATCATGGAAGAAATTTATGAGAAAATCATGATTGAAGTACTACAAGGTGCTCTTTTCTTCTTGTTGTAGTTTTATTACAATTGTAGTCACAAAATAAAACACTCACTACTATAATTATGCCATAAAAGTATATTGTTTTATGGATGGATCTTGAATAAGAAAAGTATTCCTAATGGCCCATCCCCTTTTCCTATTTTCATTTTAGTTAGTTATTGTCATTGAGTGTTTTTCAAAGTCATTAGTTACTTGTACAATTATGGTCATCTCTCATGGAGTCTCATATCATTATTTACTCAGTGGTCATCTCTAGTCTTTGAATAGGGCACCTAGGAAGGTATTGGGGTGCCCATCGGTGCCATTGTTCTCATTTTTAGGTGCCCTAATCTCGGTTGCACTTAGTTCTCATTTATAGTTTTGAGTTTAACCTTTTTAGTTTTCCTCTCATTCCCTAGGTACTAGTTGGCATTTCAGTCATTAGTGTCGAAATTTGAGCAAGATATCCCTATATAAACACAACATACACACTATCTTAAGGGCATACTATTTCTACTAAGGGATAGCTATCTACTAAGGCAAGGGACTACATTTGGGAACTATTCTGCATCACACACTGCATATGAATGGTTGTATTCATTCTATTCCATCCATCATTTACATATTACATCTAGATATTTCCCATTACTTTGGCGTCTTTTGCGTTAAGAAACCCTAGACATATGATTGTGCACATAATCACATAGAACTACATCGAGTATGAGATGTAGTGTGGAGATCATTTGTAAGTCCATCCATTTGGTAGCTGAGGACAATCTGACCCATTCATTTACATATTTCATTTTATAGGGTTTGATGCTTTTGTGTGGCTTTTGTAGAATATTATTCATTAGAGATCTATAATGACATCACGAAGCTAATGAAACATCCATGTGACAAGAGGTGAGTTATTACGAAGATCTAACAACCAACCCAGGACTCGGGTTTTGAGATTTCTCCATAGACCGGTGGTGCCCATATTATAGACTAGAGCACCCGCATGCTCCCTAGTCCTCCCTAGGCACCCAATATGGCCAAATATTCATCTGTTGTAATTTCTGAGGTGTACTCTCATACTTTGTTCTTTTTGTGCATAATAAAATATAGTTATAGATCACTGCGAGGTAAGTTCATTTCAGGTTAGAACCTATTCCCTCCTAAAATTATTTCATTTTATTTAAAATATAAAATAAAATTAGTTAATATTTATATTTCAGTTTATATTAGTTATTTCATTTTTGTACTATTTAGATTAACTTCTAAAATTCATAATTTTAGTTAATCATTTTGGTGAACCCGTACTTTAGAATATTTTTCCCTAGGATCCACTTCAAACCCTAATGGCTAAAGATAGTTCATATTCTTCTCAGCCCATCATGTCTCATTTTAGTGTCAACCCTATCTATGATGAGGTTACCATCACCAAGCTCACAACTCTCTATAATAATCCCACTATGCCGATGATATTCAACAACTCTTAGATGGGAAACAATATGTGCCTACTAGTTTTGAACATTCCCCTATTAAAATTAGTATTGTTGAGGACTTGGTATCCTTTAATAATTCTACACCATGTTGTTGTGAGGCTCTTAGTGATCCTCCTTCTGATATTTTTAAGGAAATTCTAGATGATTCTTTTATTGATTACATGCTTGGTATTGAAAATCACTCACATGTGCATACCAATTCTTCTTCTAGATAGATCACTACTATGGTTTCATCTCATGATTCTCCTACTTCTGATCTTGCTTCTCATGATACATCTCATACTATCTTACATACTCCTTCATATTATGTTGATGATCCTATTGATAAGCATCCTTAGTGACACTCTCATTTTTGAGTCTCTATCTGATGGTGATGATGCAAATGATATCCATGATTCACCTTCTTTTCATACTACCAAGTGTGAATCCCTATTCCATCACTACCTTCTCCTGAGATTACATTTAGCACGTGCATGAGTCACCTCCATCTATTACTTCTTCTTCTCCTACCATTTCATCTTCTCCTATCACTTCATCTACATCTTTTTCCATCTCCTCTTATCACCTTTGTATCTACATGTGATTCACCTCTTAGGTATGTTTTTAATGCGGTATTACCACTACTATGGGTATTCCATCTATATCATGTAATATAGATTTTTGGCACCCACTCCTAGTGTTACTTTATCATCCGAATCTCCTTTATCTTTTATTGACATTCCTATGGTCATTCATAATGACAAATTACAACCGATGAATACATTATTGCTATCTTTTATTATTACTTCATAGGATATCCTACCTCTCATGCATGCCGTAGGTCAATTACAATCTCAGGTTCAGTCTCTCACTTTAGAAAGTAGGGATTATTATGGTTCTATTAACAATAACTCATTACATGGTAGCCCTATTCCCAAGAATATTCATAAATCTTCATTTTTAATGGAATTTATCATGCCTACATTCACATGTTTTGATGGTACTAGTGACCCTCATGCTCATCTCCTTAATTACTACATGGCCATGGATTCTTAGTATAATGATAGGTTATTACTTAAGGATTTCCAACACAGATACCGATGAGGCATTGTAATGGTACACTCATATTACCTTTAGTTCCATTAGTACATACTATGACTTAGAGGATGCTTTCCTCCATCGTTTTATCATCAAAATGGCCCTAAAGTTACTTATGACTGCTTACCTACTTTACATCAAGGATCATTAGAATTTATCATAGATTATATCTTACGTTTAATACTTGTATGCATCAAATAATATTGCAACCCATTGATTTAGAGAAGCAATTCATTTTTTGTCATGGTTTGATTCCGCACTTTAAAAAAGATTACAATATGATACATGTGAGTCATTCACTCTCTTGTGTTACAAAGTCATAGAAATTGAACAAGGTCTTCTTTTAACACATGCCATTGAACCTCCATATACCTCCAATTCTATTGCATCATCTAGTGCTCCTCCATTGACATCGTTTACACGTCCTACACAGTCTCCATCTTGACCTAAAAAGCATGCCAAACATAATCCATTATAGAAGAATACTTCTTCTCCTCCTTCGTGATAGACTAATTCTCCACCTACTCCATTTATCTTGCATGAGCCATTACAATTCTCTCATCATGCTCGACCATATGATGTGCTGCATGTTTTACTTAATGAGAGTCTAATTCATTTACCCTTTAATCAACATCATCCACAACATCGTCTACAACATCAACATGATCAACCCTATTGTAATTATCATCGCATCAATGGCCATAGGGATAATGATTGTTTTTCCCTTCATGATAGATTGCAATAATTAGAGGATAAGGGCATCATTTCCTTTGGCTCTCACTCACATGAGTAGTCCATCTCTCCTCTACCTCATCAGCACATTTCTACCCACGTTGACTTGTCTCCTCCATCTAATACTAAGGTTATTATGCATCCACCACCATAGGTTATCACTCATGTGTGCTCTCTACCACATCCATCCATCGCTACACCATCACATCCACCACATCCACTCCATCCATCTCATCTATCACATCATGTTATTGTTTCACATCGGCTACCACAACCCTTTGCATTTGTCCATCCCACCATTGAATCTCTATATGACATTCATTTTAGTTCATACACTCATGTTGCTTCCCTCCCAAATTCTTCCACCACTTTGCACCACCATGGTTTTTGATAGGATATTACTATCACCTTAACCCCCGATGATGCAATGGTGTTCTTACGGTTCTTACATGACTTTTGAGGATTTTTCTCTAAGAACCTTTCATAAGGAACTTTTTCGATTCATCTAGCGCACTCAATCATTTACTAATGAATCACTCTTACTTACATGGATCATTCTTGATCTGCTAAGGGTCTTAGTTAAATGATCCTATTCATTCACATGCTCAAAGTGGAATCGCTAATCCCCCACCTAGTTTCATCATACTAACATATTACGATCACATTACATTATTATTCATTACACTAACCATACATTAAAAATCCATTCAACAACCATTTCATATAACTCATCAATCAAATTACACATGTTATCTATCATAATTCAAATTACCCATTTTTCTATCATTATCAACATTATAGTGTGAGTCTACATCAATATGCAAGAACAATATACAACACATTAAAACAACAAACATGGAGTCATATTGAGCCATCGATAAACAAACAGATAAACTCATCATATATCAATAACATCCATCCAAATATATTTATCATTACAAAAATGTCTCATCACTAGGGGAACTCCTCACATCATATACAATAATACCAATCGAGTATCATCATCGATATCACTCTCGGATACTTTGAGAATCCTAGAATTAGATGCCTCACCACTAAATCTACGTGCTTTTCCCGGCCTTGATACCTCTCAACCTACCTCCATAATAAGGTAACCTCCATAGAATGCTCTAAAATTGACGCTGCAAATCCACATATTGTGCAAATACATCTTGAACTAAAGGACCACCACCCACCGCCTCTCTAGCTCATCGAGTCTCCTCACGTGCCTCATCCTCTCACCTAGAAACACAGTGCATGTCGCCACTGTTATGACCACTAGCTCAAATAAATGGGCATGCTCACCCATGATATCATCCACATGCTCAAGTATCCCTCCACTAAGTACATTGGTCAAAACATTCTGTGTCAATGTGTGGATGGATGTGTCTACTATCAGGGACCAATACGCGTCACCTACAAAACAAATAACATAATGACTTAGATAACCATCTCTATGACATAGGTGAATAACAAGACTATATAAGTACTTACGCTCGCCTATAAATGATTCTACATTATCGGGGGAATGTAATTACCCCTTTCCCCTTCTTACTTATGGTAACCCCACCACGTTGATGAATAATGGAAACAAGAGTACCCATCGATGTGTCGCCCACCATGCACGGTAGTCCTCTTTATAATTTGCATCATCTAAATCTATTGGCTCTATCCCCATTTCTACCTCATAGTTCTTAGGAGGTACTAAGCCCTCTGCTTATGGGCCCTCATCTAGCTTTGACCCTCCTTAGTGCTCTAATCACTGCAACCATATATATGGCTCTGGGGGCATGTCTTGAGCCATGCCAAACTTTCATGATACTCTCTTTACCTGAAATAGCTCAGCCACTCCTGGAAAATGATCTTTCAACCACATAGTTCTATGAATACATCGTAACTCTACAACATCCTTGGCCTAACCTCCATAATTACAAGTATGGCCTCATGTCCCATCCTATCTATCAAATCCCTTTAAGTATCTAAGTCCATCTTACGCCCACAAACATTAATCCACATCCTCACATATATATATATATTTTGCCTAGCCCACTCTCATTGTGGACCTCCAGGTCTCAACATGACTATATGCTCATACGCCCATACATGCAATAATGTGGTCGATACTATCCCACCACCATTCTCATCATGATTAAACCTGTATAGATCCATGTAAAGGTGGACTAACACACACTTTGTGCCCACATGTATCTAGTGTTCTCCTTCTCTATCCGCCGACATATATCTTGATCATTTATACTGATTTACACACCATTTGCGGCGTTATTTTAGAATATTTCCTACCACCATAATGTACACATTACACGTATGTTGTATTTTTCCAACATTTCCTTTCATTTAATTTGTAAAATTTTTCACAATTTTTATCACTTCCTATCTATCTCGTGCTTACTTTTGAATTAGCGTTTATTCCTATCATCACTTCCCCTTCACCGAAAGGGGGAATATAATTGAGGTCATCCTATAATTCCCCTTACATCACCATGTTATCAATAAAAAACTACCAATTCCATATTTTCAAACACTAATAAATACAATATGTGACATTTCACCACCGATTCCCCCTAATGACCTAACATGGGGAAAATAGTGCAAAATATATCTATGAGTAACCAATCAAGACACTCAATTAATCAATTTATTAACTCATTCAAACCTCTAACAACCATCATTCAATCAAAATGATATAACATGTTCAGCCTCCCAGATGAACTAACTTGGGAGTTATATTCATTACTTTCCCAAATGACCTAACTTGCAAAGTTATTCTATCTATTTGGAGTTCACTTCCAGATGACCTAACTTGGAAGCCATTATACATTTTCACGTTTAATTCCGGATGACCTAACTTATAATCCTTCACATTGCGGTGACACTGTGGAGTGGAGGTAAGAATACCTTTCTTATACCAATCCTATATGGGTCAACTATTTGATCGAAATTATTTGGATCCAAAACCATAAATGTTTGATTTGAGTCCATCTGTAGCGGTAAGATCTTGATGATGTAGTTACAAGTTAGAGAATAACACAACTTTCCCCTACACTCTTCCTCTAGTGGCAGGACACCCAAATCCTCTAGTTGATTATTTGTATACACACAATCGGGTTGGGAATTGATCACTCCCTACCCCATCTTATCGTCATCATACACATTCAAAATCATCAATCATCCAACATTACAATCATCACTCTCATTTTAGTGTAATTCATCAAAATATTACATTTCTCACTACGTTGCATGAATCAATATGCTAATATATGGTTCGACACACTTTTCTACCATATCTACATGTTCTACTATAATACGGGCTTCTCAGATTTATCTTAGGTACGCATCTCTATCTACTTTATGTTACCGAGATTTCCAATCACCAACATAAAGTAGGAGAAAATGTAGTCACAAAATCATGCACTTACTACTATAATTATGTCGTCAAGTATGTTATTTTATATATGGATCTTGCATAAGACAATTATTCACTAATGGGCTATCCCCTTGTCCTATATTCAATGTAGTCACTCATTATCGTTGAATGTTTTACATAGTCATCATTTACTCACAAAATTTTGGTCATCTCTCATGGAGTCTCAACTTTCGTTATTTACTCAGTGGTCATCTATAGTATTTGACTGGGGTGTTTAGGAAGGGATTGGGGTGCCCGTCGATGCCCCCTGTCCTTATTTTCATGCACCTTGTTCCCGGTTGAACTTAGTTCTCATTTAGATTTTTGAGGTCGATATCTATATTTCCCTCTCATTCCCCTAGGTAATAGTCGAATGTCGTAATTAGTGTAAAAATTTGAGTAAGAGATCCCTATATAAACATAACGTACACACTATCTTAAGGAAGGACTATTTCTACTAAGGCAAGGGATTACATTTGGGAACCATTCGCATCACACATTGGATATGAAGGGTTGTATTATTTATATTCCATCCACCATTTGCATCTTACATCTAGTTATTCCCAGCTTGCTTTGGTGTTATTGGTGCTAGGGCACCCTAGGCATATGATTTCACACACAAGCACATAAAAATAAATCAGTCCGAGATGTAGTGCAACACTCAGTCATAAGTCCATCCATTTGGAAGCTAAGGAAAATCGAACCATTCATTTACATCTTTCCTTTTTTAGGGTTTGATGCTTTTGTGTGGCATTTTGTATAATATTATTCATTGGATATCTAAAACAACATCAATGAAGCTAATGCGACATCCATGTGAAAAGAGGTGAGTTATTGCGAAGATCTAGCGACCAACCCAAACCTAGGTTTTGAGATGTTCTGTAGACCAGGGCACCCATATTGTAGACTAGAGCGCCGTAAGTGCTCTAATCCTTCCCAATGCGCCATAGTCCGCCAAATCTTCATATGTTGAAATTTCATGAGGTGTACTATCATACTTTGTTACGCCTATGGATCATCTAGGAAAGTCACATATCACTGCAAGGTAAGTCCATTTTAAGTCAAGTACTTTTCCCTCCTATTTTAATTATTTCATTTTATTTAAAATATAAAATTTAATTAGTTAATATTTATATTTCAATTTATACCGAGTTATTTCATTGCTGTATTATTTATATTAACTTCCAAAATTCATAATTTTAGTTAATCAACAATTTTTTTGTGGTAACTCTATGATATCCGGGTCTTCTTCGAGAGGGAAGAGTATGGTGGCTTGAGTCTTTATGAGTTCTCAAAGATACATGTACATGTAGTCTTGATGGTTTATGAGGCCATACTAGACTAGAATGAAGAGTTCAAATTGATGAAGGCTTGAGGTAAATATATAGAATATCATTGATGAATAATAAGGTATGTGATGTTGTATGAATCTTATTGATTACGTAATAAATTCATCTAGTTCCAAATAATGTATCAAGTACCTAGAAGTCTCGAGACAACAATGAAATATGATGATAAGGCATAAATATCCTATGATTAGGCATAGGTAAGTCATGTAGGAATCATATTGCTATGGTTGGGTAGAGGTATGTTTTCTAAGTCTATGAATGAAGTTTAGGAAATATGATTGGTATGAAAAGGCATGAATAGGATGATTATAGATGTATGTAAAATTTTGAAGCTTGTTCAATGAAGAATGATAAAAATTGGTGCAAGTATATGTTTCAACAATATGAGATGACAAGCAATAAGGAAAAGACCACTAAAGGATTGACTAATAACTATGTCATTCTTGATTGACCTACCCTCATGGCTGTTGCAAAGGTATGAACATTGATTTCACATTTTCAGTTTAATTAAAGCGAGAATGAAGACAAAGGGAAGTAATAAGTTGATGATTCATGATCTCAGCATGATTATAAGGCAAGGAGAAGTTTGGAAAAATAATTTGAAAGTGAGCTTTAGGTCTCATGGTCTTAAATGGAGTAGATGTTGTGTTGAAGGAAAATTTGGTGTTCTCAAACATGTTTAAAGCCTAGAAAATGTTGTTTGATAGGTATAAAGAAAAATATGGATAGTATACACTCAAGAGGAGCTATTTTGAAGCTCATTATAGGTCCTTAGATCATTCATTACTGTTAATGGAGTCAAAGAAGAGAAATTACAATCCAAGGAGCTTGTGTGCAAGTAAGTATGAGTTTGTGCATTATTTCCTTAGATCATTCATTGCTGTTAATGAAGTAAAAGAAGAGAAAGTACAGTCCAAGGGGGAGCTTGTTTGCAATTAAGTTTGAGTTTGTGCATTTTTTCCATTGTGTCATGTATTTTGTTGTCATTTTCCATGTTGTGTCATCAGTGTAACCATTTTCATAGATGTCAAAGGGGGATATTTGCATCAAAAACATAAAAACGATTCAAGTAAGTGTTTGGTCTTGTTGGTTTCCATTAATAAAAAGGGGAATATTGTTGGCCAATGTGTCTAAGTATTGTCATTGATGTCAACGTAATTGATGAAAAATGGTGTGTAAATGTCATATCCGTCTCCATTAGGTGTCTTTTAGAGTCAAGTCTGAAATTTTAATGGTAGTGCATAGTTTTGGTGAAGTTCTTTATAGTGTCCAGGGCATGGTGCAAGCATGAAGGGTCATTATATGAGTCCTAAATGTTGGTATGAGTTCCAACATGGTTAGTATGATGTTTCAAGGGTGTATGTGTGTCTGCATGTGGTCATCAAGGTTAGTTTATGTGATATCATGGGTTGTAGCACTCATTCTAAGCTTATTCCTAGACCTAGAGCATGTGGTTTAGTATGGTGACTTAATAAATGGAGAAAGGAAGTCATGGTAAAACATATTAGCAGCCTAGTGATGGTGTATATGAAATGTTTGATGATTTTTAAGTTATTTATCATAGGTATACTTATGTTTCATGGTCCTTAGGAATCAAAATAGTGAAGACAAGCTAAGTAAGAACAAGTAAGTCATTGTGGCTAGAGATTTTTAGGAATATTTGAGCATGTTGGTGAGTATGGACAGTTAGAGGATGTTGTATTCATGCTTCATGACAATTTTTAGGTCAAAGTGAAGAAGAAATTGCAAGTTATGTCATTTTTTGTAAAACTGGGTTTGTAAAGGTGAAGATTTGTGATAAAAGTTAACCTTATAATGCTAGTTGTGGATTATGTGATTTGCATGAGACCATTAGGATTTGGGGTTGATTTTCCATTGATCTAAGGCCATTTTGAAAAAATAATGAGGAGGTTTTTGTTGGAAATCAAGACACCGAGGGGGAGGTGAATCAATGTAAATTTAACTTTTGAAGGACATTTAAAAATTAGTTACTTGTTATGAAGAAGAAGCACTATAAAAATGAACGATAAACAATACCACACATGAGAAGACACGATTTAAAGTGGAAAACCCATGATGGGAGAAAAACAACTATGAAACCAATGTACTAAGCTGGAAAATATGTCCAATAGAAGATTACAAAGGTCTCAAATTTTTTGAGCACCCACTCAACATGAAGCACCAAATTCAAGATCTGATCAAGCACCTACTTGAATCCTTTCAAGATACCACTTGCATGAAATCACCTAATTTTAAGAATTTATAAGATTAAAATTATACTTTACAACAATTTTTGATCACTTACTTTACATATTTTATTTGACAACAAAATTGTGATCCTAAATTTTCTCATACACCTTCACTAATTGCACTAGCTTTAATGCATTATTAACTCTCTCACTCTCTCAACCTTGTAATCAGATCTCACATCCTTAAAAAAATTCATATAAAAATATGATATTTATAATCATGAGAGACTCACACACACTACTTTTTCACTTTAACTCCAATGAATCTTCACCTAATTCAATTTGCAACCTGTATTAGGAGATAAAAGGACTTCAAATGCAACTATCATATTGAAATGATTGCTTTTGACTATTATTGTAGGTTCAATTCCAGATACTTTAGGTAATGTATATTATATTATCTAATGCACATAATGACTATATGAGTCTTCTATGCTCCTAACCAACGAACTTCTACTATCAATATGCTTTTTATGACGTCTACTCATTATTTTGTAATAGTCATTTAAGATTTTTCCTATTCTCCACCGAATAAACCTTATATTGTAGCTTACGAGAATATTCCTCCAAGATTTTTAGCATGATAGAACACTGTAATATCCTATAAAGATCCCATATAACCTCTTTACATTCATCATTCTTTTCCATTTATCTTACAAAATTTATTGGAATACATATGAGAGCACTAGGTGATAAAAAGTAAGTACATTATTGAACATGAAGAAAGAGTATAATTATGAACTCACATCAAGCATGTATTAACGTGTATTAGGTATGCATGAGGTCTACATCAACAAAAAATCTTGGAGATCATAAAGATGAAGTATAGAGAATTGTTTACATCTCTCCTTCATAGTCATCAACCCATAGTCATGGAGGATAACATATTAGTTATAAAAGAGCTTAAATAAAAAAAGAAGAAATATTAAAGAAATTAAATAATATTGGACATGATATTTAAGGTTTTTAGATACCCTTCAACTGTCAAGAGGAGGAAAATAATCCTCACTCACTTCATGGAGCATGCATTTGAGGAAGGTGTGTACCGATTTGCATATATAGAAAAAGTATCTTCAAGGATTGAGCCAAACCATGCACTTTCTCAATTAGTCATGACTAAAAATAACATTTCATAAGGGGTATTGATGTTGTGAAACTCACCATGGTTATACCTTGCTTCAATCCATAGCAAATAGCTCAAACTTGCATGATATTCAAGACACACCCATGAAGAAATATTAGCTTTAAGAGCAGTATTCACCGAGAGGGTTTGATCATGCATTTAAATGATCCTTCATGTCTCCAATGCAAATTTTATAAGATTTTATATGTCATGAAAAATTTCCAAGTCCATGCATTTCCACATCTTATGACAAGTGATCAACCAATCTTGTTTTTCCAAAGATTGCTCGACTGAGATTTGGATTTCAAGACCTAATTTTGTTCCACATTGAGTCTAACATGTTGAATATTATTTTCTTGACCAACCACAATAGTGTTGGGTTTCAGATTAGTAATTTGGATGAAACCACAGTTAGGGGACAACAAGTCCCTTCTTTTTAATGGGAGAGGTTCCCTTATTGAAAGCAAAAAAACTTATGTACATATATACAACTTTCATCATGTGGATTCCTGATACTTTAAGAGGTTTCATACCCAGAATGTCATCAGTACGAAAGACTTAGAAGAATTGAGGAGATGGAGGGAGAAGAATAACAATACTTTCAGGAAATATAGATTGTAGAGTATAACCTTACTTTTATTTAACCAAGGAGATGTAGAAATGGAATCATTCACCTTCAAAAATGTATAAATATTGAGACACAAAGTTCCAGAGATCATATAAACAAGAATACAAAGTTTCTTAAGCATACAAAGATGAAAAATCCACTAATTACGAGCAAGAAGAGAAAGAATGATAGAGGAAGAAAGAAAAGACTTATGTATTGATTAATTTCAGATCTACAACCTTTGAATGCCAAGAACCCCCTTTCCGCATGACTAAAAACATGCATTTATACATTTTCTTCACATTCAAGCTTGTTCTCTAAGAAAAGGATATTCGGGAGAATATTATTAGTTATAGATCCGTTTGGAAAGTGACATAAAAAAAAATGCACTCATGAAATGCTAGATGCTAAAAAGGTGAATATTTCATCATTTTGGGCATGATTGTTTTAGCAGGGGCATCTGATGGTTTCTTTCTTCATTGGATCTTTACTTGCTCTTGCCATTTTCACCTTTTTACCACTTTCATAACACTCAAGTGCCTACTGGAAATTTTTCCCTTTTTCCATTGTAGGTGCCCAAGAAACTTCATTTTTCTGAAAATCAAACTTTGCACCTCTTAGATTTATCAATTTGGATCCATAACAAACCCAAATTGCATTTCATTAACAAACAAAAAGGAAACAAAGGATTGAGAATGAAGAAAAGTTTGCATTTGCAGTTCCTTGGAGTTCTGGATCGTTAATGGTAGAAAAACCAAATGAATGCATTTTGGAAATTCTTTCCTTCTTTCTAACTTTGAATTTGGACCATACACGTGGAAATATCCGAGTTGCGATGGGCCTAGGGGAGAAAACTACATTTTATGACATTTGGGAGAAAAAGTGCAATTTCACATTTTCTCCGCCCCCTCCACATCCCCACCAAAGGCCGAGACACATGAAAACATCTGATTGGTTGCTAGTTATAGGAAGTGGCTTACTTTTATACTTTTAACCTTTTGACAAAAGGGGCTCAAAACCTTGATTTCCTCCGCCGACCCATTGTCCCTATTTCATTCTCCAACATGTGGCATCACCTGATTGGTTGTGGGTCTTAGGAACTCTTCTCTTTATTTCTCCATGTGGGCTTGCCCTCACAACCTTTGATTTTTTTCCAAAAAGAGTACAATTCACAAATAACTCCGTCACTCTCGCCACCGCCAAGGGGAAAAAATACCATCCTAGGTCTGTCGAGCCATAACTTGAAAAATATAAGGAGTTAGGAGGACTTCTTTACCTTTTTGGAAAGGGAAGAAATTTTCCATCTGATGAAGGAGTTTCCAAGAGTCCTAAAGTCCTTAGAAAGTTTCAAATTTCAAAATACTTCTTTTCAAGCACACTTCAAGGGCACCAACTCAAAATTTTTAAGGTCTAGACTTGGAAAATGAAGGGAATTTTGAGGGTGACAACAACTGGCTCTTTTTGGGGATGACTTGGCTTGGAACAAAGACACAAGGAAAGATCAAGAATAGAAGATAAACTTTAGGAAATGAATACCAGTGCCTTATCCATTGGGAAAAAGGAGTCAAAGGAAAAACCAATACAAGACAACACACACAAGGCAGAAAGGAAACAAAACAAACCAAAAGAGAAGACCCAAAACAAACACCACACACAACAAGGAACAAGGAAAAGAAACAAGCCAAAACAAAGACTATACAAAATATACAAAAGGGGGTCCTAATCACTTTGGACTTGAAATTACACAACTCCAGAGACAGGCTGAGAAAAATAGGTACCTTTGTGGAACAACCAAGTGAAAGTATGAGGTACCCATGAATTGGGAATGAGAAATTGGGCATACCAAAACATCATGTGAACACTATGTGGTTTGAAAAGAAAAAATGAGGCAAGAAAACCACTTGAGATAATGATACCCAAGACCAAAAACATTCAGTCCTTGTGAAGAGTTGAATGTCTACCTAAAGTTTCTCTTTTTGGAGGACTAATGCCATCCAAAATCTTAAAAATTATTGGTTGCTTCACACTGATTTTTGTACACCACTGAATTATGACAACTGGATTCATGAAAAAATCCAATTCTTATAACACCAACTTCTTGCTTCAGTGAATTACCAATCACATCTGTTTGGAAATTATCATGACATAGATCTTGAAGCCCATGTATTCACACAAAATTCTCCTTGTAATAATCTTCAAGAGGAATTGGGAAAGAGGTACTGAATGATTTATCATTATCATTTCCTCCAACCTGCACAGTTTCTAATTTATCCTTAGAGAATACACTTTCTTCCTTTTCCCTACATTCCATAGAATATGCTGAAACAGGGATGTTATAATCATAACTGCGAAGAAAATATTCCAAACATGGATTTCCATTTTCCATCCATTTTGAAAGACTACCAAAAGGTTCATGTGCCCACATCTTACCAGTAAATATAACAGGAGGACAAGTGACTTCACTGATCTCATTTTCTGTGGGTACAGATAGTTGTTTGTCATTGAAAGAACTCAAAGAAACAAGAGGATGGTTAACAATGACCTTCATCTCAGTGTATTGAAATTATTCAACCATAGGAAAGGGAGAAGTCTTGTCCATCTTGTTTTGATAAACATTCACTTCCTCCATCATAGGATCACTTCTTTCAAACTCTATTTTAGGTTGAAAAGAAATTTCAAGTTGTTTGTATTCTTCATTATTTGAAGGGGTATTAAATTGGCATGCATCAGGTGGAGCAACAAGAAGACATTCATTGGTGAAATTAAGATAATGTTGAGGAATGAATACCTGAAGATGGAGAATCATTATGAGTAGCTTTAAGAACCTGAATGTTCTCTTTTTTGTTGCAAGGTATCCCACATTCATTATCCAAAGATTTTGGGAGAGGGATCAACAAAGATCCTGAGGCAGCTAGAGGATCATCCTTAGCATTCTTTATTCTTGGCATAGTTTCAATGGAAAAGGCATCAAACAAATCAATGGAATCCCAGACTAGATTCTTATAACGCTTTAGCCTTCTATCCTTCACCTGATAAAGATTTCTAACTTGCTTCACAACCAACTCTGCATCTCCACGAGCAAGAAGATTCCTCACTCCCATTTCCTTTTCCATGTTCAACCCAAGGATGAGGGCCTTATATCCAGCCGTATCATTTGCATTTTCAGAATAGAGCTCAAACAAGAATGAATGAACCTTACCTTTAGGAGAGATCAACACCATGCCAGCTTTAGAACCAACTAAGGAGCAGCTTCCATCAAACTCCAAAATCCAGACACCATTAGGATCAAGAAACACTCCTTTTGGTGGACTTGCCTCTCATTGGTGACATAATCATGTAATTACCATGCCCAATATCTGCATACAATATTTGTGCTTTTGGATCATCTATTTTTTGCACAATATATTCAGTTTGTTTCTTAGAAGTAGCTTCTTCATTTTCCCATTAACTGGGATAAGGGCATGTGACCAATCCATCATGATTTCTCTCCAACATATTTACAAAAATTTCTACTCATTAGCATGCCATAGGAAGGAGGAATATCAGCTACCAAAATGGTGGCTAAGACTCTCTTCTCTGGCAAAGCAGCAAAGGCTACTTGTGCATCCTTGATCCTTCCAACCAATGGCACCTCCCTACTTTCCATTGAGTAACATGAACCAAAAGTGTGGGTTAGGGTTAAGCCTAGGGAATGAGCCACCTTAGCAGGCATCACATTATCTCGAAGCACCAGAATCAATGACATAATTGCTGAGTTTGTGGCCAGCTATGAGGAGAGTCACATAAAATGGTTTAATCTTCTCATAAGATGAAGTGATTGCTGCCACGAGGCTTGGTTGAGATGAAGGAGAAGGAGTGGGAAAGAGACCTTTAGAACTAGGGGATGAAGGCTTGGATTTGGAATTTACAAAGTCTACCATCTTAGCAAAGGCCTTGGGATGGGTTTGGTAGAATTTGGCTTCTAAGATCTGGATCTTATTTTTCTTGAGATGGTCAATAATGTCAAAAGAACCAAAGGTAGATGGAGCATCATTGATAGGAGTAGATGAAACTTTTGACTTATCAACTCTATCATTTGAAGGAAAAGAAGTTTTAGGAGAAGAAACAGAGGAGGAAGGAACAACAAAACCTACCTTGGGTGTGGAAGAAGTTGGAATAGGAGTCTCCTCTCCTTGTAATCATTGGAATGGTTGTAGGAGGTTCCTTAGATCTTTTAGCAGGATGCACCACTTTCTCCTTCTTGTTGGCTTGCTCATGAGTCATGACAACATATGATTCATTATTCATCTCTGCAACTCTTTCTTCATAATCATCCTCTTCATCTATACCTTTAGTGGTGAGAAAATGGACATGAGATCCACTCAACTCTTCTAATTCTTCATCAGATTCCTCTTCATGTTCTTCACATATTTCATTATCCTCCTTGTCATTAGGCTCCAACACTTCACATGTTGTATTGAATGGAACTTTAACAAGTGGGCCTTCAATTGCCAATCTAGTCTGAGGAGAGGGAAACCGATTCCTAGGCTGAAAGTTCTTCCTAGGAACATCCTGATAAGGAGCATGCTAGGAAAACTACTTCTTGAGAGCAATGAGATCATTAGCAAGTTTTTGTACCAACTGATCTGCATTATCTCTAGGAGAATATGTGGAAGAAGAAGAATATTTGGATTTGGATGATTCTCTCCTTAGCTTGCCAGACATGATTAGATCATCTTCAACACTGACAACAAATATTTGATCAACATCTAAAGTGGCAAGATTAGCTCTTCTAAGTGCATAGCTCACTTCAAGAAGTTGGGCATTAAGGAAGAAACATTTTGAATCGATCCACATGGGGCATGTGTTTTGTGGGATCTTTTAACTACCCTTGTTGAATTTGGCCACAAATTCCCTCATGGGCTCATGTGACTCTTTCTTGATTTGAGAAATCTAGGCCAAGAGGGCATGTACATCCTCAGCAGGTTTGAAATGTTGCTCAAACTGGGTTGTCATGGTGTTCCAATTGGTGATGGATCCAACAAGGAGATGATAAAACCAATCAACAACATTATATTGCAATGTCTCTACAAAAAGTCTAATAGAGATATCCTCATGTTCAACTCCGAGAACACCACAAGCAATAATGAAGGATGCAATATGCTCATCTGTATGAACCTTCCCATTACCTTTGAATTTAGGGAAATTCTTTCTATTGCCTCTAGGAAATTCATGCAATGGCTGGGGAAGAGAAAGAGGCCCAACCCTTTGGCCCCAAGGCAAAGGAGCTGCCATCCTTGGAAATATTGTTTGGAGAGGAATTGAAACACTAACAAGAATCAAAGCATGTAAATTAGGACTGATTTGATCTTGAGGGATGTCACTCCCAGAAGTTTTGTCTCTAGTAGGAGGAGTGCTTGCAGATCTTGTTCCTCTTCTTTTTCTTGATGAAGGGAGAGAGAAACCTTGATGATCTAGAAGTTGGAAATGAGGGTATTCTTCCCCAAGGGTTCTTCTACCTTGAGTGTATCTTGGAGTCACCAGATCAAAGATGATCAAGAAGTTGTTATTCAAAAATTGGAATCCATTTACAATTCGGAATTCCCAAAGTGTAGTCACCAAAAATATTGGGTTTGATTAGTACTTTGGATGAAACCACATTCGGGGGACAACAAATCCCTCCTCTTTAATGGGAGAGGTTCCCTTATTGAAAGTAGAAAAAACTTATGTACATATATACAAATTTCATCATGTGGATTATTAATACTTTAAGAGGTTTCATACCCAGAATGTCATCAATACGAAAGACTTAGAATAATTGAGGAGATGGAGGAAGAAGAATAACAATAATTTTAGGAAATATAGATTGTAGAGTATAACCTTACTTGTATTTAACCAAGGAGATGTAGAATGGAATCATTCACCTTCACAAAACGTATAAATCTTCAGACACAAAGTTCCAGAGATCATATAAACAAGAACACAAAGTTTCTTAAGCATACAAAGATGAACAATCCACTAATTACGAGCAAGAAGAGAAAGAATGATAGAGGAAGAAAGAAAAGACTTATGTATTGATTAATTTCAGATCTACAACCTTTCAAATGCTAGGAACCCCCTTTTTCCGCATGACTAAAAACATGCATTTATACATTTTCTTCACATTTGAGCTTGTTCTCCAAGAAAAGGATATTTGGGAGAATATTGTTAGTTATATATCTGTTTTGGAAAGTGACATAAAACAAAAACGCACTCATGAAATGCTAGATGCTAAAATGAATATTTCATCATTTTGGGCATGATTGAAATCGATGGTTTCTTTCTTCATTAGATATTTACTTACTCTTGCCATATCCACCTTTTTTACCACTTTCACGGCACTCAAGTGCCTACTGGAAATTTTTCCCTTTTTCCATTGCAAGTGCCTCAGAAACTTCATTTTTCTGAAAATCAAACTTTGCACCTCTTAGATTTATCAATTTGGATCCATAACAAACCCAAATTGCATTTCATTAACAAACTGAAAAGGAAACAAAGGATTGAGAATGAAGAAAAGTTTACATTTGCAGTTCCTTGGAGCTCTGGATCGTTAATGGTGGAAAAAACTAGATGAATGCATTTTGGCCATTCTTTCCTTCTTTCCAGCTTTGAATTTGGACCATACATGTGGAAATATCTGAGTTGCGATGGGCATGGGGAAGAAAACTACATTTTAAGACATTTGGGAGAAAAAGCACAATTTCACATTTTTCTCCGCCCCTCCACATCCTCACCAAAGGTCAGACACATGGCACCCTCTGATTGGTTGTGGGTTATAGGGAAGTGGATTACTTTTATAATTTTAACCTTTTGACAAAAGGGGCTCAAAACCTTGATTTCCTCTGCTGACTCGTTGTCCCGATTTCATTCTCCAACACGTGGCATCACCTGATTAGCTGCGGGTCTTAGGAACTCTTCTCTTTATTTCTCCAAAAGGGCTTGTGGGCTTTCCTCACCAAATTCTCTTTTTGACAAAAATACTACAATTCACAAATAACTCTCGCCACTTTGCTAACCCGTCAAGGGAAAAATACCATCTTAGGTCTACCGAGCCATAACTTGAAAAATATAAGGAGTTAGGAGGACTTCTTTACCTTTTTGAAAAGGGAAGAAATTTTCCATCTGATGAAGGAGTTTCCAAGAGTCCTAAAGTCCTTAGAAATTTTAAAATTTCAAAATACTTCTTTTCAAGCACATTTCAAGGGCATCAAATCAACATTTTTAAGAGCTAGACTTGGAAAATGAAGGGAATTTTAAGGGTGACAACAAATAACAACACTTCAAATAGATCCTCTTCACCATCTACAAAAAATTATATGTAGGGGTTGTGAAGAGAAATTCATAAGTGCAACTTAGATTCTTAGCATTCTTAACTAAACAAATAGGAAAATTAAATACCAAATAGATTAGGAATTCAAAAGTCTTCACCAAATAAATTATGAGCTCCAACATGTCACCCTAGACATGTAGAAAATGATCATATCCATTTCTAACCTCAACATTAGGCTCATACATAAAATCCCTCTTCAAACATCATGATTGATTTTGCTTGACTGTCCTTTAGCGGTAGGAGAGTATGATTGACTAGGTTCTCACCAAATATGAAATGATATTTCCCAAAACTATTTATGAACATTGATAACACATCATATATAATATTCCACAAAATAAATTTTATCTTAGAACCTTCTAATCATATTTGTATACTCAAATTTCTTGAAACAAGGGAAAATCCATACTTTATCTGATCACACATGTAGAACCAAATTGCCACCAAATTGGAATAGAGTGACTCCTCTACAACCCTAAGTGGGTTTCATAGATTTCACAACTAATTTGAGGACCAAAACTTCATTTTTGTCCATAACTTCATCCTTAGGTTTTGGGGAGGGTTTGGAGTGGTTTGCATTCTTAAGATTTGTTCATAAAGCATAGGACACCAAAAATACTCATTCTACCTCTAAAATTATATTAACATAATGATCAAACTAATGTGAAAGGGATAGGAAACCATGTAAAATTTTTACATGCAAAACATGATGAAATTTCTCACCTCGAGTGGGAAAGCGATTGTTTTCTTAACCCGATAGGAGTAAAAGTTTAATTTATTTCTTTATCTTCAATCTCAAAGCCTCAAATTTTGTATACACTTAAAAAATACCTTCTCCATGATATCTATTATAGTTTTAATCATAGTTCACTTTACAATACTCTACCCCATCTCATTTGCACAAGGTTGTGCTTCTTGTCTTGAGAGATCATGCTACATATACCTGCATAAGTTCTCAAAATGCCTCCTCAGACACTTGTAAATTCATGCATACCTCATATATGATTATATAATGATCATAAACTACTTATTTTTATCTTCATACCTTGATTCCTCATATCATGCCTTGTTTGTTTGGAAAATGACTTGGATAGGCATGAGATAGTCACGTTTTGAGGAAAATGAAATTTTCTAAGCCTCAACTCTTCATCTTGAAGCCAAAAGTAATATGTGTACCTATCAAACACACTATCACCAATCCTATGAAGCTTTTACACACCTTTTATACACATTATGGAAAAATTCCATGCATGAAGACCTTGTGAATGCAACATAACTCTTCAAGATACCTTCAAACTTATATCACCAGAGAAATTCAAACGCAAGAGTGATATTCCCATGCCCTTGAATTATATTCACTTAACCACACCCTTTCCATAAATTTCGTAAGATATTAATGATAACACCAATGCAACAGCATTCAACAATCTCCCACTTTGTCATTGATGGAAACAGATCGAAACCTTGATGGAAAAAATACAAGAACACCAAAACATTCATTCCTTGTTTTTGAAAACACTCTCCCCCTTTGACATCTATGAAAAATGTTCATACACCCAAAAATTCAATAAGTATTAACAAATCATAAAATTACCTTAGGAAGCCCCTCCTTGGATTACACTAGTAATCTCATTATTTATGACTTGAGAAGGTGCATGGATTTCTTCACCAATCAACCTCATTGCTCCCCCTGAACCTATCATCTTAAAAAAACTTGTCACAATTTTCCGATGCTTTTCGTTGGTCTAATCAGCTTATACCTAGATATAGTGAACTAGCTCCCTTGTTTTGACACTTCTCGAGTCTTCTTGGAGAAAATATGGCACTTGAGCTTCCCCTTGATAATTTGAGACATTTAGTGATTGCTTGGGGTAGGGATTACCCCAATTTATGTCTTAAATTATCAAAAACTACTTTTGGTAAAGGTTTGGTCATTATATCAACTACTTCCTCCTTTTTTGACACATGTTCAAGATTGATTCTTTGATCACTCAATTTCTCTCTCAAGAAATGGTATTTGATTGATATGTGTTTTGTATTGAAGTGAAACACTGGGTTCTTGGACACACTTATAGCAATCATGTTATCACAATACAAAGGTATATGAATTTCATTTTCAATTTTATAGTCTTTAAGTGTTTTCTTCATCCACATCACTTGAGTACAACATATGGCTGCTGCTACATACTCAACTTCACATGTGGAAAGTGTTACAAGAGACTAATTCTTACTCAACCAAGACACAAGACACTTACCTACAAATAAATATCCACTAGTTGTGCTCTTCCTATCATCAATGTTGCCTTACCAATCTACATCTATGAAGGCTTTGATTTGGAACTCATTGCATTTTGGATACCAAAGTCCATATTCTTATGTCCCCATGAGATACTTGAAGATTCTTTTGACAGCTTGGAGATGGATTTCCTGGGATCTTCTTGAAACCTTCCAACCAAACCAACTTCTTGCATGATATCAGGCCTATATGTAGTTGAATATAAAAGAATGCCTATCATAGATATGTCTGAGGTTTGATTTACATTTGGTGAGCTATCATCCTTGTTGATTTTGCATCCTATAATCATAGGAGTTCTTACTAGTTTGAAATTATCAATTTAAATTCTTTTTAACAATCTATAGACATAACATCACACACTTTGGGTATCTATCTAGTCTTGATCACATACTACTATTCATATGATTCCTAAGAGAGAAAAGTACTAATTGATACCTTCCTTTGGCCATGTTTGATCGCTTTCTATTACTTTTTTGATCTTACACTTTTTCTAGCCAATTCTATCTTTTCATACTTCAACATTTCTCATCCTGGACACCAACGTATAACAAGGACGCTAGTGCTAGGTGCCCTCATCTTCTCTAGGCACCTTTGTCATCACCAATCCAACACTATGATAATTCTCCACCGGGAACTCCTCGTGCTATGATTATTTACTAATGCACAACTTTTAGTTTGGTGGATGTAATCTAGAAACACAACAACAAACATAACACAAGAATACCATAGACTATGATATGAAGGAATGATGAAAAATCTGAAATATAAGTGTAAATTATAATATCAACATGAAATTGTTACAATCTCACCCATGAGGTACTTCAAGTGTTACTAAATTCACTTGCCTTCCAACAATAACTATGGGAGAAACTTCACAATTACACCTCTTAATGGCTTCTTTAACACACCTTCTAAATGATGGCTTCCTTTACACACTTACTCATACAATATTTCTCACTACTTCCTTCTATGCTAAATGAGGGGGGTGACCTCTTTATTTATAGAACTTTCAGGCTTATCCACCTTATCTCTAAGATGGGATAAGAAATCTACTCGAAAAATCATATTCCATACCTTAACTCTTATCTTTACATGTAAGCTTATCTTTTAAGTTAAGATAAACCTTATCATTTCACATGGGTTCCACCTTTTTAGATTTTTACAAATAAAAACACAAAATATTTATGACATCACTCCTTGTCCTTATTACTAATATAATATTTCTAATTCCTAATCATGTAGACCATACTTATATACTTACCCTAACTTCGACATTTTAACATTACACTTACGACAAATATCTACTTTTTACCACAACATTCCTATTGTACTTTGATTATGTTACCATACTATACATTATTGGTGGTGTCGCATTAGGTAGCGTCGTTATCTTCTATCGATGCTACTACTAATTATACTTAACGACATCCTATTCCTAATACATACATTAATGAAATAGAAATTACGGAGGAAAATTTTAGTGTCAAACACCTCGACATCTTTGTACCTTGTTCACATATTTTGGGTCCTTTCTAGCTATATGGGCATATTATATTTTTGGTAGTTGACATTTTTGGGGTTAATTATGAAATTCAAGAAAGGGATTCATATAAATATAAAGTTATGTGATCATAATAAAGGACCAAGCACTAAGCATCAAATGTCACCATCTAAGGTTGCATTCAAAGGCCATTATAAAAGTACTCAAGCATCCATCTAACATCCACACACAAGCGAAAGGGATTGATACTTTTGCATACATGCATAAGAGGGTAAGTTCATTATATCATGCACATGTCAATTTACATTTCTTACATCTAACTACTTGTTCACTATCAAGTCCGACACGCATAAGAGCCACCTAGGGCACAACCCCCTGCATACATGCACATAAAACTATAATGAGTCTAAGATGTAGTGCAAATATGAGTTATAAGTTAAATTGCTTGAAAATTGATGAAAGTATAACCCCTCATTTGCATTATTTTATTTTTGGGTTTTGATGGTTTTACAGGTCATTTCTTCATTATAGGTTACAAGAGACATTTGTAAGCTTGGTGTGACACACTAGCGAAAAGAAGCGGAGGACTACAAATATCTCATGACCCCGAGAAACTAGTTTTCAAAGCTTATGAGTAGTCACAGGTGCCCATAATAGGTCTACAATGCCCAAGGTGGCCCTAATCATCTATAGGCACCCTGGTTCAACATATTCCAACACCTCTACATTTTTCTGGGATTCATTACGATTATCTACACTCGGATTTTCTAGTTCATCAACTTTTTGAACCTTTTGAATCATAACGAAACAACTAAGTCATTTTATCTCCTCATTTACACTTAGGGTTTTAAATATTAATTTTTATTTTCTTTGGTATATTTTGTACTTAGTTACTTATTTATTTAACGCTATATTGAAATTAGATTTAGGCATTTATAAATTCTATATTTGCTTAATTATTTGGTGAACCCATCACTCAAACATTCCTAGGGTCCTCATACTTCTAATTTTCTCATTTTTATAGGATCCTCTCATCATGGTTATCTCTATCCATGATTTCTTGCTAGCCAATCTTGAGTTCCACACTAAAATAATTAATCTTTTGGATAATACTAGGATTCTTGCTATTACTCATCAGATGTTGTCTATCAAACATTTGTCAACACATTTTCTAAAAAATTACTTTTCCATCGGCTATAGCTGAAAATATTGTTGTTTATGATAATGATCCTCCTCTCTATATACAAGTATGTATCAACAACTTAGGCATCAAGTGCATTTTAGTTGACACTGGATCTAAACTTAATATTTGTTCTCTATCATCCATTTAGGCTCTAGGCCTTTTAGGTTATCATCTTAACCCGACATCTCTTTTTGTGTGAGCATATGATTGTACTACATGCCCATTCTTAGGCACTGTCACATTATTGCTCATAGTTGGGAAAAAGACTATTCCCATTCCATTTTTTCATTGATCTCCCACTTTCATATAATTTCTTACTTGGTAGACCATGGCTTCATCAAATGCAAGTAGTGTCTTCTATGGTTCATCGATGTGTTAGATTCTTACATGAGGGCTTTGAATATGAGATCCCCGTTGATCGTACACCATTCCAATATTGCAACATAGATCATAATACAATGTTTCTTGTTCCTACTTCTGCTACTATGCATCTTGTTGTTAATCCATGACCTGAACATTATCCAGAAAATTTACCTCCACTCGAAGGAACCATTTACACATTAGAAATTGTTCCATCTACTTCGCCCCCTGCTTCTACTAATGTTATGGTACTTTATTAGGGGCTTGCCTAAATGTTGGACATCATTTAATCTAATTCAATTTCTCATGAACAACCTCCATTACCACGCCCTCCATTTACATGCACAATTTTCATGAACGAATCTTATTGGGAGCACATTCCATTTGATCCTACTTTCTTTGATATTATATGCACACATGATGGATTGACTCAACTAGGATTTATAGTAGATAACATCTTTCCTCCACCTCATGATCCTCATATTTACCATGGATTTATCCGCATTAATGATGCTTATGATATTTGTGTCTTTTATCTCATAGTATTTATTACAAATGATCCTCACACTTCTCCACTTACACTTGAACAGTCTTGGCTTGATTATATTAGTGGTACATTAGATCTAGATCATATTGAAATTTCATTCCCCATGCCATTTGGCCATGTTTTCATTTGTAATGACTCATTCCTTGGCTATTCACAAAACCTCACTCGTTGGTATGCACATGGATGTCCATTACCACCTTTCACTAATGAGGAATATGCAATGGGCATGTACAATTTATGCCTCAATGGCTCTTTTCTTGATCAACCTGATATAATTTCTTACCAAGTCTCAAATGCTTCTCCATTCGATTTTGACCATGAAAATGACGACCTCTTAGATGATGTTACTTGATCAATCTCATCATTACACACTTAGGGGAATTATAATTATTTTCCCTCCTTCCTAACATCGCTAAATGTCTCACACTCTCATAACTTCACATATAGTCTTGCACATACATTATACACATCTTGATACACTCTTGTATCATCATTCCTTGATGACACACTCTCGTGCTATGGTTCAAACTTGATTGTTGAGGGCATACTATACACATGAACCTCACTACACACACATTACACTCCACATTACAAACTACACACTAAAACTACACATTACACAATGCTATACCCTTTACACATCATGCACTCATGACATATCTCTACACAAACATCTATTCTACGCATTCATGAAAAATATTGCTTGCCTCTACTTATACACACTATGGTCATTACCCTATGATGAAATATAGTTCCATGGTCCATACTTGATTGATGAGGGTATATATCACAAACAGATCTCACTACACTCACATGTTTCACTCACTCACTCACTCACTTGATATTCTCTATGCTTTATCAATCATATCTTTCTAAAGTGCACACAAATCAAACTATTTCCCAATGTCACACTCTTGTTCTACGGTTCATTATGGATTGGCAAGGGGAATGCATAAATTAAACTCATCTCATACACACTCATTCACATTTGATCAGGGCACACACATATCCTATCACACTCATATTTGCATTCAATTCCATCTCATTCACAACATATTGCATATCTTGGTCACATTTACTTTGCTTGCTTATACTCACATGATACATCGTGCTTACTATGTTAGTTAGATAAAATTTATGTCATTATATCTTCCATATACACATACACATCCACTTGTTTTCTATTTGTGATAATATATTCTATAGATCAATACAAGAATTAAGGATGTTTGGTGTAGTAACTCATACTAGTCCCACAACGGCTCTTTAGGGCATTCATTTTTGTACACTGTAGGTACTATTGTTTCATTTTTCATAGCACATCATTACCATATTATACACACTTTGAAATAATTTTAATATCTCTAACATGATAATGGGTGCCTCATGTGCAACATCTATCTTGTAGGTCTATTTGTTTATATGGATTTCTATTACATTTTTGCTCTTTTCTCGTTATTGCTTGTCATTGTTTGTGGACTTTGCCCTATGAATTGCTTGCTCTATGATTTTGGTATGTTTATAGACACTACGGACTTGATTTTCTTATGACATTGTTAGTGGCGTATCATGTTTGAAACAAACTTTTTACGGTCTTCTTTGTCTTCTTACGTGATTACATTGTCTTCTTGTGTCTTAGCTTACCCATTATCTACTTGTTTTCTAGCTTACACATCATCTTCTACATGTTTTTTAATATTTTTTCACTAACAATTATTTTTCTAGCCACATTTGTTTGCACGCGCCATGGTTTTTACCAAGAAAACCCCATAGGGGTAGATTTTTATCACAACAATCAATACTCCTTTGGGTGCATACTCCTCAACGATGTCACATGCACCCAAAATGAGGGGGAATCATTTGGGTGAATCAGTCACCCCAAAAAATATTTTACATTCATCACACAAAATTTTTTAGTACTATTACAACACAATCATTAGTAATGAAAACAACCCAAATCCTAACTTGGGTCCTTACCACAAAACATACACCAATGCTCGAGACGAGAATAGTAGTGCTTGGGATCCCCGACCCTTTTTGGACTCGGTGACCAAGGGAAGTTAAAAATATTTGTAATTTCAACACATTTATCATCACTTCACACAACAATTTTAAATAATAGTAGTCCTTTAGCATTCGACATGCATGCACTACACAAAATTTTCTACTTTTGCGTTGGATCAGAACTATTTGAAACAAATCAAATTTTTACACACTATCTGCTAAAGTGGTGTTCATATTTTGGGAAACAGATTAAAGGTTGGAGGATGAAACTAAATATTTCTCCCTATGTAGACAAAAAATCATGCACTTTGGGTAATTATCTATTCTCGATCACATACTAGTATTTACATGATTCATAACCAAGAAAAGTACTAACTAACCCATGTATTTGGCCACCTTTCTTTGCTTTATGCTTCGATTTCAATCTTGCACTTACTTGCTCAGTCTCATGTCTTTTACCTTTCAAATTTTTCATTCTCAACACCAACACCTAGCTAGGATGCCAATGTCAGGATCCCCATCCTGTTGGGTGCCCTTATCCTCTTTTTACTTTGGTCATTATTTACGGGTCCTTTTCTAGCCGTTTGAGCATCTTATCATGTTTGTAGTTGGCCTTTTTGGGGGTAATTATGAAATTCGAACAAGGGAATCATATAAATATAAAGTTATGTGATCATCATAAGGGGAAAAATCACTAAGAATTTACTATCTCCACCTAAGGTTGCATCCATCAAAGGCATCTATTACTCCATTTGCATCCATCTAGCTCCATCACAAGGGACAAAAGGCTAGTTCATATGCATCAAACTTCATAGGAGGGGATTTTATTGTTTCTATGGACACATTATTTACATTATACATCTTGTTACTTTCGTTACTCACAAAGTGCAAGCGGCATAACATCAATCTAGGGAAAAATTCCATACACACACCAATAAAATGACATTATGTTTGAGAAGTAGTCCAACACTCAATGATAAGTCGTCAATTTGGAAACTAAGGATAGTTCTAACCCTTCATATGCATCTTTATGTTTTAGGGATTTTATGCTTTGCTCGGGGTTTTATAGGTGATTTACCCATTATAGTTTTATAGTGACATTAACAAATTTCAATGAAATACATGTGATAAGAAGTAAAGAAGTGCATACACCTAGCGACCATGTCAAAACTAGGTTCCAACCATTTTTATAGACCAAGGTGCCAAAAAGTTAGACCTGAGCACCCACAGGCGCTCCTATTCCTCTCCAAGAACCCAAGTCCATTCAAATCTACCATATCTCTAAATTTTAGGGATTTTGTGTTATAGTCCTTCATTTTTGTTGGTCTGGTCTCCACGCCACACATCATTAACCTCTACAAATCAATTAAGGCTTTCAAACCCTCTTTTCACATTAGGGTTTCATATTTTCATTGCTTAGTTACTTGGGTATTATTTGGGTATTATTTTAGTATCCATTTATTTATCAAAATTTATTAGATAAGGATATTATATTACATTTTAGCATAATAATTTTGGTGAACCGAATGATCAAACCCTTTCTTCTAAATATGTATTCTCCTTATCAAGTCATGACTCAATCATCTTATCCTTATTTTCACCAACTAAAGTATATGGTATAGTTACTATTGTTGTTGATTTCATGCAAGTTCGTACTCAACATCTTCCTCGCTTTATTATGCATAGGGTTTATCCTTCCATCAATGTAGTAACTACTCACCACACTCACCCTCTTAGGGATCCAACCATTTCTCTTCCTCCAAATATAACTTCCTTTTCTCCTTTTACTCCTCCCAAGGGCTATGATATCATTGAACAAATCAAAAATACACTAGCTAAGATTTCCCTCTATGACTTATTGTGTAATGCACTAGACTATCATCAAACATTATAAGCAACCCTTCATGTCATTCATATAGAAAGTGATAAATTTTCAAAGTGGCTTTCACACACCTCATTCAATCTCTCAAAAATATGCCACATGCTATATCATTCACTCATGAGGACATATCACCTTTTGCTAAAAACAATCCATGTGCACCCTTACTTATTACTGCCATTATTAGCACCACTTGCATCAAATGTGTACTTATTGATAATGGGTTAGCTATCAACCTATGTTCCCATTCCCTTCTCAAACAATTAGGTATTAATGATAACCTAATTTCTAAGAACTCTACTCTTATTTGGGGTTATGACTCTACTACTCACACATGTATAGGGACTATTTCATTGCATATTTGGGTTGGGCCTAAGACCATCCTCACCAAATTCTATGTTATTAATGCCTCATTTCAATTCAATCTATTACTCGGTAGACCTTGGATCTAGGAAATGCAAGTGGTCCCATCTACTGTCCACAAATGTGTAAAATCCTTACACAATGGTTATGAAAATAATGTTTCTACGATCCTAAACCTTTCAAATTCTATCGCATAGACCCTATTACTCGCTTATGCCTATCCTTACTACATAGTGTATTCATATATTAACATTGACACATATGACATTGATCAATATAGCACTTCATAGTCTTCCTCTACCACTCCAAGTGTTCCAACTATTTCTACTCACACTATGACAATTATCTCACCCACTATATCTACTTTGATAACCACTACTACTCCACCTGTTGAGACTCCTCCCACTCCTCCACTTAATGTAACTCCTAGCAAATATACTCTAATAAGCTATACAACATGACAATGCTAATACATATGATTCGATGATAAATTCATTGTTTTCAAACTTATTGATGCCGCATTAGGCCAACTTAACTTTACCCCCATTGATGTAGATGACTCCTATTTCGATGAAACCTTTATGGTTGATGGACTAGGTGAATAAAATTCAAGACCCCTCCTTCTACCAATGCTATGATACTCTATCAGGGGTATGTCAACACCTTAGACATTATTTCACCTTCCACCGACTAGTAAGAATCTCCATCAATACCTTTCACATGCACGCTATTGATCAATAACTCTTTTTGGCATCATATTCTAATCAATCATACTTGTTTAGATACTATTTACACACATGAGGGCTTAAATAGGATTGGCTTGATGCTTAATGACATTTTACCACTAATTCACTCACCTCACCTTTACCATGGTTATTGTCACATTACGGATGCCTATGGTCTTCATATGTTTCATTTGATAGTCTTCGTAGCACGCGATCCTAAAAATTCTTTGCTAACACTTGGGAAATCTTGGCTTAACTATATTGGCGTTATTTTGACATTGATCACACTTTTATCATATTCCCTATGCCATTAAACAATGTTTCTATTGCTAATGAGTCATCTCTTGTTTATTCTTTGAATATTTCTTGTTGGTATGCACATGATTGTCCACCAGTACCTTTCACTAATGAAGAGTATGCAATGAGTGTCTACACCTTATGCCGCAATGTCTCTTTGTATGAACTGTCTCACTCTATTGATTATCATGTCTCTAATGCCACTCTTGTAGGTTTTAACCACGAAAATGATGACATTTTAGATAGTATCACATGATCATATTCATCTTTACACACTTGGGGGAATCATGCGCACTTCCCCCATAATCAAAAACACACACCTATTAACACATGCTAGCATAGACATTAAGCGATGATGAAATCTTGTGCTTGATTAACACTTGATTGTTGAGGGCATCCTATATACATGAACCTCACACACTACACAATAGAGACTATACATTAAACATCTTCACACATTTTACACTCTTTTATATACTACATCTTACATACATACATCTACATACTACATCCTACATATTAAGTCCTACATCTTAAGTCTTACATGCATATCCACATATTATATCATCTTTTCATATTGCATACATCCTACATTACACAATATACACTACACATCACATAATGATTTCTCATCCCCACATCTATTACACATATTGCACATTTTACACATCTACTTTTATGTGCTACACTCACTACCCTATGACACACTCTAGTCTCATGGTCCATACTGGAATGTTGAGGGTATACATCACAAATGGACCACATCACACTCACACAATCAATCAATCAATATTTTTCTCATGCAACATTCCTAGATTAGTGATATACACTATAGGCTACATCATCACTTCCTCTAGCATCATCTAGTGATATACACTTTAGGATAAATCATCACTTCTTCTACTCATCTTTTGATATATGCTTTAGGCTAAATCATCACACATTCTCGCACTTCATCTCTATGTTGCATATCATCACTACACATTTGTCACATCATGCTACACATAACACATCATTCAAACCATTTCCCGATGACACACTCTCATTTATGGTTCATTCTTAATTCTAAGGGGGCATAAATAAATGAACCTCACTGTATATAATTCCATTCACTCGGGGGGCACACCGCTCCTATCATTCACATTGCATTCCATTTTGTAATATCCACAACATATTAATATCTTGGTTGTATTTAATATTGCTTTCATTTACTTGTTACATGTTCATTATTATTATACATTCTAAATAGATATCTTGTATGTTGTTATCTTTATCATACACACATGCACGTTCACTTTCTTTCTAGTTGTGATTGTAGATTATACAGGGCCAATACACATAGCTTGGATGCTTGGTGTAGTACCTAGTACCAGTCCCACAATGGCTCCTAGGGGAATCCACTTTTGTACATTATAGGTGCTATTGTTTCATTTTGTACGTAACACTCTACTTTATCAGATTATACACGTTTTGACATAATTTTTATCTTTCTAACATTATAACGGGTTCTTCATGTGAAACATTTGTTTTGGCAGACTATTTTCACCATGGTTATCTATTACATTTCTTGTACTTTCTTTTCATTATTTTCCATTATTTTTGGGATTCGCCCTTTGTATTATATGCACACTTGTATGATTTTGGGTTAGTCGACCTTGATTGTCTTGTGGCATTGTGAGTGATGTCCCATGTTTGAAACACACATTTCATGGACTACATTGTCTCATTGCGTGTTTTATTTCATCTTAGCATATACATTGTGTTTTTAGCTTACAATTGTATTCTACATGCATTATTTTTCGTACTAACACTTATTTACATGTTCCTTGGTTTATACCAAGCACATCCCCTCACCCTCCTATGGTAAAATTTTAGTGTTTGGTCCTCTTTTGGGACATATTCTCCTTCAACGATGTTGCATGCACCCCTAAAGAGGGGGAATCATTTGGGTGAATCAATCACCCCATACAACGGTCTACACATAATATATAACACAACACATTACCAGTACAAAATAGTTCAGGGATCATAATCAAAATTGGGTCCTTAGTATAGTGGATGCATTTCTTGGAGCTCCTATAACCATGGGAAATTACACAAGAATTGAGTTTAACACAGTCTATAGAACCCATACACAACATAATTTACAAAGTGAGGTTGCAACACATTAATATATATTATCTACAATGGTATTTTATTCTGGGGAGTGGTTAAAGGATAAAGGATAACACCAGACCTTCCTCTCTACACTACTTCTACCATGGAGTTGGATTGCCCAAAAAACAAGACAAAAAAATATCTCTCAGTTTTGGGAAGTAGTTAAAGGTTGGAGGATAAATAGATTTTCCTCCTTATAATTCTTCGGCTAGTGGCGTGAAATCTCCTAAAAACTCACACTTCATGACAAGATCCTTTCTACACCTTTTTTCTCATCATAGATCAGGTGCACATGTTCCTTTTTCACATTTTCAGCATTTTTACATACTTTACTTACATGCTTTTTACACACTTTTACATATACATGCATATTTGACTACTTGATCGTATACTCTTTAATGAGTCTATTTGTATGGGAAGAAAACAGTCAACATCAAAAACAACATCAACATGACACTAAAAACAAGTACATCACACACATTGGCATCTACACATGCGTTTCCACCCTAGGTTCATTTTCATCACCTTTTACACTTTTGCATCTTTAGTCTCCATGCTCCATCTTTTTGTCACTCCGTGCTTTGTCTAGTCCCTCAACATGCCTTCTACATCAATCTAGATGAATATTAGGTACTCATATCTATCTACTTTATGTTACCGAGAAAGAAACTCACCAACATAAAGTGGGAAAATGTAGACACAAAATCATGCACTTTGGGTAATTATCTAGTCTCGATCACATACTACTATTTACATGATTCCTAAGTAAGAAAAGTACTAACTAACCCATGTATTTGTCCACATTTCTTTGCTTTATGCTTCTACTTTCAATATTACACTCTTACTTTCTTAGTTTTCCTTTTCATCTTTCGACATTTGTCATTCTGGACACCAACATCCAGTCAAGATTCCAGTGCAACACCCCGCACCCTCTGGGTGGCCTTGTCCTCTTTATACTTTGGTCACACTTTTTGGGTCCTTTCTATTCATTTGAGCATCTTATCTTTTTAGTAGTCGGCCTTTTCGGGGGGTTAATTACGAAATTAGAGCAAGGGAATCATATAAATATAAATTTATGTGATCATAATAAGGGACAAAACACTCGAGCATGTACTATCTCCACCTAAGGTTGTATCCATTAAAGGAATTTATAGTCAATTTGCATCTATCTAGCTCCATAACGAGGAAAAAAAGGATGGTGTTAGGAATTAATAATATCTAATGTGGAATAATTCCTCAGAATCACAATAATAAGAAGTATGAATAGAATTATAGAAATGAAATATGCACAACACGAAGACAATATTTAACGTGGTTCACCCAATGTGGGCTACATCCACCAAGAACACTTGCTCAGATTTTATTACAAGCCAATAGTCTTCACAATTACAATAATCAAATCTTGTTTGGAGCTGCGCTCAACAAACCCTCCTAAATTTGCACTTGAATTTGCACACACTATTCACCTTCACAAAACACACTCATATAAATCCTATTATATGTCCATCTATTTATAAGTACATCAATAGGTAGTCGAAGAGGTGGTTTTACAAAACAATGGGTACCGAAAAAACCATGGGCCCAAAAATGCCCATATGATTTCCATTACCCATGGGTTAATAAACCACCCATGAAAAGCTTTTGGGGGCTTCACCCCAAACCCCTTGACCACTCACCAATGAGTGAGACCACCTGTAAAAATATCCAAGTGTAACACATGGAAGGTGTACCAAACTCTAACATGAAAACAAGCTCCACAAACATAACAATCTCCCACTTGGAGATTGATTTCCACTGAGCAAGCTTCTCAACCCTTCACTTTCATCCGCGAAGGCCAACCAAAGCTGAACATAGCTTTAGTTTATCCCTTGTGACCACCTTGGTCATCATGTCTGCAAGATTCTGACTAGTATGAATCTTCTCCAACTTCAACTTATCTTCCTCCAAAGCTGTCCTGATGAAGTGAAATCTCAATCAGTATATGCTTCGATCCGGAGTGGAAAGCATAGTTCTTAGTTAGGTGTATAGCACTCTAACTATCACTATGCAATCTTACATTCCTCCTATTTATACCCAACTCCTCAAGAAATTGTTGTAACCAAATCATCTCTTTGCTTGCCTCTGTGGTAGCAACATACTCAGCCTTCGTGGTTGACAAAGCCACCAGATTTTGTAGTCGTGAAATCCAGCTCACTACTGTCCCACCTACAGTGTAAATATAACCTATCATGCTCCTCCTGCTATCAACATCTCCAGCCATGTCTGAATCTACATAACCACGTAAAGTGGTGTTTGATCCACTGTAGCACAAAACGTCCCCATGGTCCCTCTCAAATACCGAAGGATCCACTTTACTACTTGCCAATGCTCTTTACCTAGATCACTCATAAATCTACTCACATCTCCCACTGCATGGGAAATATCAGGCCTAGTGCACACCATAGCATACATCAAACTACCAACTACTGATGAGTAAGGTACCTTGGACATCTGGTTTCTTTCCTGCTCTGTCTTGGGACACTACTCCTTTGATAACTTAAAATGGCCTACAAAGGAGTCCCAACCGGTTTAGCATCTGCATGTTAAACCTATCAATACCTTCTTAATGTACTCTTCCTGAGATAAATTTAGCTTTTGTTCCTTCCTATCCTGAGTTATCTTCATACCAAGGATTTTTCTGCTACCCCCAAATCCTTCATATCAAAGGATTCACTTAGCTATTTCTTGAGTACTTTTATTTCTGCATGTTTTTACTTGTAACCAACATGTCATCAACATACAAACATAGGATAATATAACTTCCATCCTCAAATTTCTTTGTATACACGCAATGGTTAGAATGACATCTAATATAACCTTGCTCCATCATGAAGCTATCAAACTTCTTATACCATTGACATGGAGCTTGTTTTAGACATACAAGCTCTTCTTTAGTTTGCACACCATCTCCTCTTTACCTTTGACTTCATATCCTTCTGGCTGCTGCATATATAGCTCCTCCTCCAAATCACCATGGAGAAATGCAGTCTTTACATCTAACTATTCTAAGTGCAAGTCTTCTATTGCCACTATTCCAAGAATAGTTCTAATAGAAGTCATTTTTATTACAGGAGAAAAAATCTCATCAAAATCTATACCTTGTTTTTGTGCAAACCCCTTGACCACCAACCGGGCCTTATATCTTTTCTTTCCTCCTTCTTCATCTTTAACTCTATACACCCACTTGTTTTGCAATGCTCTTTTTCCTTCCGGTAGCTTCACCAAATCCCAAGTCTGGTTCTCCATGAGAGACTTATGCTCCTCATCCATGGCTTGCTCCCACTTCTTCTTGAAATCTACCGCATTGCTTCATCAAATCTCTCGGCTCTCCACTATCGGTGAGTAATAAATAATAAAGAGAAGGAGAAAATGTTTAGGTTCTTTTCTTACCCTAGAAGACCTCCTCACTGTAGGAGTTTGGGGTTCCTGTTGAGTAGGTTCCTGAAATGATTCATGGGTCACTTTCCCATCCAGAAGATCCTCTACCACTGCATATTCTTTCTTGGATTCTTCCCTATTTTCCTGCAACTGTTGCTTATACATGAATTTCTCATTAAAGACCACATCCCTAGACCGAATGATTTTCTTGTCCTTAATACTCCAACATTTAAATCCAAAGTCATCACCACCATAACCAATAAAAGTGCATTTTTCTGATTTAGCCTCTAGATTGGTCCTATCATCCTTGTCAATATGAACAAACACCTCACATCCAAAGACTCTAAGAATGAGTAATCAAATTTCTTACGTATTCAAGTCTCCTCGGGTATGCCTCCATCCAAGGCACTTGAGGGTCCTTGTTTATCAAGTACATAGTTGTGCTCACCACTTCTGCCCAAAAATAAAGAGGCAGTCCTGCATGTATCCTCATGCTCCTAGCACGTTCCATTATTGTTCTGTTCATCCTTTCTGACACCCCATTCTACTGCGGGGTTCCTGGAACCATCTTTTTCCTATGGATTCCATTCTTAGAACAATAATAATCAAATTGATTGCTGCAATACTCACCTCCATTATCTGACCTGAGACATTTTAACTTAAGACCTGTTTCATTCTCTACCAAGGAATTTCCATTTAACAAAAGTATCAAATACATCAGATTTGTTTCTAATACAAAAACCCAAACTTTTCTTGTTGCATCATCAATAAAAGTAACATAATAACTTGAGCCCCAAGAGATGATACCCGAGCCGGCCCCCACACATCGAATGTACCATCTCTAACTTACTCTCTTTCTTCTAGGTCCAACCTTGAGAAACCTTACTACTTCTATTTCCCATATATGCAGCTTCTCATAGAAATCTCAAACCTATTTCTGTATATCTAGGAAAATTCTTCTTTATGATGTCCATGCCCTTATGGCTCATATGACCAAGCCTATAGTGCCATAATGTTGTATATGCATCTGAAGCCACAAGATTACAATCATTAGTACTATCAATGGTTAAATACAAGGTTCCAACCTTCTTACCTCTTGCCACCACAAGAGCACCCTTGGTAACCTTCCAAGAGTTAGCTATAAATATCACAGTATAACCATCACTTCCCAATTTCCCCACCGATATCAAATTTCTCCTTAATGTAGGCACATGTCTGACATCCTTTAATAGCCATGTATTCCCATTCTACATCTTAACTTGAACAAAACCTTTTCTAACTATACTGCAAGGCTCATCATCACTAAAAAAAATGCCCAAAATCCCCTTGAACATAATCAACAAAATAATGCCTATGTGGAGTAGCATGAAAAGAAGCCCCGAATCTAAAACCCAAGATTCAAGTAATATTATGCAAAGAAAGAATAAAGCATCTGGCATACATTACCGATGCCACATTTACCTCCTTTTTTCTTCTTTTTGTTTCTTCTTGTCCCAAAGCTCCCAACAGTCCTTCTTTACATGCCTAGACTTTCCATAGTGCCAACATATTATCTTGCTTTTGGATTTTGACCTTGCTCGATCCTTTGATTTTCCATAGTTTCCTCTATTCTTCTATCTCCCTCTAGTTTCCACTATCAAAGCATTCCATGAAGTAGAAGATTCACCAAAGCTTTTTCTTCACATTTCCTCGCTTAGAATCACCCCTACAACATCCTCAAACTTAAACTTTGAGTTAACAGGAACCGAGTTGCTTACCACCATTACCAGGCTATTCCAACTCTCAGGTAAAGAGCACAAAACTAATAAAGCCCTAACTTCTTCATCAAATTCTATTGTAACCGAAGCTAGCATATTTACAACTATATTAAAATCATTTAGATGATCTTCTACTAAACCATTCTCAGACATCTTCATATTAAACAAAATTTTCATTAAAAATATCTTATTAGAGGCAGAGGGTTTTTCATACAACTTCCCTAATGCATCCATCAGTTCTTTTGTAGTCTTTTCCTTTGAAACATTAAATAATACCGAAGATGTAAGACACAAAGCTGGATCATTCCAAGTGCCTTCCGATCCAACAAATCCCATTCCACATCTGTCATACTTGAGGGTTTGTTCACCTTCTCAGACAAATGGAGTATAAAGATCCTTCTGATAAAGGTAATCTTCCATCTGCATCTTCTAAAGACTGAAATTCTACCCATTGAATTTATCAACCCTAGATCTTCCATAGCTCCCACTCAAGCTAAAATTTTTTCCTATGATTCAACACTTGACAAAGCAAACCAAACCAGGCTCTGATACCAATTGTTAGGAATTAATAATATCTAATGCGGAATAATTCCTTAGAATCAAATAATAAGAAGTATGAATAGAATTACAGAAATGAAATATGCACAACACGAAGACAATATTTAACGTGGTTCACCCAATGTGGGCTACATCCACCAAGAACACTTGCTCAGATTTTATTACAAGCCAACAGTCTTCAGTTATAATAATAGATCTTGTTTGGAGCTGCGCTCAACAAACCCTCCCGAATTCACACTTGAATTCACACACACTATTCACCTTCACAAAAACACTCATATAAATCCTATTGTATGTCCATCTATTTATAAGTACATCAATAGGTAGCCGAAGAGGTGGTTTTACAAAACAATGGGTACCGAAAAACCATGGGCCCAAAAACAGCCCATAACGGTTACCCATTACCCATGGGTTAATAAACCACCCATGAAAATTTGCTTCGGGGGCTTCACCCCCGAACCCCCTTGACCCACTCACCGATGAGCGGGACCACTGTAAAAATATCCGAGTGTAACACATGGAAGGTGTACCAAACTCTAACATGAAAACATAATAGATGGATCATCTACATCACACTTCATAGAGGGGAGTCTATTGTTTCCATGCACATAATATTTATATTATATATCTAGTTACTTTTCTCTACTCACAAAGTGTGATTGGTACAAGAGAAACCTAGGGCATAATTCAACACACACACACACATATAACTACATTGGGTATGAGATATAATGCAACACTCAGTGATAAGTCCATCAATTTGGTAGCTAAGGACAATTTGACCCCTTCATAAAAATCTTTTGTTTTTAGGGTTTTGATGCTTTGCTCTGGGTTTTATAGGTGATTTATCCATTGTAGGTTTACAACAACATCCATCGAAGTTCAACGAAATACACACAACAAGAAACAAATAAGTGTAGACACTTAACGACCATATTGGAACTAGGTATTGACTATTTCTATATACTTAGGGTGATCGAGAAATTAGACCATAGCACCCAAAGGCACCCCTATCCCTTTCTAGGCACCCGGTCCATATCAAATATGCTAGATCTACAATTTTCATGGCTTCTATGCAATGGTCTCCATTTTTTTCATCTAGTCTCTCTTTGACACATAATCCACCAACCTCTACAAATCAAATAAGGATCTTTAACCCTCTTTGCACATAGGTTTCATATTTCATTTCTTAGTTACTTTGGTATTATTTAAAGTATTTTATCATTCCATTTATTTAATGAAAATTTAGATTAGATTAGGTTATTATATTACATTTTAGCATAATCACCCTACACTTCTTCCATGTATTGGCATGAGATAGCCTAAAAACTTGCACACAATGTAACCGGCGTGAGATCTCCCAAAAAAAAACGTTCCTCTAGACTTTAGATCACATTCAAGATCCTTTCTATCTCATTCACTCATCACAGATCAAGTGCACATGTTCCTTTTTGTATTTTCACATTTCTTACATAAATTTTACTTGATTTTGATCATATACATGGGTATATTGACTACTTGACTATTCTTCTCTTTACAGCCCATCCTTATGAGAAGCGGTAGTCACATCACATCAAAAACATCATTCACACATTAATCACAATCAACAAATCAACAAAAATTACCATCAAAAATAGGCACAATCACGACATCTACACATGTAATCTCTCCCTAAGGTCATCATCATCATCAATTTTCACTTCATCTTCTCTAGTTTCCATGCTTCACATTTTTTTATCATTCCACACTTTTCCTTGTCTCTTGACACACTTTCGCCATGATCTACATGGTTATCAGCTATGCATTTCTTATCTACTTTATGTTATTGAGCATTTTCTTAGTAACATAAAGTGGGGGAAAATGTAGACACTAAATCACACACTTTGGGTGTCTATCTAGTCCTGATCACATACTACTCTTCATATGATTCATAAGAAAGAAACTTACTAATTGATCCCTATCGTTGGCCATATTTTCTTGCTTTCTACTAATTATGTTGATCTTACACCTTTCTATCCTAGTATATCTTTTCATACTTTGAAATTTCTCATCCTGGACACCAAAGACCCAAACAATATGCCATCGCGAGATGCCCCCGTCCCCCTCTAGGCTCCCCAACCTCTTTGTAATTTATTCACATATTTTGGGTCATTTCTAGTTGTTTGGGCATCTTATATTTTTGGTAGTCAACCTTTTCGATGTTAATTATGAAATTCAAGAAAGGAATTCATATAAATATAAAGTTATGTGATCATAATAAAGGACCAAATGCTAACATTAACTATCACCACCTAAGGTTGCATTCAAAGGCCATTACAAAAACTCAATCATCCATCTAAAATCCACACAAAGGGAAATGGAATGATACTACGCATACATGTATAGGATGGGAAGCTCATTCTTTCATGTACTAATCTATTTACATTTCTAACATCTAACTACTTGCTCACTATCAAGTGTGATATGCATAAGAGCCACCCAAGGCACAATTCCACGCACATGCACATGGAACTAGATTAGGTTTGAGATGTAGTGAATCACCTAGTCATAATTTCACTTGTTTGAAAGTCGAGGAAAATCCAAACCCTCATTTGCATTATTTTATTTTTGGGATTTGATGCACTTTTGAGGGTTTTACAAGTCATTTCTTCATTGTAGGTTATAGGAAACATATGAAAACTTGGTGTGACACACTAGAAATAGGAAGTGAAGGAAAAAAAACATTCTGTGACCCAAGAAAACTATTTTTATGATATCTTAAGGAGTCATGGGTGCCCATAATAGGTCTATATTGTCCTAGGCACCCCTGACCCTCCATAGGTGCCCCATTCTAGCATATTCCAACACCTCTACATTTTTCTAGGTTCATTGCAATAGTCTGGACTTCAAATTTTCTAGTTCTTCAACTTTATGTACCTTTAGGATTATAGCGAAACAACTAAATAATTTTATCTTCTCATTTGCACTTAGGGTTTTAAATCTTAATTAACTATTTTCTTGGGTCTATTTTGTACTTAATTACTTATTCATTTACTACTACATTGCAATTAAATTTAGGAATTTATTAATTCTATATTTTCTTAATCATCTGGTGATCCCATCACTTGAACATTCCTAGGGTCCTCATACTTCTACTTTTCTCATTTTTCTAGGATCCTCTCATCATGGCTATCTCTATCCATGATTTCTTACTAGCCAATCCTAAGTTTCGTGTTAAAATCATTAATATTTTGGCTACTACTTGGATTCCTACTACTACTCATCTAGATGTTATCTATCAAACATTTTTCAATGCATTTTCTCAACAAATTACTTTTCCATCGGCTATAGTTAAAAATCTTGTTGTTTATGATAATGATCCTCCTCTATATATACAATTTTGTATTAACAACTTATGCATAAAAAATGCTTTAGTCGACACTAGATTTGAACTTAATCTTTGTCCTCTATCATTCATTTTAGGATCTAGGCCTTTTGGTTTCTCATCTTAACCCAACATCTCTTTCTATGCGAGCATACGATTATACAATGCACCCATTCTTAAGCACCATCACATTGCTGCTCACAGTTGGGCCAAAGACTATTCCCATTCCATTTTTCGTTCTTGATCTCCAAATTTCATATAAGTGCTTACTTGGGAGACCATGGCTTCATTGTTAGGAAATATATATCGAGTGCTCTACATTTGTATATGTGTGAATAATAATTACATTGGTAATTATTATTATAGTGAAAGTTAGTAATTAGTTGTTGAATATTATATTGTTATATAGTTATAAAAATATAATATATATTGTTGTCACCCGTAACTATTTTGGGGTATTCATTCCTATTTTCTAGGATGTTGTTGTGCCTACCTCTGTGGCTATATATTAGCCATTGTATTAGCAGAAATGATACAGAGAATTATTATAGTGTAAAGAATATTATTCGTAATTATTTTGTCTATTCTCTACAATTATTTTGATATGGTCTTTATATTTGGTATCGAGCCATGTAAGATCTTTGTGATCAGTTTTGGCTGTGTGTTTGTCTGCCGAAGGTAAGATTTGGAGGGACTCGCCTTATGGTTGATGGATTTTTTCTTGTACTTGTAATTATTGACTGAGTTACCATGTCATTGTACCCATAGATGGTCTTGCAGCTATAAAAAAAAGTGATCCACCCCTTAGAAGAATCATATGCATTCACAGTTCGCATTAGATATGGAGATCCTCATATTTATTTTGTAGACATTGTGTGCATGTAGATGTGTGTAAATACTCAGACTTGTCCACAGTCTCCTCGAATTGGATGCGACTGTATCAACAAATCTTCATGTGCTTAGTTTTCTTGGCTATAAAAACATTTTGATCAGTGCATTCTGGTCCTTCGACACATATCAAAGAGTGCATCAACAGGATGAGTACTGACAACATTGAATGATCAGTAATACATATTCCAGATAATAAAATAACATGTGTAACCTCTATCATTTGTTTACTATGCATATCATTTTGGTTTTATCATAACAAGCGAATGTGTTGATCACCGATTGGCATCTATGATTCACTTCCAACGCTATGTTCATGTTGGCTTCCTCCACGTCATGAAGTCACTCTTCTCTGGACACTTCACTATTCTGTTTCAACACGTGGCTTCAAAAAAATATGCCTACAGTCTCTAAACATAAAAGGTGTGATTACAGAAACTACACGTGTTGGTTTAGTCGATACTACTTTTTCACTTCGGGTTCTTTGTATTTGTGGGTATTAGTTAGTTTTAGAATATTTTTTATTTCCATGTTATTCGAGTTTCATTAGAGAAGTTTTTATAGAGATATTTTAGGTGAGAGTCTAAAATGTCCTATAATTGTTTTTTTTTTTGTCATTGTCAAAAATCATTTGGTACACATTCATTGTATTTTATAAATGTCGTAGTAAGTCTTTATTTTTAATTATTTCAGGTTATAAAGTCAAAGTAAGTCTTTTCATGATGTTATGTCATAGTGTCATTAACTTGATTATTTCATTATTCTAAAAAGTAATCAACTATTACTTTTTATGTGTTAGTTAATTCATCAATAGTCATTTGTTTTCATTAAATTAATACTCTCCATCTAAAAGTGTCGTCATTTGTTGTCTTTGTCATTTGTCAAGTCATCAAAAGTGTCGAAAAAAAGAAGAAGAAGAAGAAGAAGTTGTCATTGTAAAATTCCAATAGGTGATTTTAGGTATTTGGTATCGTTTGGTGTCAAGAGTCAATGTTAAAATATTGTAAAAAATAAAAATAAAAATTGCCTCACTTTAGCCGGACGTATTTTCGGTGGAATCCGACATCCAAGTTGAACTTGAGGGGGGAATTCTCATATGATATCCATGATCAAATCCAACTAAAATAGAAACATGAGATTTGAGGATGGAGGAAAAGGATGTTGGAGGTTATTCAACAACCTCTTGTCGAGTCACCAATGACGGGCCGCTTCAACCTTGGTGTGGTGACATCTATGTAGTGTGTGTATGTTCTTTCAGTTGTGTGTTTTCTTCAGTTTGTAGTGTTCATATTTTCAATAAGTAGACATTTCACATTGATGGGGGAAACATGATCCAATTTTCCATTTCCATTATATCAATTTTTCTATGTATGTATGAGCAGCAAATTTCGGTAGAATTTCCTATGTTATTCCCTACAGTGATATGTGATGAGGGCTAAGAATAGTACTTGGCATATCATGATGTGGTTGTAGGTAAACCACTTGAAAACCTTCATTTGTGGTTTGTGGTAAACCAATAGCAAAACCACCATTCTTGGTTGTTGGTAATCCATTTGCAAAACCATCACTTTGTGGTTTGTGGTAAACCAATTACAAAACCACCATTCTCGGTTTTGGTCAACCATTTGCAAAACCATCCTTGAGGTTTGTGATTATCCTATGAAAATCACTAGATCATGAGTAGGTGCAAGTAAAAGATAGGTTTTCCCCATGTTCACACTAAGGGGGGGAATGTTAGGAAATATAATATATTAGTGCTCTACATTTGTATATGTGTGAATAATAATTACATTGGTAATTATTATTATAGTGAATGTTAGTAATTAGTTGTTGAATATTATATTGTTATATAGTTATAACAATATAATATATATTGTTCTCACCTGTAACTATTCTGGGGTATTCATTCCTATTTTCTAGGATGTTGTTGTGCCTACCTCTATGGCTATATATTAGCCATTGTATTAGTAGAAATGATACAGAGAATTATTATAGTGTAAAGAATATTATTCGTAATTATTTTGTCTATTCTCTGCAATTACTCGATATGGTCTTTATATTTATCTAATACAAGAAGTTTCTTATACGGTCCACCGATGTGTTAGATTATTACATGATGGATTTTAATATGAGATCCCTGTTGACGTACACCATTCCAATACTACAAAATAGATCATAATATTACATTTCATGTTCTTACTTATACTACTATGCATCCCGATGCTAATCCATGACATGAACATTATTTAGAAAATTTACCTCCACTCAAAGGAACTATTTGCACATTAGACAGTACTCCATCTATTTTTCACCCCATGCTTCTACTAAGGATATTGAATCTTAATTGTTTATTTTCTTGGGTGTATTTTGTACTTAATTACTTATTCAATTACTACTACATCGCAATTAGATTTAGGCATTTATAAATTATATATTTACCTCCATTCTATCCATTGGAGAAAATGTATCATAAAAATACACTCCTTTAACCGAGTATACCCTTTATAAACCAACCTTGACTTATTCATCAGAACTTTTATTGTTTTCATTTAACTTGTTTCTAAACACCCACTTGGTTCCAATGATGTTCTTGTTCTTAGGCCTAGGGAAAAAATTCCCAACTTTCATTTTTCTCTATTTGGTCCAGTTCTTCATTCATTACATTGATCCAATTTTGGTCCCAGATATCTTCCATGACATTCCTTGGTTCTATCTTGGATAGAAGGGCTATGTTATCTTGATCTTGAATTTTCTTCAACCTTTTTCTCATTTCTATGTCTACCTCCTTATTACCTATGATATGATTTGGAGGATGATCCATCTTAACTTATATTGAAGGCACTCTAGTCTATGGTATTTTTAATCTTAAATCTCTTCTTCTTGATCAAATTTTAAAATTTCATCATCATTTTGATTTTTCAATGCTTTGGGAGTTTCTTTGGACCAAGGTTTAGTATTCTTTGGATATGATTCATCAATATTAGCATTGGTGATCTCTACTATATTTTGTTAACTCTTATTGTAATACCTATATGTTGAACTAACTGTTGAGTATCCCAAGAATATGCCTTCATCACACCTTGAATCAAACTTTCCAAGATTTTCTTCATCTCTTTTGATAAAACACTTGCTTCTAAACACTCTTAGGTGCTTTACACTTGTAGGTATTCCTCTCCAAAGATCATAAAACATATTCTTGTTTTTTATTATGATTTGATATCTATTCAAGATGTATACTATTGTGTTAAATTCCTCCCTCCAATATCCATTTGACAATTTTCCTCTTTCAACATGGTTTTAGCTATTTCTTCTAATGACCTATTCTTTCTCTCCACTACCCCATTTTTTGAGGTGTTCTTGTAGCTGAGAATTGTCTTCTTATCCCATGAGTTTCAAAAAAACTCATCAAACTCATTTGACCAAAATTCTCCTCCTCTATCAGATCTCAAGCTCTTAATTTTTGCATTCTTCTCATTCTCCACTAGTGCTTTGAATGCCTTGAACCTTTCTAGTGCTTCTAATTTTTCTTTAAGGAAGGAAACCCAAGCCATCCTTGTGAATTCATTAATCAATAACATAAAGTAGCTCTCTCCTTGAATGATTTTAGTCTTGGTTGGTCCAAAAGATCAATATGAATCATCTCTAGAGGCCTTGTAGTAGAATAATCTTTGGATTTAAATATTCTTCTAGTTTTTTTCCATGTAGGCATGATTTACAAAGAGTGTCAGCAAGTTTAGTGATCTTGGGAATGTTTCTTACACATCCCTTGGAGATAATTTTAACAAGATTATCAAAATTAAGATGTCCTAACCTCCTGTTCCAAATCCAACTATCATCCACCTTGCTAGTAAAAAATTCTCTTTGTTGATCTCCTTTAGGACATACATATTGTTCTTGGTTCTCTTTGCCTTTCCAACCACCTTACCTGATTTTTTCTTCCTTATGTCACATCCTTTTCATGAAACACCATTATATATACCTAGCTTGCACATCGACTTACAATTAAAAGGTTGTGCTTGATCGTCCACATATAAAACATTTTCAATGAGATTATTTCCATTTGAGCCCTTTCCACAATGATCACTAATGCATTATCACCAAATCTCATTGTTCCTGATGCATTTTCTTCTAGAGAGATGAACTTGTCCTTGTTTCCTATCATATGACTTGAGAATCCATTGTCTATGTACCAGTATATGCCTTCAATTTAAGAATGAAAGGAAGTTTGGGCTATTAAACCTTGTTCCTTCTTACTCATAGGATATAATTTTAGAATTTACACCTCGGTTTTTTTAGAGGTATTTAATAGAAGAATTTAGCTATATCAATATACTTTTGACAGTTGTATCAAATTAGTTCATTCTTGTTTCTCAAATGATATGAATTGAGGTGTCTTCTATGACCTTTTTCATGTCTCCTACACCTTGAATATTTGTGACCAAACATATTTCATGAAAAATAATAGCCATAAAAAGAGTGATCATACCTTATTGCATGGGATTCCTTGCTCGAGTTGTATCTCTTCGATGTCTTGACATCACATTTCCTTGTTTTATGTGGTTCTTGAGTGGTCTTGATTACTTATTTTTTCTGGTTCATCATCCTTATGTTCTTCCTTAAATCCTAGGCCAATTTTGTCATTGAAATCTCTTTGCTTTCTTAGAAGTTCATCTAGATCATTTGATATTTTCTCAAATTTGTGATAGGCCTTTAATTTGTTTGAATTCTGATCCAATTGAGTTTGCGGTAGCTCTAACTCGCCTTGAGGTTTAGATTTTCTTTTCATTGGTTTTCAAGGATTCCTTAATCAAATTTATTTATGCCTCAAGTTATTTGACCATATATTCATATTCTTGAGAATTCTCGTGTTGTATTTTCTTGAAATGCTGATTTTATCTTCATAATCTTTCACCATAAATATCAACTTTTGATTCTTTTTTCTTTGGTTTTTTAATTCTTCTAGATAACTAATTAAGTCAGCTTCAAGATTCAAATTAGTATCCTCCTCATCTCAGTTGTCATCTTCAAATTGATTTTTACCTTTTGAGTTGCTTGCATAGGTTACTTATATTGCCATGAAGAGAGTCTCAACTTGAGTTCCCTCATCTTCATTTTCATATTTTCTTAAATCATTAGATTCAAATAATATTGATTCTTCTTGGTATAGGAAGTAATTTTATTCTTGAAATGATTTTTATTACCTTCATGTTTCTTGAATTCCTTCTTGTGCTTATGAGAGTTTTCTTCATCATGCTCATATTGATATCCCTTGTTATTACTAGGACAATTGGATACAAAATGACTAACTTGTCCACAATAGAAACACTTGAATGATAGCTTTCCTTATACTTTCCCAACCCTTTCTTTAACCTTCTGAAAAAATGACTTCCATTTTCTCATCATTCTCATCCACATTAGATTTAGTCTTGTTCTTCTTAGATTAATATTCCTTATCACCATTGAATTTTTTTCTTTCTTGGTGATTTTGACTCGAGTTGTTCTCATCTCATATGCTATTAAAATACTATGAAGATCATCCATTTTAAGAGTGTTAGGTTAATTATTAATTAACCATATATTAATTATGCATTTCATATTTCATTATTTAATTATGTTATTAATTAAATAATGTTGTTATTGGTTTTATTAACCATATTTATTTTATGTAAACATTAGTGATGTTGTTATATTGTTTTAACAATATTATTGTTGTTTACAGGATGTAATATTTGGAAGCTAATGTATTTTAAATTTATTGTTGCATTATTGTAACTTCTCTTTTGTTTGTATCCCTACTGCATAATACATACATACATACATACATGTTACATACATACATACATACATACATACATACATACATATATATATATATATATATATATATATATATATTATACAACTTGCTTCGTGTATTGGGTTGATTATGATTAATAAATCTATAGGATTTTTCGTCCTTGTTCTACATTTGGTATCGTGAGCCGATTACACACACATGAAGTTTGAATGAAAAAATAGAAGCTTTCCTAAGAAGATTTAAAAATTGAGGGCTTCACTTCTAGCCTGGGGAGAAGTGTTCACAGATGATGCTCTCTTCCCATTGTTCGAGAGAACTCCCCTCTTCTTACTACATTTTTGTCATAACACCGAACGTGATAGATATGAAAGTTAGTTTTGACAAGTTGGTAAACCTACTGCAACAAGAGGAAGCTATGCATAATAAGGATGATGAAGAGGAGCAGCACTTTCTTCACATCAAAAATGGAAAGGAAAAGGTAAAGGAAAACCTAATTCCTATCAAAAGTCCCAAAATCAAATTAGTATCAACGGGACAAACAACAGAAGAAGCAATGTCTAATCTGCAAAAGAGGACATGACCTAAAATATTGTTGGTATAATACTTACAAGAAAGGTTCATCTAGCAACTCTGGACCTCAATAACAACAATATTACAAGGGACATTCTAACAACAATCATAGGTAGAAAAAGGGGAACTAGAAAAGAAGACCACATCAGCAAGGAAATATTACTGAGCAACAAGAATAGTCAGACAATAAAGACTACTTGTTCACTGATCGATCAAGTGAACCATCCACATCATCTAGTGATGTTTGGTATGTTGATTCTGGGGCCACTCGACACATGACCGGCCACAGACTGGTTTATTTCAATGAGGGACACACCATCAAAAAACCATGTTTCATTAGGTGATGATTCTTCATACTCATTTCAGGGGATTGGAAACATTTCTCTACCCCTTGGTTCACACAACTGCAGACTATCAAATGTCCTATATGTCCCTGGGTTGAAAAATAATCTACTTTCAGTCAGTCAACTCCTAGATCACAACCTAAAAATTGACTTTGATAGTCAATCGACAATAAAACATGTTTGATTTGAGACAAATCAAGAGGCTCAAAAGTATTTGCAAAAGCCTCCAATGTGGGATGCATGTTCCAACTTGATTTTGTTCACAGAGACGATCAAACACTTGTGGCTAAGAACTCTACCTCAACACAATTGTGGCATTGGAGACTTGGTCATGTAAGTTTCAAGTATCTTGAGACACTTCACCGGTGTAATATGGTACATGGGCTACCATCTCTTCAGAAGGATACATACAAGTGTCCTCATTGCCTAGTAAGCAAACAACACAGAGCTTCATTCTAGAGGAGTACATTTTGAGCTCATGGAAAACTTGACCTGGTTCATACCGATCTTTATGGTCCAATGCAGCCAAGTCATTCTAGGTTCTAGTACTTCATGCTTTGTGTTGACGACTATTCGAGAAAAATGTGGATTTTTTATCTTCGCAAGAAAAGTGAAGCATTTGAAACCTTAAAAATTTCAAAAGTAGCAGTTGAGAATGAAACTAGTCATCACATCAGAACTCTCCACTCAGATCGAGGGGGAATTCACCAGTAATGAGTTCAAAGACTACCTATAAACTCATGGGATTCGTTGATAAATGCCTCCTCCACACACACCACACAGAATGATGAATGCGTTTTGAGAGAAGAAATCATACTATCATGGAAATGGTGTGATGCATGATCGATGACTCTGGACTTGTAAAGACATTATGGGTAGAAACAACAAAGAAAGCAAAGTGTATTTTTTAAACAGAGTGCCCATAGTTTCTCTTAACGGAGTAACACCACAAGAAGCATGGTCAAAGTAGAAACCATCTATTGCACACCTTAGAGTATTTGGGTGTAAAGTAAGCATGCACATACCCAAGAAGAATAGAAATAAATTGGACATGAAGTCATAGAAACTCATCTTCATTGGGTACAATGAAGAGACTCTTGGGTATAGATTGATGGATCCTAAGACTAGAAAATTATACACCAGCAGAGATGTTGAGTTTTTGAGAAGAAGGAAGCAGAGAGACTCCTCCTCCGCATTCTCCGATTCTTCATTCACACCGATGTAGATTCTTCACCACTTGTAAAAATGAAGATGATGTTCCCAATGATGATGAAAGTGAGGATGCGGATGATGATTATGTTGATCGAGATATAACCACACCCACATGAAAAATGAATGGTGTTCTAGGGAAGAAACCCGATACCCAAGTGGTGTACTAGCACATTACGAGATGCAAGAATGGATGCTCCACCAAAACGGATACATCCACCCCTAGACCAAGGACTCAGAAGTAAAGCAAGAGAAGAAGTTAACTTTGTTTTGATGGAGTAGAGTTATTGAATTGATGAACCCTCACGGTCTCAGAAGTGCTATAGTCAAAATCTTGGAAAGATTCCATGGACTTTGAAATTATTAGTCAAGTAATGAAAAATAACACTTGGCGAGAATCATATTTTTTGTCGATCTTCCACCTACCCAGGGAAGAAACCCATTGGATGTAGATGGATATTCAAAAAAGTAAAAAGTAGATGGGATAGTGGAAAAAGTAAAAATAAGACTTGTAGGAAAGGGGTACACACAAAAGAAGGCATTGAATATGAGGAGACATTTTGCTCCCACATCTAAGATCAAAACAATCAAGATGATCTTTTTGCTCTAGCTACACAATTTGGTTTGGAAAGTCCACCGGATGGATGTAAAAATGCCTTCCTAAATAGAGATTTACAGGAAGAATTCTACATGACTCAACCTAAGGGATATGTAGTATTTCATTATTTAATTAATGTATTAAAGAAGTTTTATTAAAGGTGTGCTTCCTGATGTCATATTTGGAAGCTAATGTATGTAGACTCTTAGGAAATCTCTGTATGGCCTCAAACAGGCACCCTAGGCATATAAATCAAGATTGATGAGTATCGTCTCTATTCTACAAAGAGTGGTTACAACATGGATTTTTTTTTAGAAATCCATACGATCCCAATATTTACCTCTAAGCACTCCAAGTCGTACACTCGATAAGCAAGGGGGAGATTGTGATTGTCATTGTATATGTCGATGATCTAGTCATCACTAAAAGTTCAATGAGGATGATCGATGCAACGTGAAGAAAGATCTTAATGATTGTTCGACATGACCGATCTCGGTGATGCATTATTGTCTTGGATTGGAAGTATGTAAGTCCATTTTGATGCCACACAAAGAGAATCATATTTTTGTTTCTCGGATGAAATATACCAAGAATACACTCGAGAAATTTAGGATGATGGATTGCACACAAATTTCTACACCCATGGAGAACATATTGCAGTTATCTCATTCGAGATCCATCTCCCGAGGTAAGTGCCACTCTATTGGAAGTTGATTGGGAGTCTCATTTACGACCTACACTAGATCGAGATATCGATTTTTCCACTTATATGTTAAGCTATCTATCCGAGGTTCATGCATTTGGAAACCAAATTTTGTCATTGGAAAGAAACAAGGCACATTTTGAGATATCTCAATAGAATTAGTGGATCTTGGTCTAGAATACAAGCAGAATGACAACTTCTTCTTGAATGGATATTCGGATTCGAGATCATATAGGTAACATTGATGATGAAAACCCATTTAGATTTGTATTCTTTATGGGATCTGGACCAATATCATGGGGAAGCAAGAAACAACACTTCATTTCTCACTCTTCCCACAAAATCTCAAGTATCATTCTATAGGAGAAGCTATCTGTGAAGCAATTTGGCTACATCGCATACTAGAAGGACTTGGAATACCATAGGACAAACCAACCACCATATATGTTGACAATGAAGGTGTTCTCAAACTTGTTCACAATCTAGTGTTTCATGAAAGAACAAATCACATTGAGGTATAAGTTCATTTCATACGTGATCATGTGTTAAAGCACAACATCCAGCTTCAATTTTTTCCAACAGCTGAACAATGAGCATATATCTTCATGAAGTCACTTGCTCGTGACAAGTTTGAGTTGTTTAGAGAATTCCTCTCCTCATCCCTTGAAACAATGCACAATTAAGGGGGGGAATGTTAGGTTAATTATTAATTAACCATATATTAATTATGCATTTCATATTTCATTATTTAATTAATGTTATTAATTAAATAATGTTGTTATTGGTTTTATTAACCATATTTGTTTTATGTAAACATTAGGGATGTTGTTATATTGTTTTAACAATATTATTGTAAGACTTCCCGGATGTCATATTTGGAAGCTAATGCTAAAATGTGTAAAACTTCTTTTTGTTTGTATTAAATTTGTTGTTGCAGAATTTTTTGTACAGTTGATGGAACTTCATCATACTCATGTTTTGTTTTCATTGTTTCATCCATTGTTGAAAACATATGCAGGATAGGCATCGTAGCATGTCTAAATTTACATACACTTCTTACATAATCACATAGTGTACATGGAAATATATATATATATATATATATATATATATTCATATATATATTATATAGATATATGATTATATATATAATTATATACAATTTCAACTTTCGGATAAGGGGTGCACTAGCCTAAATTTGGGTAGTTTAGATGTCTTGTATACTAACATGCAGGTTATGGAATTGTAATTTTTTTCGGTCGTATCACAAAGTGAATTTGCATTAATATTATCTACAAAGAGTGGTTAATTAGTTGAACAAACTTAATTAGGTGTTATTATCGATTATTTGAATTATTCCATATTTATGACACTTTTGAATCATATTTAGGAGATAAGGATGTCAATTTTGTGGACAAAAGCCTTTCTCGGTGGGGAGGTTTGGACAACCACACTCTCCTCCATCTTCTCTCCTAGACCTCTGATCAGATTTATCACTTCATCCACTCTTTGCAAGTAGGATGGAATACTTTCACCTTCTTTTATTTTTAGGATTTCAAATTGAGCATGGCGGGTTTGAAATTTAGCATTTTAACCCAACCTTACTATCTCCTTCATAGATGGTATTTAATTTGTAAGAAATATCTTTGGCTATGGTAGCAATGCATGAATTTTATAAATTCAACCTCTATCATTTCACATAATATTTCATTCATAGCTTTTGAATTTTTTTCAATAGCTCTTTTTCATTATTGAATAAGTTTGATTTTATCCCATTTGTATCTAGAATGGTGTAATCATCAGTTCCAGCCAAACTAATTTCCATATGTTAAATCATATAGACATGAGGTAGGTTTTCATCATAACACTCCAAGTTGCATAATTTGATCAATTGAAGAGAGGTGCTTGAAGGTGGAGAAACCACTTTGTGATTGATTTTGGTCATGCTTGAGTTATTTAGATCTCCTTTGAGATGTTAAACTCACTTAAAAAAGGACCAAGCTAGGAATTTGATACCAATTGAATGTTTGGAAAGAAGGAAAATGAGAGTTTAGAATACTTATAATTGGGTGAATAAGTGTAAATTTAAGTTTTGAAGGAAAATTCAAATTGGTTACCTGTTATGAAGAACTAACACTATCAACAATTGGGAAACCCTACTTGACTCAATTTGAAACTAATGTTATGAGATAGGTAATATGTCTAATAGAATATTACAAATGTCTCAAACTTATTGAGCACCCACTCAACATGAATCACTAATTTCAAGATCGATCAAGCACCTACTTGACTCCTTGCAAGATACCACTTGCATGAAAGCACCTACATTCAAGAATTACTAAGATTTAACATATAATTTACAATATTTTTGGTCACTCACTTTACATAGTTTCTTTGACAAAAATGTGATCATAAATTTACTCATACACCTTCACTAATTTGAACTAGGTTCAATGCATTATAAAATCTCTCACTCTCTCAACCTCACACTCATATCTCAAATTCTTTAACAATTTTTCTCATATACAAGATGAAATTCATAAAAAAGAGAATCACACACATTAATTTTTACTTTAACTCTAATGAATCTTCACCTAAGTCAATTTACAACTCATACAAAGAGATAAAATGAATTCAAATGAAACTATCATATTGAAATGATTGCTTTTGACTATGATTATAAGTTCAATTTCATCCTCTTTAGGTAATGTATGGATTTTATAATGCACATAGTGACTATAGGAGGCTTCTAAATTCCCTTACCAATTGACTTCTACTATTAATATGATTTTTTGACCTTTTCTCACTATTTTGTAATGGTCATTCAATATTTTACCTATTCTCCACCAAATAGACCTTGTATTGTAGATTAAAGAATATACCTCCAAGAGTTTTCAGCATTATAGAACACTACAATAGCATATAAAGATACCTTATAACCTATTTAAATTCATCATTCTTCACCATTTAGCTTACAAAATTCATTGGAAAACATAGGATAACACTAGTTGGTAGAAAACTAGCACAAGATTGACTATGAAAGAGAGTATACTTATGAACTCATATCAAGAATGCATTCAGGTGTATTAGGTCTACATAAACATCCAAATCTTAGAGATCATCAAAACAAAGTATGGAGAATTTTATACATCTCTCTTTCACAATCATCAACCCATAATCATACAAGATTATATACTAGTTATAAAAGAGCTTGAATAGACACAAAAATACGTATTCAAGAAATTATTTGATCTTGGACATGATATTTAAGGTTTTTAGACACCCTTCAACTTTCAAGAGGAGGAAAATAATCCTCATTCACTTCATGGAGCATGCATTTGAGCAAAGTGTGTACTAATTTTCAAATACATAAAAAATATCTTCAAGGATTGAGCCAAACCATGAAATATTTTAGTTAGTTGTGACTACTAAATCACATTTCACGAGGGGTATTAATGTCTTGAAATTCACTAGGATTATGAATTGATTCACTCCATAGCCAATAGCTCAAACTTGCATGATCTTCAAGACATACTAGGCAGATTTATGAGCATCAAGAACTAATATTCACAAAGAGGATTTGATCATGAATTTAAATGATCCTTCATGGCTCCAATGCAAATTTTATAAGATGAGATCTATTTCATGAAATAATTTCTAAGTCCATGAATTTCCCATCTTAGGTCAAGTGATCAACCAATCTTGTTTTTCCAAGGAATGCTCAAACTAAGATTTGGACTTCAAGACCCAATTTTATTGCACCTTGAGTATAACATTTGAGTATTATTTTCATGGAAAATCACAACAAGAAAACTTCAAAGAGATTCTATAATCCATCTCTAAAAATTTGTGTGTAGGGGTTGTGAAGAGAAATTCACAAGTGCAACTCATATTCTTAGCCTTGTTAACTAGGAAAATAGGATAGTTGAATACCAAAGAGATTAGGAATTCAAACCTCTTTACCAAAGAAACTATGAGTTTCAACATGTCAAATTGGACTTGTAGAAGATGATCATATCCATTTTCACATCAACATTAGGCTCATACATAAAATACCTCTTCAAATATCATGAATACTTTTTCTTGACTGTCCTTTAGTGGTAGGAGAGGAAGATTGACTAGGTTCACACCAAATATGCAATGATATTTCCTAACACTCTTCATGAAAAATAAGATAAAATCACATAAAATCTTCAAAAACATGAATTTCATCTTGGAACCTTCTAATCAAGAATATATTATCAAATTCCTTCAAAATAGGGAAAATACGTACTATACTGATCACACATGTAGAACCAAATTGCCACCAACTTGGACTAGAGTAATTCCTCTACAACCCGATTGGTTATCACAACTTTCATAAATGATTTGAGGACCAAAAACCTCATTTTATGTCCATCACTTCATCCTTAGGGTTTGGGAGGGTTTGTGGTGGTTTGCATTCTTAAGCTTTATTCATAAAGCTTAGGACACAAAAAAATCATTCCACATGTGAAAGTCCCTTAAAAAAATTCTTATAGCTATGGTGAAAGGTAAGACACCATACAACATTTTTAATTTCCAACTATGATGATATTTCTCACATAGAGCTGGGAAATGGCCATTTCCTTAACTTGATAGGAGTAAATATCATTTTTGCTTTATCTTCAATCTCCGGGCCTCAAAGTTTGTATAAAACTTCAAAAATAACTTCTCCATCTTATTATACAATGGATGGTTAATCATAATTATTTTTAGAAAACTCGCCCCATCTCATTTGCATGAGGGTTTGCTTTTTGTCTTGAGAGATCATGTTACAAAAACCTGCATAAGTTCTCAAAGTGAGTTATCATATAATTGTGAAGTCATTCACGCCTTATCTATGCTCATATCATGCTCATACACTACTTGGTTAGCCTCTTCATACCTTGATTCATCATCTCATGCCTTGTTTTCTTGGAAATAACTTGGATTAGGATGGGATAGTCACTTTTGAGGAAAACCACCTTGTCTCAGTTTTTAAATCATCATATTGGAGCCAAAATAAACATCTATACTTGTCAAACACACTTTCACAAATCTTGTGGAGCCTTTACACACCTCTAATACAAACTCTAGAACAAGTCCATGCGCCAAAACCTTGTGAATGCAACAAGACTCTTCAAGATAAATTCAAACCTACATCACCAGAGGAATTAAAACATAAGAGTGATACCCCCATGCCATTTAATGATCTTTAATTCACCATTCCCTTTCAAAAATTCAAAATCAATGAAAACAAAATGCAATAGGGTTCAGTCAGTTTCATCATTAGACTTTTATGAATGAAGTTTAAGAAGATAAGTTGGTTTAAAAGCACCCTAAAAATATAGTAGTATAAAGAATTGGAATATTTTATTGGTATGGAATCCAAATGACCTGGAAATTAAAATTTGGTGATTTTGTGTTGTAGAGAATTCATCATATCTCATTTTGGTGATGGTTTGGTGTTCTAACTATTGGGAAGAGAGATAAAACCCTAGTTTTGTGGGTTTTTATAGTTTCAAGGCTAAGATGGTGGTTCCATGATGAAAAAATTATTCTAGAATATTTAGGAGATGTTATACACATCCATGAAAATATATGAGTAGGTATAGTGGATAAAATGGAAGATACAAGTGCTCAAAGTGACCCTACCGATTTTGGCCTTAAGGGCTAAAATGCTAGTCTTTAGGTTTGAAATGAGTTTGATATTTTTTCATGTTGGAGCTGATGTTATTAGTCATGGATGGCTTGGTGAAACTTTATATGATGATTTTAAGTGCTTGGAATGATGTGGTGAATTGGTTTTTATTCAAATACCTATTTTCCTTGAAATCCCTAGTTGGCTTCTTAAGAATGTGTGAATGAACAAGTGTGTTGGGTAAGATTTATCCAGATGAGATATGTAGGTTGATGATTTTACATGTTGGTACAAATTTTCTCAAATTTTCCAAGAGGTGGCTGAGATCATAATTTGATTTGGAGGTATTTGTACATGTTCTTATCAAGATTGGTTCTTGAGTCCTTAGAGCCTGAAAGAAACGTTTTAGAGATTGGCTTGGTTGAAGGCCTAACACTATGATTTGGAAGATAAAGTAAGATGTTTTTGAAACTATATTCAGATAAATATATATATATATATTTTATGTATTGATGAGGTGTTTTAGAGCATGACTAAACTCTATTTTGAAGACATTCTAGATTTAGATGAAAATGTTCATTATAGATATATATATATATATATATATATATATATAATGATGAGATTTTATACTACAAGTTGGTCATCCTCCATGACTAAATTTCTAGGCATTAAAGACCTAGTAGGGTTTACATGATTTTAAGTGAGTTTGATGATGGAGATGGATGTTTTTGTGATTCATTATATTGTTTATGATGTTAAGGACCTATGTATGACGTGTTTGGAGATTGATAAGCCATGAAAAAGTTGTTTTATGCCTTTGCAGAGATCATGATCTATTCACTAGTGCTTGGAGAGTGCATTTTGAGCATGTTTGGGTTTCTTGGTGCTTGATGATGATGTATTGACCCTTTCTGACCTAATTGGGTCATTTGATGATGTTTATATGATTTTTATTATTATTTTTATTTTTTTTTAACTGACCTATGTGGTCATGTTGACCCAAGAGGTGTTATGATCTTGAGTTGTGTATATAAGCATGTTAAATGAGTCATTTATGACTAGTTGAGCTAAGGGATTAAAGTACGACCTAAAGGGGGTTTAAGGAGAGAGTTAAGGGGTTAAGAAAAGAGGATAAGATATGAATAATTGAGAAAAATTTAAGAGAAAATGTAAGGAAAATTTATACATTCAACCCATGAAGAAGAAGAATAGAGCGAGTTGAGAGAGAGAGAAGTTGGATGAGTTTTTGATGAGTTGAAATTAGATCAAAATCAGTTGAGGGATCATCATATTTTCAGTGATCATTATTTTGAAAAATATATTATGATGAGTCATATTCATAGGAGTTCTTTATTATGATTAATATTAACAAGGGTTTAAGTGTTTATGCTCCTTGTGGTGTTGGTGCTTACTAAAGAAATATTTTGTGATGTGTAATATTCACTTGAGTCCTTGCTTTGAGTATTATAAGCAATGGTTTTTAGTGGGTTTTATTCCCCTTGAGGTTTTTAAATTACATTTGGTGTCTTGTGTTCTCTATCTTGTTGCATGTAGTTGCACTTGTAATTGTCTAATACCCACTTAATAAGTTCACATGATTCATGGTTGATTAGATGTTTTTTTTGAATGATGAATGTATGTAATGGTAAATGAAGTGATTTTTTTAGGAATGATTCAACCCCCATTCCATTGTGCTTATAACAAATACATCAATGTATATTACTCAACCAACATATAAAAGTGCAACATGGAACTATTCAAACATATAAAAATGAAAATAACACACTTTTCCAAATGGGACAACAATTCTATAATCATCATTGAAAAAATAATTTATATTTCCATTCTAAAAATGTCACCGATATAACATATCTAACTACATTATTTAAAGAACATATGCTAATATGCAAACACCAATACACTCTACTCGTCCTTATTCTAGTACTGCATCCACTGCATGGTCAACACAAACTACTGGAATGACATCTACCCAAAACTAGAATAAATCTCATTTCCATAGTTTTCCAATTCTCATGATTATAATACTAAGAATGAAAAAGAGATAGTTAGAGGTATATTCATTTCATTTCTAACTAAAGGAAGAGAGAGAGAGAGAAGAAAGAGAAAAACATCATTTTCTGATAGTCAAATTTTTAAAGAAAGGCAAAAAGAGAGTTTCATACAATCATTTATAAGTTTCTATAAGTTTTCTCATATGCTACTTGACAAGGCCCCATGACACTCTTTCACATTTCCTACTAGTTTATGAAAACGTCCAATTTTGACTCGAATGCTAGGAAACTATGTTCACAACTGATTTCCGATGGACAAATGCACAAGGAGGTAAATCCTATACATGCACCTATGTATAGGGAATTCACCAGAGTTGATAGAACTTAGAATTGGAAATGAGGTTCAAATGATAACTAATTTTAGAGACACTAGTTGTAATTGGGGTAGTTTGACCTAGTCAACTAGCGACCAAAGGCATATAAAATGCCACTTGTAAAATAAATGGAAATAGTTTTTCTAAACAATAAGGGTTACAAGTAATTTTCATTTTTAAATAGTAGAGGTTTACAAAGAACGATAGGCATTTCTTCAATCAAGGCCAAAATAGAAAGCCAAAACCAAACCCAACTATAACATTTCAACAACTTCCCAAAACTACGAAATGAGTCGGTAGGGATCCTAGAGGGGTGACGAAGAGTGCATGAATGATAATTAAAGGGTGTTATAAGGTTTGATGCAACACCCTACATGATATGGAATACAACAAAACTTGAATTTCCCATTCCGGTGTTGGGAGAGGCATTTTTTGAGTCACCAAAAATCATGTTTTATAAAATGGTACAAGGCAACAAGAACTATTTAGTTGAAACCTTAACTCAATCTTTCTAATTCAAGTGGACACAAATAACTAGTTTTTGATATATTAGTTTTAAACATGTAATAGGTCTTGGTTGTGGGTATAGTTGATAGTCAAAACATTCGATTAGGTTGCTTAGGAAAAGGAACTTTTTCTTGTCATTTGAAACAATGAAAATTTAAATCAAGCCATAAACTCATCCATAATTTTATTAGAAATTATGATTTCATAAAAAAGAAAGGAAATATATCAATGCATAAATTATGCAAGCCAAGGGGAGAAAACCATTCTGTAAGTAGGCGAAGTAGGGGTAAGCGAGTGTTAAAGGTGGTCCACATTTATGACCATCAAGATCACACAAAAGAAGAGGATTTCATCAAGTGGTTCACGAGTGTTGTTGTAGCCAAGGTGACTCCATGTGTACGTGCTCCTCGATGATCAAGTAATACCCTCATATCACGTTGATGGAAACGTTTTGAGATTCCTAAAAATAGTTGGGCATAACCTAAGAATGAAAGACTCACAAACATAATAAAGGTAGTTTTTTACATTTTGGGAAACCATGGTAAACCATTTCGATGAGGCATTTCTTTGAACTCCTCAAAGGCTAGTCAAGGACACCAGTTACCCTGAATCATCACGTTCCATGAGACCACATTTAATTCAAGAATTTTGTCAAACAGTTCACATGTTATGTGTATGCCTTAATATTTTCAAATATCATCTATCTTTCTCCACTTTACCATCTTGGTCATGCTCACATTATTCATGCATGTGAAATTTGTTCTTAAAGTGGCCAAAATAAAAAATGGGGAAAATCCAACAGGTTTTAGGTTTGAAACCCAACCATAATGCTTTCTTGGTTTAACACGTCTTAGTCTCTCTTTTAAGTTTTAAGCTCAAGTAATTGCAACAAAATAGGTGATTCCCAAACAATCATCAATAGTTGAGACCCTTCAACTATAGTGCCCCATATTTGACACGAACCAAACAAAAAAACACCTAAAAATCCTGGATTTTTTTAAAATAGATTATTTTATTAATTCCTCAACTATGTTCGGGCTATAACTAGTAGTGAATTAATACTATTTTATTTTCCATTATTATTTCTGGGGTTAAATACCCCATTTTTCCATATTAAATTTATTTTCGAAAGGGTCCCAAAGATCAACCATACTAACCCAATTCAATTTATTTAATTTAATATTTTTTAAGTTTTCCTTTTATAAATTTATTCCCTCCTTGGCCTTTAAATAATCCAAATGGACCTATGATAAATACTTTTTTTCTTAACCAATTCCCTAGATGCCACATTTTTAAATTATACCCACCATAGTAATTTGAAAAGTCACCTAGGTTCCCACTTATTACATTCCCCAACTTATTAACTTTCACCCAAACCCTTAAAACATCTTTCCCACCAATTTTAAGTTATGAGGGTTAAATATGAGCCATACGATTCTTTCATTTTCTACCTTAGATCTTATGTATTCCTTGTATGACCTTAAATATGATTTTCAATTTTGAATTTTGTTTTGTTTATTTTCTTCTCATTCGCACACATAGGTTTTACGAGGAGGAAGATCGAAGAGTAAGGGGAGATCATGGAGGAATTTTGAGCTCCATTCCATTATCTCAGATTTTCAATGAAGGGAAGAATTATTCCCTTGTTATTTCAGATTTTTTTAATATCTAAGGTTTTAAGATCCATTACTTTTCTTTTTCTTTTCATTTAACCAGGGTTTCTAGTTTAGCATTCACATACATACATACATGAACATATACATATATAAATCCATATATATATGTATGTGTGTATGTATGTATGTATGTATGTATATGTATGTATGTATGTATGTATGTATGTATGTATGTCTATTTCCAAAACATTTTATTTACTAAGGTGGATTTAAGCCCTAAGAGAAGGGTTTACCATATGGTCGTGGCACGGGTTACGAGGGGTCGTAATAGAGGAATGGAGGCATGGAACACTATGAAGGGTAGTGGAAGGTGGTGGGGGTGTGTGGTGTGGCCATGGCCATACCACACCAACTTAAATGCAAAGGGGGATGGGCAAGCCACGATTTGTCTCCCCCAATTTTTTATTTATATTTACTTTAACAAAAATACAATTCCAAACCCATTTTAATTACATTATTAGTTATGTTTTATTTCATATAAATGATAGTTTGAATACACACACACACACACACACACACAAATATTATAACATGATAACCACTTTTTTAATAATTTTCAGATTAAATCATTTTCTCCTCAAATATGTATATATATATGTGTATATATATATATATATATATATATATATATATATATATAGACACATAGTAATTCTAATTTAAATTATTATACCAAGATACTAAGGATGAAGAGCCAAAATATTTGGTTACTAAATTAACTTTAAACTCAAATTTTAAAATACTTTCTTTCAAATGTATTTTAATACAGTCACTTGAAAACCACAAGTAATTAGTTAAAAAAAAAGGAAATTTCCTTTCTTATCCACCATAAATTTTCAACAAAGGAAATAAACTTTTCATTATTAAGAAAGGCCAAAAAATTACAAGATTGATTTTCCCTTACAAATATACTTGCATGTAATGCATTTCAACTCAAAAGGTAACAAAATGAGTATATACATTTCTCTTTTATTTTCCAAAGTTTATAAAGAAGGAAAACAACATTTCATTTATATGAACTACATGAAACACAATCCTCATTTCTCAAACCCATGATTACTTATACAAAGATAAATGATACTTTATCAACCTCTAAAACAATCTTTCCAACACTCTTTTACAAGTTTCATATATATTTAAAGTTTCCACAAAATATACAACACTAGAATACAAGTACATACGCCTTCCACAAAATGGGAAAACAAGTTTATAAAATTATAAGACTCCTCCTCAAGGGAGAAGATAAATAAAAAGATATTACCCAACCATTACAAAATAATACTTTTAAAATTAAAGAGAAACAAGCCTCCCAAAATGGGGAGCAACATGGAAAAATTTCAAAATTTTTCCTTACATGATCCAATCATATTTTCCAAGCTTCCACACCATAAGAAATATTGAATGCACAAGATAATGAGGCTTGGTTTCCTCCCAAATAAATGTAAAAATCACATGTCATCTCCACAAATTGAGGACATGCTAGCCTCCCTCCAAGCCCATGGGAGAGATAATGCATGCCTCAAGGTTCAAAAAAGTATGGGAAATAAAAAGGGTGAAAAACACACACATACTCCTTTACAAAACAACCAAACAAACACAATACATAAGAGGAGAACTCCATGTTTCCTCAATGGGGAAGAGTGGCAAGGAGCCCATTATAAACCATATTGTGATCCAACCATAGGAACACCAAAATAATCTCCATACCCCAAAACTCCTTATCACTCCATCCCAAACACCAAGCCTCCTCCTTGTAAGGATTTCAAACCAAGCAAGGTTTCCTTATCAAGGATGGAAGATGAGGTTCAAATCCATATGAGGGGAGGAAACAATGAGGAGATTAAAAAAAAAACCATCATGGATTTCCTATCTAACCATGTGGTCTAAGAGGGGTTTCAATCAGATTCCCTTACAATTCCAAAATCTACCTCAAGTTGGATGGATGGAAGAAAAATAAAATCAAACAATATTTACAAAGACACCCACAACAACATGCAAGCATTCAAGAATCCAAACAACCATTTTTATTTTGCACATTATACCATTAAAAAAACAAGAGGTATGAAGGCCTACCTCAAAAATAGCTATCCAACTTCAAGAACAAACCAAAGCTTTCCCAAGATCCAAACTCCTAGCTCTAAGCTATTTCTAATTCTAAAGTAAAAATGAGAAGAAAAAGTCCATACCCTCTCCATGAGGAGGTATAAAAAGAATAATCAAATTCCAATCCTCACAAATGAGAGGGTGACATGTGTCACCCATCTCATTCTCCAACCAAAAGATTCAAAATCCCAATAGACATAAAAAACACATTTAGGAAGTAATCTCCCAAATTTCCTAAAATCCAATAAGCCAACACACTTCAACTTTTAAGAAATCACAAAACCAACCATACTTACAATATGGTGAGAGAGGGGTCAAATAGGAGGAAAATCCCATTTGACCTTGAAAAGATACCCCCTACCCATAGGTAGGGTCTAAGGGCTCATTTTAGTGTAAGGAGACCCCTAATGTGAAAAGAGACCCTTACAAATACCACATTTAGCCCAAATTCGAGATTGGGTAAAGTGGATCAAAGGAAGAGGTGGTGGGGCCCACCCAAATGATAATTAGGTGGTCCCAAACCATTAACAACAATATTAATTAACATAAAACATCTCTAATGCATGTAGGGACCATTAGGTCCCTAAACTAGCTTATCAAAAGGCTAAACAAATTAAAATTAACATAGATACATTAGGAATCACCAATGGTGTCCAAACATGAATATGCCACATACACACAAGGTTATAAATAGATCTTGCATGGCTATGTTGAGTTTTGGAGCTCAATTACTTTAGATTAACATGTAATATGAAACTTTTTGGAAAACACAATAACTGACATCATATATGGAGGGAATGACATTGGTCACCTATGACCGACATCGGTCAGATAAGGAGGAATCGACATCGGTTAGGGCTAAGCGGCTGCTGGTTACCTGTGTGTGGGTGTTTTAATTAAATCACAAGAATTAGATCTATTTTAGTGTTAAAGTAGATCTATTGATTGTAATTACATGGCTAAGTGCCCTAAGTTTGTATACTCCTATATAAGCATGAAAGCTAGGGTTTAGAAGTAATCATTAAGAAGAACTTGCAAAAGTTGATGATTATTGTGAGAGAGAGAATTCTTGGAGAATAAGCAAAAGCTAAAGAGAAAAAAAGTACTGTACATCCGAGAGGTGTGGAAATTGTAAATCTTCATTGTATATCTTGTGAAAGCTTTGGATAATAGATTGGCTTTTTTTTGGTGGACATAGCCCACTTTGGGTGAACCAAATTAAATATGGTGTTGATTTATATCTCTTGTTTTGTGTATTTCTTCGATAGAATATTCTTATTTTATTTGCATGTATGCTTAGATTGATATATTATCTATACCGGGTGTGCTAACCCCAACAACCGTGGCATTAGAGATTTGTTTGAGGGTTTTGTGTGTGAAGATTTACTCACGAGGGTTTTTGATTGAGTGGGAGATACAACAATGGTAGAAGAAAAAAAAATACAAGGTAGAGAAATTTGAAGGCCGAAATTATCAATTATGGAAGATGCAGATTGAGGATTATATGTATCAAAGAGATTTTATTTACCGTTGGATGATAAGTCTATACCTATGAAGATGATTGATGAAGAATGGAAGATTCTTGATAGAAAGGATTTGGGATCTATAATATTGAGCCTGACAGCATCCATGGCTTCCAATATTACATAAGTGACTTCTACGGTAGGGTTAATGAAATCTCTTGCTAATTTATATGAAAAACCTAGTGCTTCAAATAAAGTTTATTTGATGAAGAAACTATTTAGTTCTAAGATGCATGAAGGTGGATCTGCATCTAGTCATTTGAATGATTTTAGATCTATTATAAATAAGTTAAAATTGGTTGATATACCATTTGATGATGAAGTGAAAGCACTTTTATTCTTATGTTATTTGCTGATAGTTGGGATAACTTGGTAATGGTTGTTAGTAATACATCATCTGCTAATAATATTTTGAAGTTTGATGATGTGGTTAGTATAATCTTGAATGAATAAATTCACAGGAAGAGTATAGAGGAATCATCATCAGGAATGCTTTGAATGTAGAAAAATGGCAAGGAAGGAAGGAGAGATCAAGAGTAAGAGTAATGAAAAATCAAAGTCAAGGGATAACATATCTAAATCCATAGGTAAGGGAATTACTTGTTGGAAATGTGGAAAGAAAGGACATGTAAAGAAAGATTGTTGGTCAAAGGATAAAGAGAACCAACAACCAGAAAAGGTAAAGAATAAAATCTTGCTATAGTAGAGGTAATGCAAGATTCTCTTATTCTTTCTTTAGATAATAGAATTGAATCATGGGTTTTAGATTCAGGAGATTCTTTCCATGTAACCCCTAATAATGGTTATTTTAGAAATTATGTCCAGGGAAATTTTGGGCATGTTTATTTGGGTGATGATGAACCTTGCAATATTACTGGTAAAGGGGAAATTCATCTAAAATTGTAGAATGAAATACATGGGTATTAAAAGATGTGAGGCATGTGCCAAGCCTCGGGATGAATCTTATTTTGCAGAGGAAACTAGGTGAAGTTGGTTGTATGGTTACATTTATAGAGACTCTTAGAAAGTCACCAAGGGTGATTTTTTGTGCAAGAGGTAAGAAGGTAGGAACATTATATTTATCTACCTATGTTACTGATTATTTTTCTACATTATCTACTTCAGATTTAGATATATGAATGTGGCATAATCGGTTGGGCCATATGAGTAAAAAAGGAATGTAAATATTAAAGGTTAAGGGTAAGTTATCAGATTTGAAATATTTAGATCTTGATTTCTATGAGCATTGTGTCTTTGGAAAGTAAAAGAGAGTGAGATTTCTCAAAGTTGGGGCAACTAAGAAGGATCAAAATTGGATCTTGTACACTCAGATGTGTGGGGACCAGCTCAGGTAGCTTCTCATGGAGGATCCCAGTATTATGTTACTTTCATTGATGATGCTACAAGAAAGGTATGGTTTATTGTATTAAACATAAATATGATATTTTGAGACTTTTAAAAGATGGAAAGCCCTTGTTGAGAATGAATCAAATTCAAAGTTAAAGTGCCTTAGATCTGAAAATGGTGGTGAATATTGTAGCAAGGATTTCAATGATTATTGTTCAATGAATGGGATACGTAGAGAAAGAACGGTTCCAAGAACACCACAAGAGAATGGTGTTGTAGAAAGAATGAACATGACAATCATGGAACGTGCTAGAAGTATGAGGATACATTCTAGATTTCCCTTGCAGTTTTGGGAAAAAGTAGTTGATACAACGATTTATTTGATTAACTATGGGCCTTCAAGTTCACTAGATGGAGGAATACCAGAGGAATCTTGGACCAGAAAAAGAGGTAGATATTTCTTTTCTTAAAGTTTTTGGTTCAGAAGCTTTTGTGCATATTGATAAGGAAAATAGGAAAAATTTGGATGAAAAATCCAAGAGATGCACTTTCATTGGTTATGGATCTGGTGATTTGATTCCATTTTTGGGATTTAGAGAATTCTAAAATTATTAAGAGTTATGATATTGAATGGAATGAAAAGAGAATGTACAGGGATCAAATTTTGGTACCCAAGGACGAACCGGTTGAGAAGTTTGTGAATGAAAATGAACTCTCATATTTAAAAGTAATATCTTGACAGGTTACATAAGAAGTGTCGATTGACCCTCGACCGACATCGGTACATCAATAGCCAACGGTATCGGTTATAGAAGAGCCAAACCGGCATCGGTTAGTAGAACCGATGTTGGTTATAAGTGACCAGCATCGGTCACTAACAAATTTGGATACAAATGTCCAGGAGGTCTAGAATGAGCCTTTGGTACCCCAAACTCTTGTGAGAAGGTCACAAAGGGTAAGTAAACCTCCAAAAAGATTTACACCTTCTCTATTTTATTTATTATTAAATGATAATGGTGAACTAGAAAGTTTTGAAGAAGTAATGCAAGATGAGACCCACGTGTAGTGGGAGCATGGCATGGATGAGGAGATGGACTCCTTGGAACATAACCAAACTTGGGATTTGGTTAAGTTATCAATAGGTAAGAGAACATTGCAAAACAAGTGGGTTTATAGGATCAAGGAAGAAGAGGGTAGGAAAAAAAGGTATAAAGAAAAGGCTTGTAGTAAAGGGGATTTACATGAAAGTAGGTATTTAATTTGGTGAAATATTTTCTCTTGTTGTTAAGATGACTTCTATTCATATTGTATTGAGTTTAGTTTACAATAGAGGATTTGCATTTAGAGAAACTAGATGTGAAGACGTATTTCCTTCATGGTGATTTGGATGAAGAGATTTATATGTAGCAGACCACTTGGGTATGAAGTCAAGGGTAAGGAGAAATTAGTGTGCATGTTGAAAAAGATCCTATATGGGCTCAAGCAATCTCTAAGGAAATGGTACATGAGGTTTGATAGTTTTATGCATGAGCATGGTTACTTGAGATGTGAATCTGACCATTGTGTTTATTTCAAGAAGCTTGGAAATGGGAGCTATATTATTCTCATATTGTATATCGATGATATGCTTATTGCAGGATCTAGTATGCATGACATTGGTGAGATTAAGGGAAATATATCTCACACATTTCTATTAAAGATTTAAGAGCTGGAAAAAAATCCTTGGCATGCAAATACATGAGAGACAGAAGAACAATCAATTGTATTTGTCTTAGGAGGATTATATCTACAGGGTGTTAGAAAGGTTCAAGATACAAGAATGAAAAAACTTGTTAGTACACCTATGGCTGGAAACTTCAAATTGAGCAATATCGGTGTCCTTCATTACATGAGGAGGTCAAATACATGACACGAGTACCATATGCTTTGGCAGTTGGGAGTCTCATGTATGTTATGGTTTTGTACCAGACTAGAATTGCACAGGAAGTGGGAGTTGTGAGTAGATATATGGCTAATCTAGGTAAAGAGCATTGGAAAGCAATTCAATGGATACTCAGGTATTTTAAAGGACATCTAACATGTATTTATGTTATAGAGGTCTAGATATTTCATTATGTGGCTATGTTGATTCGGATATGGATGGAGATCTGGATGGTAGGAGGAGCACTACTAGATATATTTTCATAGTAGGTGGGATGATAGTTAGCTGGATTTCAAGATTGTAGAAGGTTGTGGCTTTGTCTACTATAGAGGCAGAGTATGTTGCAGCTATAGAGGCTAGAAAGGAGATGATATGGATGAGTAGGTTCATGAAAGAGTTGGGAAAGGAGCAAGATGATTACAAATTATTTAGTGATAGTCAGAGTGCAATTCATTTGAAAAGAACTCAGTGTTTCATTCGAGAATGAAACACATTCAGTTGAGGTATCACTTCATATGACATGTATTGGAGGATGGGAAGTTGAATTTAGAAAAGATTCATACAAGTGAGAACCCTGCATGGATATGCTAACAAATCCGTTAGAAAAGGAGAAGTTGGAGCTACACTCCACTTTTGTTGGTCTTCGAGTTTGAGACTTGAAGAGGAAGAAAAAAAGCTAAGGAAGGATCCAAGAATGACGTTGTATAGGTATGGTGCAGTAATTAATCTCCAAGTGGGAGATTGTTGAGTTGTGGAGCTCAATTACTTCGGATTAGCATGCAATATGAAACTTGCTGGAAAACACAGTAACCAACATCGGTTATGGAGGGACCAACATCGATCACCTATGAATGACATTGGTCAAGCAAGGAGGAACCGACATCGGTTAGGGCTAATTGGCATCAGTTACTGTGTGTGGGTGTTTTAATTAACTCATGAGAATTAGATCTATTTTTAGTGTTAAAGAAGATCTATTGATTGTAATTGCATGGCTAAGTTCCCTAAGTTTGTATACACCTATATAAGCATGAAAGCTAGGGTTTAGAAGTAAGAATTAAAAATAACTTGAAAAAGTTGATGATTATTGTGAGAATAATTGTGAGAGACAGAAATTCTTGGAGAAGAAGAAAAAGCTTGAGAGAAAGAAAGTACTGTACATCTGAGAGGTGTGGAAGATTGTAAATCTTCATTGTATATCTTGTGAAATCTTTGGATAATAGATTGGATTGTTTCTTGGTGGTCGTAGCCCACCGGGTGAACCATGTTAAATATGGGGTTGATTTATATCTCTCGTTTTGTGTATTTATTATGGTAGAATATCTAATTTTATTTGCATGTATTCTTAGATCTGATATATTATCTATACAACTAGTGTGTTAACCCCAATAGGTTAAAAGGACTCGGCCTAGTCACCCGCTTATGTAACTTAAGGTGAAACTCGAAAACCACGTTCTCTGTGTGACCTATAATCGCACACTCAATTCACACATTAAACATACATGCTCGATATAATAAATCAAAGAATAATAATTGTATAAGGACAACCAAATCAATCATGGATATTCATTCTAACTATGTAATAATTGATATCAAAATGAGATGAATATATTCTAACAACATGCATCCATAGTAAAACAAGATATAAGATCCATCTAAGTTATTACATGATAACATCCAATTTTCCATTATAAACCAATGATATCAAAGTATATAACACCATTAACATCCATCCATCATATATGAGATTAAAACTAACTGTATCATATCCTGTCAATACCCATAATCTCATAAGTGAAAGAGACTAAAATGATGATCGTAATACTAGATTGATACTATGTGTCCTAATAAAAATAAGTATCACTAGATAATCCATAATGAGATCACATAATATAACAATAGTGCTAGATCAATGTATATAAATCTAGTAAATGAAATGATGCAAGAAAGAGGTGGGTATTACATCCCCCTCTTCTAGGATTAGAATTCCTCTTGGAAGTAGAAGTGATAGGGATATTGATCCCTCAATGGTGTCACATCCTCCTAGGTAAGCAATTGTCTCATTATATTGGTCCCACTTGTACTCTAACATGGTCCAAGTATCACCCCTAAGGTCTAATATCATGTGCTCCAGGATACACATGGGATCCAAGTATCCACTTTCCTTCCGTCCTTCACCGCACTTGACTAATCCAATACATGAGAAATCTCGAGACACATATATACATAAAACTCGAAACATGAAATACATCGTAGGCCTGGGCTAGCCATCGTGGCAAGGCTAAATGGTAAGAAACTAGACCCATGACCTCCAAGATCTTAAATGGCCCCACAAAGTGAGGTAAAAGCTTAAATCCATTTCCATAATGGATTGGGCCATTATATGGATGAAATATCAAGAATACTTTTTCACCAACTATAAAGTGACATTCGGTCCTCTTGGTGTTTCAGATACACCTTCTAGTGTTCTCTAGTGTACTCAAGATGCTACCTAATATAAATAATCTATCGCTCCAAGTCATAAAGGTAAAGTTGTCCCAAGTACAACCCTAACATCTAATCTATCCCACTCAAAGGTTTCTATAAGGTTTCCCATAAAGGGAATGATTAGAAGCCATACCAATGGAGCTATGGTAACTCTTGTTGTATGAGAACTTGAAAAGGTGCAAATAATACTCCCACTTTTCGTTGATCCATCACATACATCCGTAACATATCCTCGTGAGTAACCGATTCACTCTCTTAGTATGTCCATATTTCTCGGGTGGTAAGATGAATTGAAGTTAATTTGAGTTCTCGAGTGGTTTGAAAAGAATTTAGAAGTCCAAGTGTATATAGTGTCCCTATCATTAATAATAGTCTTCAAAATCCCATGCAACCTGAAAATATCCTCCATAAATACTTTGACTATGGCGATTACATTATATGTGACCTTGGTTGGATAAAAGTACACAACCTTAGTCAAATTTTCCATAGTTACCATGATAACGTCATGATGCTAAGATGATATAGGTAGGAAAATAATGAAATCCATGGAAATGGCATCCCATTTCCATTTGGGAATATCTTGAGAATATTAAATTATTACGGGGTGTAAATGTTCAGCCTTGAACCTAATACACTCAAGGAAGAGAGCTAAAAATATTCTATATCATGATGGATACCTGGCCAATAATACAACTCTCTTAGATCGACGTGCATCTTCTTCACTCTTGGATGTACTACATATGGAGCTTGATGATCCTATAAAATAATAAATCTATGAAGATCATATTTCATCGGCAATAAATGTGCCTCTAAAAGTGAAGAAGACCATCTCCCTCTAAAATACATCCTGTATACCTTCCCTAAAAAACCATAAGAATCAAACATCTGCTTTGCACCCTAATAAAATATGTCCCCGGGAGGTTTCTAAAGAATCCTACCAGAATGTTTGCCTTTGAAGTGTTATAACGGTAATCACATGTCATCGTATACTCAAGGAATCTATGACAACATGCTCCTTTCCTTGATATATTGGACGTCCATGTCATACTCACATAAGAAATCCATCCAATGCCGTTTGACGATGGGTGTGAGGTTTAAATGTCTCCTATGAACTAGAGCGTGAACTACCGCTGCAAGCTCCCTGGTCATGGGTAGGGTATTTAAGATCATAGTCCTTGATATTTTGTGACTCAAATGAAATGACCCGATGCTCATGCATGATAAATTCTCTAAGACCCTCTAATGAAGCATCATTGTAAACACAAAACTCTCTAGTCAGATCTAGAACCGGTAAGATAAGCGCTTTGGTCACGCTCTCCTTAAGTAACTAAAAGCCTTCTCATATTTTATTGACCACTCAAATTTCTTCCCTCTACATGAAGAGAAGTAATAGGATGTGCAATCCTAGAAAATTCATGAACAAACCTGCGGTAGTAGACTACTAACCCCATGAAACTCCTCACCTATATAAGCGATCAGGTATTGGCCAATCAAGAATGGATCAAATCTTAGAGGGATCTACCGAGATACCCTCACCAGAAATGATGTGACCTAAGTACTGAATCTATGACTAAAATAAACTGCACTTCTCTAAGTTCCCAAAAATATTATGATCTCTCAAAACCTATAGTACCTATCTCAAGTGTTCCTCCTCGTAATGAGAATAAATGAATATGTCATCCGAAGCACCAAGACAAATCTATCCAAAAGGTCCTGAAAACCCCATTCACGAGGCTCATGAAAATAGTAGGGGCATTGGTCAAACCAAAAGGTACAATAGTGAACTCATAATTCCCATATCGAGTGTAAAAGGCTATTTTTGAATGTCCGCATATATAATGCACAACTGGTGGTATCATGACTTGAGATCAATATTGGAGAACACCCTGGCTCCCCTCATGTGTGATAAAAATTCATCAATCCTCGAAGTGGATAACGGTTCTTCACTGTGACCTTATTAAGCTACCTGAAATCAACACATAGTATGATAAACCCATCCTAGGGTGAATGAGGCCCTTCTCCAACAACTCCTCTAGCTAAATCTTGAGCTCATGGAGCTCAATTAAATCATCCAATAAGGTGCTTGAAAAAGTGGTGCTACTACTAGTACTAGGTCTATAGTGAAATCCACCTCTCTATGGGGTGGTAATCCAGGAAGCTCAATCGAAACACATATGTAAACTCTCTCAATACCACATGCTCATCAAGAGGTGAATGTTCTAGGGTAGCCTCTAATCAATAGCGATCGTAATCACAAAAATCTGAAAACCCTTAGACATGCTCCTCCCGAGTTCCTTAGTTGAGACCACACGCAAGGAAATGGGTCTCTGCATCCCATAAATAGAAATAAAATTCCCAAGGTCATCTTAACACTTAATGATCTTACTTATATAGTCTACCTTGGCCTAATGAGACTCAATCTAATCTATGCCTAGAAAAACCTCATAAGATCCTAAAGGTAACACTCAAAGGTCCAAGGTAGTGGAGAATACTCCCAAATTGAGTACACAAATCTTGATGCGGGTATCCACTGCGAGTTTGGCCCTGAGAGGCTAACTCAACCTTCTAACTATCTTGATTCCTAGTCACCACTATCCCACACTAGTCCACTATAGATGGTGATATAAATGAAGTGATGCTCATGAATCAAAAGAACTCGAGAAATAAATACCCATGATAGTACACTCGTAGTCTAGATAACCATGTCCCGATTCTCAAACTAGCGATTATCCATTGCTACATAGACATGATGAGACCTTCCCATGTCTTCCACTATCTGCTATGAGGTAGGATCTTTCTACGTATCAATGGTGGCGAGTTTGTGCAGACACATATGAACGTAGTGATCTAGGGTCGAGACTCCACAAATAAAACATCACGATAATCCTATCTACTTAGGGGTCCCTCCTGTGCTCTAGTATACCAAGCATGCTGGTTTAACTCTAGTAGACTGCTGAGTACGGGTGGATGTATTTGGCGACTTCCTATCTCTGTCTCTACCCAAACCAAAACCTCCTCAAACTCTACCTCTCTACATACCTTGTGTCTTCCTAGTCCTCTACTACTAATGTGCATAGTGTTGTGGATCGCTACTAGGTGTGTGGCAGAGGTCTCGGAGAACTGAATATGGAGGTTTAAATTATCCTCTAGGTTGTGGGGACATACCTCATGACCTATTCTCCGGAATGAATGCATCCTCTCCCAAAACTTACCCCTAGTCCTATCTCTATGCTCTTATGCCTTACTCCTATTCTCCTCAGGTAAGTAGGCCTTCTCCATGGCCTTCTCAAGAGTCAGAGGAGATAACATCATGAAAACCCTGAGAAGGTCTGTATTAAGTCCCCAAATAAACATGTTGACTTGAAATTTCTTATCCTAAAGATAATTAACGTGCTGCGATAAATCTAGAAATTGGCTCTTGTAATGTGAAACCGTCGTTAGGAGCCTGTCAGAGGTCATGGAACTCGTCAATCCTCTTCTAAAAAAATGTTCAGACATTTACCAAGCTCTAAAGTGCTCCTCAAATAACTCCTAAGTCATTGAGTCTCTAGTCAAATGGAGCTTTCACTCCTACTTCCTCAACCAAATGCTTGTTGCATCCCGGAGGTGGTGGATAACAAACCTAGCCTTGACGTTGCTCTCATATGAGTACAATCCAAAGAAAATGTCAAATATTAAGAGCCATGAATTGGCCCTAAATCCATCCATGGTTCCATTGTACGTGGGTGGCTGTAGATGAAGAAGATATTTGATAAAACCTCATGTGTCATAATCATGATGATGATGCCCAAATAACTCCACATTTGGAAAATGTGGTTGTCCCCTATAGCGGTCCCTCAATGCTATGAGAGTGGTTCTGACAAAGAGATGCCACTCTCTCAAAGTGAACAAAGGGGTTATGAGACCTGGCCCACCTCTCGAGTGTCTAACTATAGTGGCCCTAAGTGTGCATCCTCATCTAGTGGTGTATCTGTCTTGGGCGGTATATATCCTCTCTTGGATGATGTTGTGTAGGAAAACACGATACAAAACTCCCATAGTCTCTGTTATAACACCTCTCATGTATGCGGTCCTAACTCAAGGGCACATGGCTCAGACATAGGTGACCTACGTCCCAAACCCCTGACGAATCGATACCTCATACCTCATGTAGTCATCTTGTGATTGAAAGTAAAGGAAGCTTTATGAGTTTGTGCAAGGTAATGGAAATGATTAAATGAATTACATTTATTGATTTAACCATTATTAATTTAATTTTACAATCCTTAGAGTGTCTCAGCGTTGTAAACTTGAGCTTTGATACCAGATGTAGTGCCCCATATTTGGAATGACCCAAACCATACATAAACACCTGAAACTCCCAGTAATTTTTTTGTAATAGATTATTATATTAATTCTTCAACTATGTTCAGCTATAACCAATAGTGAGTTAATACTATTTTATTTTCCGAGCTTTTATTTTGGGTTGAATACCCCCTTTGTCCATATTAAATTTATTTTTGAAAGGGTCCTAAAGACCAACCATACTAACCAATCATATTTATTTAATTAAATATCTTCTTAAGTTTTCCTTTTATAAATTTATTCCCTCTTTGGCCTTTAAATAATCCAAATGGACTTATGATAAATACTTATTTTCTTAACCAATTCCCTAGATGCCACATTTTTAAATTATACCCACCATGGTCATTTGAAAAGTCACCTAGGTTTCCCACTTATTAGTTTCCCCAACTTATTAATTTTCACCCAACCCATTAAAACATCTTTCCCACCAATTTTAAGTTATGAGGGTTAAATCTGAGCCATATGATTCTTTTATTTTCTACCCTAGATCTTAGGTATTCTTTGCAACCCTAAATCTACTTTATCATTTTATTTTTTGAATTTTGATTTGTTTATTTTCTTCTCATTTACATAAATTTTGTATGGAGTAAGATGTAAGAGCAAGAGGGAGATCATGGTGGAATTTTGAGCTTCATTCCATTCATTTCATATTTTGATGAATGGAAGAATTTTACCCTTGTTATTTGGTTATTTATTTTTCGCTATCTAGGGTTTTAAGCTCCATTAAATTTTTTTATTGTTTTCATTTAACCTGTGGTTTTGGTTTTGCATACACAAACACATATAAATTTATAAATCACTATATATATATGTATATATATTTCCAAAACATTTTATTTACAAAGGTAGATTTCATCCCTAAGTGTAGGATTTACAATATGGTTGTGGCATGGGTTAAGGAGGGGGTAGCGGCAGGGAACGAAGGTGTGGCAAAGCGTGAAGGGTAGTGGAAGGTGTGGGGGGTTTGGTGTGGTTGTGGTCACAAAAGGAGCATGAGTGTGGCCGCGACCACACCCCACTCGGGTTAAATGTAGCGGAGTGGTGGGAGACAAGTTGCGGCTTGTATCCCAACAATTTATTTATATTTAATTAAAAACATACAATGCGATCATAGATTTGGATTAGTTTACAAAACAAAATCACTTAATAATAATATATTCATGTATATTATTATTATGCTATTACAATGGCTATTATATAACCAAGGAGGTAGGAAAACAACCTCCTATAAACAAGGAAGGAATAACCTGTTTATGATATTACGGGTATAAAAATTCAACAAACCAAACAATATAAAATTTTCCACACACGATTATCATAGAGCACTAATAATTTCCTAACATTCCATCCCCTTAGTGTGAACATGGGAAAACATGCCTTTGTACTTGCACCTGCTCTTGATCTAGTGATTTTTACATGATGATCACAAACCTCTAGGATGCTTTTGCAAACGGTTGACCAAAAACTGAGAAAGGTGGTTTTGCAATTGGTTTACCACAAACCACAAAGTGATGGTTTTACGAATGGATTACCAACAACCAATAATGGTGGTTTTGTTATTGATTTATCACAAACTACAAATGAAGGTTTTCAAGTGGTTTACCTACAACCACAAATGAAGGTTTTCAAGTGGTTTACCTATAACCACATCATGATGTGCCAAGTACTATTATAAGCCCTCATCACATTTCACCACAGGGAATAACATAGGAAATTATGTTTCTCACACATTACAAAATGAAAAATTGAAATGGAACATTGGATCATGTTCCCCCCCTCAATGTGAAATTTCCACTTGTTTCGCTAAACCAAGCAACCATGAACACTGCATATAAGACCAATGAAATTTGAAGCATGCCAAATGCAATGAAAGAAAACAAACAATAAAATGTGCCACCAAAGTTGATATGTGGCCATGTTGTTGGTGACTAACGAGAGGATGCTAATTGACCTCCAACCTCTGTTTGCCTCCATCCTCCGGACGTTGCTACTACTTGGATGGATGTGAGCATGGGGTTCAATGGTTTGCTGGATGTTAGATAACACCGAAAATGTGTGTGTAAGGAAATATTTTTTCATTTTTACAAAATTTAGACTCTTTGAATTTTTGATAATGGACCCAAAAAGACTTGAAAACGATAATAGACTTTGAAATTAATGATGATATTTTGAAAAATTACTTATTTTAATACTAATAACACAATACTTGACTATCAACTTGATTTTGACTTAATAAATTTTAAAACATATAATATTACTAATCCTAAAAAATAACTCATTAGACTCTTTTTATTAAAAATGTCATATAGACCCGAAAAACTATATTAAAATTTTGATGACCCTTTAATGACTAAAGACATGAAATGACACTTTATGACGCAGACTAATTTATAAATTTTTTTAACCATTAAATAATCAATGACTTAAGCATGCATGACTATAAACACTCATTAAAACCATACCCTAAATAAACATACATTTTTTTGGGTGAAAATACAATCCATATAGGCCTTGCAGATTAGTAGCAGTTTGACTCGAGGCTATTTGATTTCTATGCAAACAAAAGAGTTGTCGTAATATGTTGATTGTAGTATGTAGGCTACTATTCAAGTCAAATTGATGAATAGTTTCACATATTTAGTGACACGGTGCCATGAAGACTGTTAGGGATGTAGAGTTTTGTGCTATGTATCACCGAGGTGCTGCGGAGAGTAAACGGTGGGCAGATCTAAGATTTATGGATACAAATTAAACACACTTTTCTGAGCATAAAAACATCTAACAAAAATAGCGCTTCTCCAGGTTGCTACGTGGATGGATTCATAAAACACACATATATAGTCAATCAATAATTTTGTAGATATCTCTAAATGATGCAAAACAATATAGATTTATTCACAACCTCAGATATGTTAAATATCTGCTATGCATCTCAACTCATTTGCTGTGCACTTTTACGATGAACTTGAAATAGGAATTCATTAATTTTTACCATATCAATGATTAGAGGTGCAATGAAATAGAAGATAATACCATGCATAATTTGGAGACTGTTAAAACCATATAATGCCAACTAAGAATTAAAACTATACTTGCACAAACATATAGATCTAGATATATTGATTAGTCTCGATCTCAAAGATGCAGATCTAAAATTGCCGAATCCATCAACTCCGACTAGGGCAATAGATGCTGCATGGGTGTGTATTACTGCACATGTTTGAATCAAAGAATACTTCTATTTCACTACACATGCAGATGAAAATCACTTAAGCCTTTAGGTGATGGAATCATTCCACACACAATATAATTAAATCTGGCCATGTTATACTCGATTCATAGGTCACATAAATTGATGGCCTACATGTATAGTAGAAAACAAAATAATAACTTCACTCATATTTTCTCATTCACAGGGGCATAATAGTAGTAGAACTACCCCTTTAAAATTTATTGTGCTTCCATCACAGGCAATATTACTAACACGCTCGATACCAAATCATAGATTTGGATCAGTTTGCACAACAGAGTCAATTAATAATAATATATTCGTGTATATTATTATTATTATGCTATTACAATGGCTAAGATATAGCCAAGGAGGCAGGAAAACAACCTCCTATAAACAAGAAACCAATAACCCATTTATAATATTACGGGTATAACAATTCAACAAACCAAACAATATAACTTTTTCCAAACATGATTATCATAGAGCACTAATAATTTCCTAACATGCCAAATCCATTTCATTTACATTATTTGTTCTATTTTATTTGAAAATCTTATTTCAAATAAATAAATGATACATATATATATATATATATATATATATATATACTACACACACACACACACACAAAAATTATAATAGGGTAATCACTATATCAATAATTTTCTCATTAAATAAATTTCTCCTCAAATATGTATATATATGTGTATGTGTGTGCGTGTATAAAATGACATATAGTAATTTGATTTAACTTATTATACCAAGCTACTAAGGATGAAGATAAAAATCTTTGGTTTCTAGCTTAACTTTAAACTCATATTTTGAAAGACTATCTTTCAAATGTATTTTGATACATTCACTTGAAAACCACAAGTAACTAGTTAAAAAAGGCCATTTTCCTTTCTTATCCACCATAAATTTTCAACAAAGGAAATAAAATTTTTATTATTAAGAAAGGAAAACACATTACAAGATTTATTTTCTCTTACAAATATACTTGCATATAATGCATTTCAACTCAAAAGATAAAAAAATGAGTATATACATTTCTCTTTTATTTTCCAAAGTTTATAAAGAAGGACAACAACATTTTATTTATATGAACTACACAAAAAAAAATCTTCATTTCTCAAAACCATAATTACTTATACAAAGATAAATGATACTTTCTCAACCTCTAAAACAATCTTTCAAGCACTCTTTTACAACTTGCAAATATATTTCAAGTTTCCAAAAGGATACAAAAAAATAAGAATACAAGTACATAGGCCTTCCATAAAATGTGGGAACAAGTTTATAATATTACAAGACTTCTCCTCAAGGGAGAAGATAAATAAAAAGATATTACCCAACCATTACAAAACAATACTTTTAAAATGCAAGAGAACAATCCTCCCCAAAATGGAGAACAACATGGAAAAATTTAAAATTTTTCCTTCCATTCTCCAAACATATTTCCCAAGCTTCCAAACATAAGAAATTCTTCAATGCACAAGAGAATGAGGCCCGGTTTCCTCCCAACCAAATGGCATCATCACATGCCATCTCCACAAATGGAGGACATGCTAGCCTCCCTCCAAGCCCATGGGAGAGAGATAATTCATGCCTCAAGATTGCACAAGTATGGGGAAGACAAAGGGTGATAAAAATACACATACTCCATTACAAAATAACCAAACAAACACAATGTGCAAGAGGGGAACTATATGTTTCCTAAATGGGGAAGAGTGACAAGGATCCCATTATAAACAATATTGTGATCCAACCATAGGAACACAAAAAAATCCATACCCCAAAACTCCTTATCTCTCCATCTGAAACACCAAGCCTCCTCCTTGTAATGATTTTCAAACCAAGAAAGGTTTCCTTATCAAGGATGGAAGATGAGGTTCAAACCATATGAATAGTCATCTTCCACATCAAACCATATGAGGGGAGGAAATAATAAAAATACCATCATGGATTTCCCATCAAGACATGTAGTGTAAGAGGGGGTTTCCTCCCTCTTCCCTATAATTAAAAATTCCACCTCAAGTTGGATGGATGGAGAAAATAAAAACAAACAAGATTTACAAAGACACCCACAACAACATGCAAGCATTCAAGATCCAAACAACCATTTTTCTTTTGCATATTATACCATAGAAAAAACCCAGATGTATGAAGGCCTACCTCAAAATAAATTTCCATCTTCAGGAACAAACAAAGATTTCCTAAGCTCCAATCTCCTAGCTCCAAGCTCTCTCCAACTCCAAAGTAAAAATGAGAAGAAAAAGTCCATACCCCTCTCCATGAGGAGGTATAAAAAGAAGAATCAAATTCCAATCCTCACAAATGAAAGGGTGACATGTGTCACCCATATCATTCTCCAACCAAAATATTCCAAAATCCTAATAGACATAAAAAAAACACATTTAGGAAGTAGTCTCCCAAATTTCCTAAAAATCCAATAAGCCAACACACTTCAACTTTTAAGAAATCAAAAAAATCAACCATACTTACAAGATGGTGACAAGAGAGGGTTAAATGGGAGGGAAAATCCCATTTGACCTTGAAAAGAGACCCCCTACCCATAGGTAGGGTCCAAGGGGCCCATTTTAGTGTAAGGGAGACCCCAATGTGAAAAGAGACCCTTACAAATAAACATTTTAGCCCAAATTCGAGATTAGGTAAAATGGCTCAAAGGAAGAGGTGGTGGGGACCGACCTAAATGATTATTAGGTGGTCCCAAACCATAAAAAAAAGATTAATTAACCTAAATCTCTAATGCATGTAGGGACCATTAGATCCCTAAACTAGCTTATCACAAGGCTTAAACAAATTAAAATTAATATAGATACATTACGAATCACTAATGGTGTCCAAACATGAATACATCACATACACACAAGGTTACAAAAATATCATGCATGGATAAAGGACTCGGCCTAATCACCCGCTTGTGTAACTTGAGGTGTAACTCTCGAAACCCATGTTCTCTATGTGACGTGTAATCTACACAATCAATTCACACATTAAACATACCTGCTTGATACAATGAATTAGATAATAATAACAATATAATGAAAACCAAATAAATCATGGATATTCATTCTAACTATGCAATAATCGATATCAAAATGAGATGACTATATTCTAACAACATGCATCCAAATTAAAACAAGATATAAGATCCATCTAATTTATAACATGATAACATCCAATTTTCCATTATAAACCAATGATATCAAAGTATATAACATTAACATCAAATTAATGAGTATAATTAATCCAATTATAGTTAAATTTATCTTAGGAGTTAACTTAATAAGTAATTAAATTAACATTATAGTTAAATATTCCTAATCAATTTTAGAGGGTCAAAGGGGCCAAAGGAATTAAATACCTTGGGTATTTAATTCCACCAGGTCTAAACAATAAACAAGGTTCTTATTTGCATGGGATAGAAAACATTCCCTTATCCCCTAATGTGACCCTAAAAAGGTCAACCCATGCTTTAGAATTAAACATTTAAGTTAATAAGGGGTAATTTCCCATTTACCCACTCTCAGAGTTCATCTTTGCACTTCAACCTGATTTTTCACATATTTAACACACTTAGGGTTTCTAAAAACATTATCCATTAGATAGGAAATTTCTTCCCCTTTCCAATGATATAAATAAGTCCTCCTAACTCCTCATATTTCTTAAGTTACAGGGGAGGAAAATTTTCCCAAAGGCGGGCATGGGCCTGGGAGAAAATTTTCCCTAAAGGCGGGCCAGTGGGCTGGGGAAGAAAATTTTCCCAAAAGGCGGGCTAGCGGGCCTCGGGAAGAAAATTTTCCTAAAGGCGGCCATGGTGAGCCAGGGGAAAAAATTTTCCCAAAGCGCAAGGGACACGTGGCATGTTTTAAGCCACGTGGGAAGGTGGGTCATCGGAGGTAAATTGGATTTTAACTCTTTTTGTTTGAAAGGGAAAAAAGGTTCAAAAACCCCAGCCTCCGTCGATGCCTAGGGATGCCACGTGTCCTGCCCAAAATCTCAAGCAGGGGAGTGGACCATCGGGAAAACTTAGAAATATTGGCTTTTGTGTTAAAAAGTGTGAAGGTTAAAAACAACCCATGCCTCCGCCGATGCCAAGTGAAGCCATGTGTCAGTCCAATAGTGACCTGTGGGAAGGCGGGCCGGCGGGGAAACTTAGGAATTTTTGCCAATTTTTCAAAAAAGTGATAAGGTATAAAACCATCCATGCCTCCTTGATGCCTAAAGATGCCACATGTAAGACCCACAGTGATAGGTGGGGAAGCGGACCGGCGGGGAGACTTAAGATTTTTTTTTGCCCTTTTCTAAAAGGTAAAGTTTGAAGGTGCGGGCCCATGAATGGAAGCGTTTTTTCCCAAAAAAAGTGAAATGGGGGCTGCGGGGCCATGGAGGAATTTGTGACTTTTTGAATTTTTGCAAAAAGTTCCCTAAGTAATTTTCGGGCCATGGGTCCGATTTACACAAAAATTTCTTTTTAAAAAAAAAGAAAGCAAAAGTAAAACTTTAGAAGCCATAACTTTTGATTGGAAGCTTGGATTTGGGAAAATGAGGACTTTTTTGGAAAGGGCTCAAACTCCTCTTTGCATAGGAACCATCAAAATTCATTTTTGACAAACTTAAGTGGGTGAATTTGACAAAAAAAACGTCTTTCCTACCATTAAAATGTGAATTAGACTTTTAACTTAATAGAATTAATTCAATCCACCATTCTTTCTTCTTCAACATGCCAAAAGTGACATGGAGGATTGCACTTGGAAAGATTTAGGACGGATTTTGCAGGGTTTAATTGATGGATTGAGTTTCAAACAAGTTTTCCCTTTTTTTTGCAAAACATTTCAGTTTTTGTCTAAGTCTGATTAATTGAAGTCTGATAAATTTTCTTAAGCAATTCAAACTATTTTGGGATGCGTTTTGATCATCCTTAGTTCATTTTAACTTTTCATTTTGTCTTTCAAGTTGAGAGTACTGTATATAATTTTTTAATAAATATTTTTTAGTTTTAAGTGAATCAAAATAGAAATCATACTTAAACTGGAATGGATCTAATTTTCATTATCATCCTCTAAATATTTAATTCATTCTTAAATCTAAATTTACAAAATTTAACTTTACTTCAATCAAATGTGAAGACCCAAAATGTAGTTCTATTTTCAAATCATGCATTTCAAATGAAACAGAAAGAAATGTAATATTTCTTCATACGTATTTTTTTTTTAATTTTTCAAACAGAGATTTCACAATATATTTCAAACACATATTTCAAATGAGAACCATACCATTTGTGGTAATTAAAACAACTTCTATTGAACTCCAATAATTCTTTTACAACTTCCTTTTTCATTCATCAAATACAAACTTATAGAATATACATCTTTCACATTCGAATGTAGATTCCATTTCCAAAAAAAGAGAAACTTTCCACCACAAATAATATTACAATGCCATCCACTTGAAGTGGGAAATTTTTACAAGGAAACCCCAAGGAGACTGCAAAATTTTCTTCATCCTCAGCTCCAGAACAGCAACAAGAAGATCCACCATATATATTTTGATCACAAAAAAAGGAGGAGAGGAAACGCTCTCCACCCAACCAAGAATTCCAATGAAGAGGAGAATCCATCCTCCTCATTGGCCCCGAGCCCCAACCACAAGCAATAAGAAATGTATTTCAACTCATGGAAACAAAAGGCTTCCACAACAAAAAAATAATTTTCACATATAGAAAACAGTATAAATACATACTGTAGTTTGCAACCACAGGAAGAACAACAAACAATACTCAGGCTTCATCATGCACAAGCCAAAGGAGCAAGACCTATGGGGAAGCTTCTTATACCTCCCAATGGGGAAATGGGTGTCCACCTTAAAATAAACCCACCAATATATATATATATATATCATTTCAAAACCCCTACATGCCCTTATGCCTCCCCATGCCCTTATGCCTCCCAAGTACCCCTTATACCTCCCATTCTCTTATGCCTCCCCACACTCTTATGGCACCCCATAATGAGTAAAGAAATGCAAGCTATTTATTTTACAAGGTGGAACCCAATCCAAAACCCTCCACAATAACACTTATACCTCCCAAAACTCTTATGCCTCCCCACAAGAGATCCCCATAGTCTTCTCCTACACCATACCTAGGCAATCTACCCAACCAACCAACAACATACCAAAATATTCAAAGCATTCACATATGCATAAATAAAGGAAGAACATTTTAAAGAGCCAAGCTCCTACCTCTCCATGGTAGAGTTTGCTCCAAAAGTTTCAACAACAATATTTTTCCAATCCAAACAGTCCAAAAGCTCCAGCAATCCACAAGCATTCAACAAAAATCTCTAACTCTCTTCAAAATTACAAGAGCTCAAAACAAAAAAAGTAACCAAAAAATGAAATCACCAAAATGAAGTAACCCCAAAACAAGCCAAGGAATTGAATAAATAGAAAAGGGAGAGAGGGAGGATGAGGTGGGTCCATGTAGGATGCCACATCACACATCCTCAACTCCACCTCACAAGTCAACTTCAAACTCCAAAGCACAATTAAAAAGGTGGGTGAATAAATGACATTTTACTTACACACACAAACCAAGTCCACACCCCAAGGACCAAAATTAATTTCATGTAAGAAGGTGCAATAAAAACTTACAACTTGCCTTCCCAAAATACATAATAATGCCTAATTTTGACTCCCCAACCCATAGGTAGGGTTGGTGTAACAATTTAAGAGGTGTGGGACAAGTTTAACTTGTCCTACAAGCCTCAAAATCAGCCCCTAAGGACAGATCCGAATTTCAAAAGGAAGGTGGAGTGTTTCACACTCAAAGTTACTTACACATTACTTACAAACACATAATCCAAGAGCCATCAACTCTAATAAATGCATTCTTTTGACCCATTTTAATTAATTTAACAACATGATTACTCACTAATCTAGACACAATTAAAATAAATAATAAAGGGAAAATACATCACTAAAAATCACATACTAAAATTAAACAAAAGAAACTAAATAAAAGAATACACATAACCCCTTGGTCACATTGAAGGTGATCCCCCCCATGGGAACCCTAACAAAATTCAAAACACACACATAACAAATACATGTTGCCATGGTGACCCTTGTTGAATTCATCTAGAATTCCAATGTGGTTGGTCTCCAATCCCCGATGTTTGTTGTGACATGTTTACCTACAAAAAACAAAAATACCTCCTTTGGCCTCATGTGGTGCATCAAAACATCCAAAATAAATATAAAATATAACTCCAAATCATCTATATATATGAATCAAAACATCATCCAAGCAAAGAAACAATCTCCTTTACAATTCCATCCATAATCATATGATCACAAGATTAGTTCCATTTTCTAGGTTTACTCGATATGAAAAATATCACATGTAAGAAAAAAATATATATATATATAACCATGCCATGCAATGCAAACCAGTAGGTAAGCGAGTATCAACAACATCAATATAAAATGTCTCTAATAATCCACATGCATCATATATGAATCAAAATCAACCATACTTCATGATCTCTAACATCTAACATCATGCCAAATCAAAAGCTACAATAATGTTCATAAGTATAGTCGACAATATCATAATCAATAACAAAAGGTGTCGAGGGAAGTGGGCACTACATCCCCCTCCCCTTAGACTTGACTTCCTCCTGGAAGTCACTGGAATAGATGTGAAACTTGAACTCGTAAAAAGTAGCATCCTCCCATGTAGCCGTAATCTCATCATATCTGTCCCACTGCACTCGAACCTAGTCAATCTCTCTGCCTCAAAGGCCTAGGGTCCTGCGCTCTATAATGCGAATGGCTCCACCATCACTTGCCCTTGATCCATGCACCTATAAAGAGGTCCAATCTAGCACATGAGAAGGGTCTGCAATATATCTCCTAAGTATTGAAACATGAAACACATCATGGATGTGAGACAAGCTAGGTGGCAATGCTAGACGGTAGGCCAAAGGACCGATACGCTCCAAGATCTCAAAGGGGCCTACGAATCTAGGAGCTAACTTAGAACCTTTTCCGTAATGGATAGGGATCTTATGTGGCCTGACACGAAGGAAAACCTTCATGCCCACATCAAAACTATGGTCAGTCCTATGTTGATCTACATACTTCTTTTTCTTTGTCCTGTGCCCTATATCTCTCTATCGATCATAACCACCTATTGCTCCATGTCCTGTAATAAAGCTTGGTCCAAGAGAAACCCTATCCTCTAACCTGTCCCAACTAAGAGGTGTCTGCACTCTCTACCATATAATTCCTGAAAGGAGCCATGCCTATCGAACTCTGAAAACTATTATTGTAGGAAAACTCCACCAAGTACAAATACTCCTCCCATCTCGACTGGTGATCCATAACATACATCCTAAGCATGTCCTCTAAGATCTGATTCACCCACTTGTCTATCCATCTATTGTCTTAGGGTGATACGCCATGCTGAAATTGATCTTCATCCCGAGGGCATGTTGCATGGTAGTCCAAAAGTGGGAAGTATACAGAGGATCGTGGTCACAAATGATCTTCCATGGAATCCCATGCAATCTGAAAATCTCATCTAGATATACCCATGCCACTGCACTAGTATATATAGGTGGTCTTCACCAGAGAAAAATGAGCCACTTTCATCAATTTATCCACCATGACCATGATGGCGTCGTGGTGGTATCTCGACATCGGTAGCCCAACAATGAAGTCCATGGAAATGGTGTCCCATTTCCATTTCGGTATAACATGTGGAAAGAGAAGGCCAACTGGATGTTGATGCTTGGCCTTCACTTTCTGACACTCTAAACAACATGACACAAACTGAGCCATGTCTCTATGAAGTCCCCTCCAATGATACAACTGTCTCAAGGTGGCGTGCATCTTCTTCACCCCGGGATGGGCTGAATAGGGGTGCACATGATGTGCCTCTGTCAAGATGTCCTTGCCTCAAGCCTCCATCTCTGGGAACATAAATCTGGCCTCTTTGTGCCTTGAGAAGGCCATCTACCTCCAATGAAAACCCATCAAAATTCCCCTCAAGGGGTCTCTGAGACTCGATCTCCGCTCTAGCTGCAATGTAGAAACTATCGTGAGGAAGCTGTTGTAGAATCCTACTCCGCAAATTTGTGCTCACTGAGGTGGCCATAACCACATGTCTCCTCCTACTGAGAGCATTTGCAACCACATTCTCCTTCCCTTCACATGCTCTATCTCCATATCATACTCACAAAGAAACTCCATCCAACATGCCATTGATGAGCATTGAGATTGGGCTGCGTGAAGAGGTGGTGAAGACTCAAGTGATCAGTCCTGAGTGTGAATCTTCGCCAAGAAGGAAGTGTCTCCATCAAACCAAGGCACAAAACTACCTGCAAGCTCAAGATCATGAGTCAGATAATTGAGCTCATAATCCTTGAGTTTGTGAGACTCAAAAGAAACTACTCTTCCCTCCTGCATCAACACACCTCAACTCCTACCAAAGAAGCATCGTGCATATGAAAAACTCACCCATGGATCGGCACTACAAGAACAAGTGCTGTCGTGAGGCATTCCTTTAGTGTCCTGAAGGCCTACTCACATCTTTGACCAAACAAACTTCTTCCCTTTCCCTATGAAGGGAAGTGATGGGGTGTGTAACCCGAGAGAAGTCCTAAAAAATCTCCTATAATATCCTACTAAGCCCATGAAGTTGCGCACCTCTATGTCACACTAGTGGGTGTTGGCCAATCCATAATAGCTCAAATCTTGGAAGGATCGACTGTGATACCTTCCCTAGAAATGATGTGGCCCAAATACTACACCTCTTCTGAAAGAACACACACTTCTCCAAGTTCCCGTAAAGTTGTTGCTCATGAAGACACTAAAGAACTGGTGAAGGTGCCCCCTCATGCTCCTCACATGTATGTGAGTAAATCAAAATTTCATCAAGGAAGATGAGCATGAAGCGATCCAAGAATTCCTGAACACCCCATTCATCAAGCTCATAAACATGCTATGGGGCATTCATCAAACCAAAAGGCACCACGGTGAACTCGTAGTGGCCATATCTCATATGGAAGGTGGTCTTATGAATGTCTGCCTCCGTAATCCTCACTGATGATAACTGACTTAAGGTCTATCTTAGAGAAAACTGTGGCCCCCTTCATCTGATCAAACAAATCATCAATGTGCGGAAGGGGGTAATGATTCTTGATCGTTACTTTGTTCAATTGGTGGTAATCAATACACAACCACAGAGATCCATCCTTCTTCTTTACAAATATCACCGGTGCACCCCAAGGGGATACACTAGGATGGATTAGGCCTTTCTCCAAAAGGCCCTCTAGCTGCAACTTGAGCTCGCAGAGCTCAGGGGTGGTCATCCGATAAGGTGCTCGTGAGATAGGCTCTGCTCTCGGAACCAGATCTATGTGAAAATCTATCTCACATGGGGGTGGTAACCCCAGTAGCTCCCCTAGAAAGACATCAAAAAAATCTCTCAAGATGGGATGGTCATCAAGTGATGGTCCACTAGACTCATCCTCCGATCGGTCACTAACTGTGACAACATACATCTGACAACCCCATCACACACACCACTTAAGCTGCATGGTAGAGATGGTGTGAATGGAAATGGGTCTCCTAACCCCTACTATCACTGACTCAACTCCTAGATCATCTGTACATGATATAATCTTATGGTAACAATCCACTCTGGCTCTGTGTGTGTAACAACCAAGTCCATGCCCAAGATGACTCCATATGAACCCAACGGAAGGATACAAAGATCCGAGGTAGTGGTGAAGGGTCCCAAATCCACTACACACTCCTTAACTAAGGAGTCTATAGAGATCTTGGCTCTAAAAGCCATCTCGATGTCCCAACTAAGACCCTACCTAACTGCCACCAGCTTGCATCACTCTACCAAAGATGGTGTAATAAAAGAATCAGAAGAACCAAAATCAAATAGAATGGAGGTAGGAACACCACCAATGCTACCTGTAGTCTCAATCACGGTACTCTAGTGCTCATCCCTAGTGGTTCTCGACCACTGCATAGATCGATGACCGTGCCCCATGTCACCAACAATAGGCTCTGAGATTGTGCATCTTACCCTTATTACTAGGTTTTATGGGAAGTCTCTCCAAAAATGTCCAGCAACACCACAACCAAAACAACCACCGATCCTCTCCCATGAGTAGTAGTCAGCTCCGGGCGGTACTCTGAGGTCTATGTTGTGGATCCCGATGATCCAGGCTATGGACTGTTGAGGTCTCTCTCTTTACGAAGAGCTCTACCGATTGAGCTCTCGGTGCACCCTGTGTCCTAATGGGACCCCTAGGAGGAGGCCCCATACTCCACCCCTCTGTGCATCAAATCTCTGTGGAGGTCTATACGGTGGGTGAGACTATGCTGCTATGTTGTGGCCTAAAAGATGACTGTGATGAACCCTGTCCACCATGAGGAGGAGGAGATGACCCCTCGACCTATTGTCCTACACATTTGCTTGGATGTGGCTCTCACCTGACTTGGCTCTCTGGCCTTGTGTCTTTCCCCGAGTCTCCTCTGCTATATAGGCCTTCTCAATGGCCTCAGCTAATGTCTGTGGACAATGGATATGCACCGCACCACCCAATGTCTACATTTAGGCCCCAGATGAACCTATGGATCCGTACCTGCTCATCCTGCATGTAGTCGACATACTGGAGTAGATCCAGAAATTGACTCTCATACTCAACTACTATCATAAAGATGCTCATGTCAGAGGTCGTGAAACTCATCTATCCTCTGTTGAATGAACCTCCGTGATAAGTACCTACTCTGAACCACTCCTCAAAGAGCTCCTAGGTAACCATCTTGAATCAATGTGGAGCTTCTGCTCCTCGGTCCTCCACTGACACTCTGCTCCATCCCTCAGAAGATGGATTGCAACATGAGCTTTGTGTTGCTAGAACAAGGGTAGAGCTTGAAGCACCCGCTCAAGCTCACCAACCAGGCCTATTCTGAAATCCACCTATGTCACCAGAATAATGAGATGGTCGTAGCTTTAGGATCTCCTTGATATGGTCTGCAGCTATAGTTTGGAAACCCCTAGGCCTCTCTGCATGCTCATCCCTAAGCCTAGGGCTCGAGACCTATCCCTGTGTCTAGAATCTGGTCTCCTTGTCCCCTCTGCGGTGACTCTCTCCTGACTCCATGTGGGATTTCTCTCCTCTATGCTCCTCATGTGTGAGGAGATGCATGAGCCTCAATGGATGGCTCCCTATCATGTCTGGCTGACCGTCCTCCTATGGACCCTCCGCGTAAAGGCATTAACATCCTAAAGCATCTGTAAAATATGGGGTAGGATGGTTGCTACAACATGATCTAGAGGTGGCAAGTCTAGATCTATGTGAAAGGACCCCTCATCTTGTCCATGCCTCCTGCACAGACCAAGGTGAGAGTTAGTTCATTATCCTAGGTTTTATTCAAGTTTTCCATGTTTACTAAAATATGCAATTTTCAAACAAAGTTGTTTTCTAGGTTTAAAAGTGTGCTAGGTTTAATATTGTACTAGGTTTAGTGTTCATGTCTCAAGTTTTCTAGTGTGCCCAAGGGTCCAAGATTTGAACCCATGACTCTGATACCAAGTGTAACACCCACTAAAATGACCACTCGAGACCCAAGAACAACCTAGGTTTAGATAGAAAAATTATGGAATAATTTTTTTGAAAAAGTGTGACCACTACCGGGCTTAAGCAACAATTGTCACACAACAAGATTCAAAGTCAATTATAATTTACTAAATGAAATTTTCTCATTGTAACATACATTAGATCCACATTACAAAATTAATGAGTATAATTAATCCAATTATAGTTAAATTTCTCTTAGGAGTTAACTTAATAAGTAATTAAATTAACATTATAGTTAAATATTCCTAATCAATTTTAGAGGGTCAAAGGGCCAAAAGGAATTAAATACCTTGGGTATTTAATTCCACCAGGTCTAAACAATAAACAAGGTTCTTATTTGCATGGGATAGAAAAACATTCCTTATCCCCTAACGTGACCCCTAAAAAAGGTCAACCCATGCTTTAGAATTAAACATTTAAGTTAAAAAGGGTAATTTCCCATTTACCCACTCTCAAACTCATCTTTGCACTTCAACCTGATTTTTTCACATATTTAATGCACTTAAGGTTTCTAAAAACATTCCATTAGATAGGAAATTTCTTCCCTTTCCAATGATATAAAGAAGTCCTCCTAACTCCTCATATTTCTTAAGTTACAGGTCGGTGGGCCTGGGAGGAAAATTTTCCCAAAGGTGGGCCTGGGGGGAAGAAAATTTTCCCAAAGGTGGGCTGTGGGCCGGGAAGAAAATTTTTTCCCAAAGGTGCTGGGGGGAGCACGGGCACTGGGAAGAAAAATTTTCCTAAAGCCCAAAGTGAGCAAGGTGGGCACGTTGGCCCATGCGGAAGGGGTCATCGGAGGTAATTTGGATTTTAACTCTTTTTGTTTGAAAAGAAAAAAGGTTCAAAACCCCCGTGCCTCTCCGACGCCTAGGGACGCCATGTGTCCTGCCCAAAATTTCAAGCGGGGGAGTAGACCATTGGGGAAAACTTAGAAATGTTGGATTTTGTGTTAAAAAGTGTGAAGGTTAAAAACAACCCGTGCCTCCCGATGCCAAGCGAAGCCATGTGTCAGTCCAACAATGACATGGGAAGGCGGGCCGATGGGGAAACTTAGGAATTTTTTCCAATTTTTTCCAAAAGTGATAAGGTCTAAAACCATCCGCGCCTCCACCGATGCCTAAAAAGATGCCACGTGTAGACCCACAGTGATAAGTGGGAAGGGAAGCGGATTGGGGGAGACTTAAGATTTTTCACCCTTTTTCAAAAAGGTAAAGTTTGAAGGTGTGGGCCCGAACCCACGAAGCATTTTCCCAAAAGTGAAATGGTGGGCTGTGGGGCCATGGAGGAATTTGTGATTTTTTTTTTTTGCAAAAAAGTCCCTAAGTAATTTTGGGCCCGTGGGTCCGATTTACAAAAATTTCCCTTTTTTTTTAAAACTAAGTGAAGTAAAAACTTCAGAAGGCCATAACTTTTGACTGGAAGCTCGGATTTGGGAAAATGAGGACTTTTTGGAAAGGGCTCAAACTCCTCTTTGCATAGGAACCATCAAAATTCATTTTTGACAAACTTAAGTGGGTGAATTTGACAAAAACGTCTTTCCTGCCATTAAAATGTGAATTAAACTTTTAACTTAACAAAATTAATTCAATCCGCCATTCTTTCTTCTTCAACATGCCAAAATGACATGGAGGATTGCACTTGGAAAGATTTGGATGGATTTTGCAGGGTTTAATTGATGGATTGAGTTTCAAAATGAGTTTCTTTTCCCTTTTTTTAAAAACATTTCATTAGTTTTTCTCTTTTGATTAATTGAAGTTTTGATAAATTTCTTGAGCAATACAAACTATTTGAATGATGTGTTTTGATCATCCTTAGTTCATTTTAATTTTCATTTGTCTTTCAAGTTGTAGAGTACTCTGTAAATTTTTTGATATAAATATTTATAGTTTTACAGTGAATCAAAAATAGAAATCATACTTAAACTCGAATGGATCTACTTTTCATTATCATCCTCTAAATATTTAAATTCATTCAAATCTAATTTACAAAATTTAACTTTACTTCAATCAATGCGTGAAGACCCAAAATGTAGTTCTACTTTCAAATCATGCATTTCAAATGAAACAAGAGAAATGTAATATTTCTTCATACGTATTTTTTTTTCAATTTTCAAACAGAGATTTCACAATATATTTCAAACACATATTTCAAATGAAAACCATACCATTTGTGGTAATTAAAACAACTTCTATTGAACTCCAATAATTCTTTTACAACTTCCTTTTTCATTCATCAAATACAACTTACAGAATATACATCTTTCACATTCGAATGTAGATTCCATTTCCAAAACAGAGAAACTTTCCACCACAAATAATATTACAATGCCATCCACTTGAAGTGGGAAATTTTTACAACAAGGAAACCCCAAGGGGACTACAAAATTTGTCTTCATCCTCAGCTCCAAGAACAACAACAAGAAGATCCACCATATATCTTTTGATCACAACAAAAAAAGGAGGAGAGGCAATGCTCTCCACCCAACCAAGAATTCCAATGAAGAGGAGAAGTCATCCTCCTCATTGGCCCCCGAGCCCCAACCACAAAGCAATAAGAAATGTATTTCAACTCATGGCAACAAACAAGCTTCCACAACACAAAAACAATTTTCACAAATAAAACACAGTCCAAATACATACTACAGTTTGCAACCACAGGAAGAACAACAAACAATACTCAAGGCTTCATCATGCACAAGCCAAAGGAGAAAGACCTATGGGGGAAGTTGCTTATACCTCCCAATGGGGAAATGGGTGTCCACCTTAAGATAAAAACATATATATATATATATATATATATATATATATATATATATATATATATATATATATATATATATATATATATCATTTCAAAACCCCTACATGCCCTTATGCCTCCCCAAGTACCCCTTATACCTCCCATTCTCTTATGCCTCCCCACACTCTTATGGCACCCCATAATGAGTAAAGAAATGCAAGCTATTTCTTTTACAAGGTGGAACCCAATCCCAAACTCCCTCCACAATAACACTTATACCTCCCCAAAACTCTTATGCCTCCCCACAAGAGATCCCCATAGTCTTCTCCTACACCATACCTAGGCAATCTACCCAACCACCAACAACATACCAAAATATTCAAAGCATTCACATATGCATAAATAAAAGAAGAACATTTTAAAGAGCCAAGCTCCTACCTCTCCATGGTAGAGTTTGCTCCAAAATTTCAACAACAAGCTTTTTCCAATCCAAACAGTCCAAAAGCTCCAAAAATCCACAAGCATTCAACAAAAATCTCTAACTCTCTTCAAAATTACAAGAGCTCAAAACCAAAAAAAGTAACCAAAATGAAATCACCAAAATGAAGTAACCCCAAAACAAGCCAAGGAATTGAATAAATAGAAGAGGGAGAGAGGAGGATGAGGTGGGTCCATGTAGGATGCCACATCACACATCCTCAACTCCACCTCACAAGTCAACTTCAAACTCCAAAGCACAATTAAAAAGGTGGGTGAATAAATGACATTTTACTTACACACACAAACCAAGTCCACACCCCAAGGACCAAAATTAATTTTATGTAAGAAGGTGCAATAAAAACTTACAACTTGCCTTCCCAAAATACATAATAATGCCTAATTTTGACTCCCCAACCCATAGGTAGGGTTGGTGTAACAATTTAAGAGGTGTGGGACAAGTTTAACTTGTCCTACAAGCCTCCAAAATCAGCCCCTAAGGACAGATCCGAATTTCAAAAGGAAGGTGGAGTGTTTCACACTCAAAGTTACTTACACATTACTTACAACACATAATCCAAGAGCCATCAACTCTAATAAATGCATTCTTTTGACCCATTTAATTAATTTAACAACATGATTACTCACTAATCTAGACACAAATAAAATAAATAATAAAGGGAAAAATACATCACTAAAAATCACATACTAAAATTAAAAAAAGAAACTAAATAAAAGAATACACATAACCCCTTGGTCACATTTAAAGGTGATCCCCCATGGGAACCCCTAACAACAATCAAACACACACAAAAAAAATACACGTTGCCATGGTGACCCTTGTTGAATTCATCTAGAATTCCAATGTGGTTGGTCTCCAATCCCCGATGTTTGTTGTGACATGTTTACCTGCAAAACACAAATACCTCCTTTGGCCTCGTGGCCGCATCAAAACATCCAAAATAAATATAAAATATAACTCCAAAAAATCATATATATATATGAATAAACATCATCATCCAAGAAAGCAACAATATCCTTTACAATTCCATCCATAATCATATGATCACAAGATTAGTTCCATTTTCTAGGTTTACTCGATATGACAAAATATCACATGTAAGGAAAACATATATATATATACCATATAACACATATATATATATATAAAATATATATCATGTCTCTAATAATCCACATGCATCATATATGAATCAAAATCAACCATATTCCATGATCTCTAACATCTAACATCATGCCAATCAAAAAGCTACAATAATGTTCAAATTCCTTGTTTTCTTAATTTAAGAGCTAATGTACTCATTCTAGGTTAAAACAACTGATTTCTTGCTAATTTAGCTATGGAATTCATGAAGAAAAGAGTCGATATCCATATATAAACAATTTTTTTAACTTAAAGCATGTTGTATCTAAATGTGGCACAATGGCCCCAAAAAGAGCTAACACAGATGAAATACAGTGGCAATGCTTCATGAGAATACCCACGTCTTCTATAAGTTGCTTCATTGGAGTGGATGGCATAACCTCTTATATAGAGGAATAAGACTACAATACCAATTCCGTCCCCTACCATTTCTCCATCTCATAACACCAAGGAAGAGGAATTACACATTTTTTCTTAGTGCTAACAACAATCAAACATTGTCTACTAACAACCATTGAGACTTGTGCACCCAAATGGAAGAGGTTTGTGCCCGAGGGAAGAGCTTAGAAAACCAAAGAATTAAGGCCAAACCATTCTTGTGCCAGGTGCATATCTCCACAGTGCATGCACACCTACCAAAGCACTTTCAACAACAATATCCGATTTTTTTAACTCTTTCCCCATGCCTCCATTCTTCCTTCGCCACACTCCACCCATCGCCATGCCTCATCATTCCTCGTCGCCTTCAAGATCAATAAATATCTCAACAACCCTCCATTACTCCTCTCCGCCACATCCCTTTTTGTTTTATTATTATTTTAAAATTTATTTTATTTTTATAATATCTATTTTTTAAAAACTTCAACATTTTATTTTATTTAATTATTTGTAACATTTTTCATTTTAATTAAAAATATCACTTTATTTAGCTTAGAGGGTCAACTTTACAGGGGCACTACATGGTATATATTTGAATGCTCAATTATCTTCAACCCCAACTTATCAACACTATTTGTACAACAAATTGTTTTCTAATTCCATTTTCTAATATCATCTTACATATCTTACAATTAGAATTATATGTTGTTCTAATATACTCTTTCTTTTCTTAGGACCGAATTATTATTTATTTGGTTTCAACAATACACACTAAAAATCAATAATCCTCCCATCATTGGCTCTTCATCATAGTTTGACATACCATCTTCCTCTCCATGCGTAATGTGTGCACTTTTCTTTCCATATCTCTAGGTGTGGAGAAACTCATAAGGTCACCTTGCCTCTCCACACATGTAACACATGTTTCCAATTTGCAACCTCTCACACATTCTAAGGACCCTCTTCCCTTGGATGCAATTCTATCTCATTAATATTTCCCTTCACTTGAAAATTCAAATTTATATTTCTTTCTAAGAGGTTGTGGCGAAGGAATGAAGTACTTCATGCCCCCGTACTAATCTAAATTGATTGAAATGAGTGAATTGAGTCTAAAAATTTGTCAAAAACATGAGGATGAAGCTTTTTTTTAAATTGCTAATAAAAATGATGTTTTTTACCTCATGGGAAAAAAGATGTGAAATTCAGGGGCATATGTTATGGTCTTGACCAATCTAACTATATAGTTTTACACAAGCATTTTGTCTATTTATTTGTGTTTGACTATGTTTATGAGTTCTTGTACTTTATTTATACCTGTGTGTGCCTCCATAATTCTATCCATGTTTATCTTGTAAGTGTATAAATAAACCTAGATGAATCCCCCTCTTTTGAGGCATGTGGGAAAACCATGTTAATCATGTGGCTCAAAAGAAATAGATGTGTGCTAATGAAGGAGATGTTTGAGAAGTTGTATTAGGGTGTAGAGTGTTTAATCATTAGCTACCTAGATTACCCGTATCTACAAAAAGATTTTTGTGCATGGTGGAAACTATGGCACACAAGAAAAGTAATTATAATGATACATACCACCATATAGCTAATAAAAATAGTAGTGTAAATGCATGTAAATACATGAATATTACAATCAAATGTGGGAAGTATAAAATAATGTCACACAAAAGGTGTAAATACCACATAAAAATGGGACACCCATGGTGTGACAAGTTAATAAGGGTCAATAAGTATGAAAATAAAATCAGTTTCAAGTTTGCAATGAAGCTCATATGTTTCCACCTTTTAAATCGGTTTCAAGTTTGTAATATTAGCTTCATTTTCCCAATAGCTCTAAATTTTTATTGTTGTGTATTGCTATTAGAGTTTATTGTTAGGGTATGTAGAAGGATGATAACAAATTTATGATAATCACAATACAACATATATGTACATTTCCAAAATATAGAAGCTAAGAAATGAAATTAGCTCCAGGCACTTCCAAATAGTCTATAAATGGATGAAACTAGCCCATGTAGATAATAATGATTGGAAGATCCTCATGTCTCAAACAAATTATTTTTATTGAAGTTGAAATACTAAATTTTGATAACCCCTCACTTGTTTACAACAAACAAATTAGTTGACCACCACAATAAGGAAATGGTAGATTCATTGAATGTTCATGTGGAGAGGTGAAATGAATAATATACAAGGTGTAATGAGTGTTCTTCCAAGTGTAATGATGATAAACTTCAAGCTGAAATTATTTTTTGCCGGGGTAATACGTTATGTGTATATCCAACTTGTGGGTAGATGTTGGATTTTTCAATGCCGCACTTGGCAAAATCATCTCTATCATCTACAAAAATGGTACAATGCCTCCCAAACTACCTTTCTTTATGGTTATGAGCTTCAACAACTAAGTGGGCCCTATTAACTCTCTCCTTGATGTGTTAATCTCCCAATTAGCATAAGAAGCTACAAGTGATTTCCCCTTAAAATGGTATGGGCAACAACGATCCAAAAGCACAAGGGTTAGCATTATCCAAGCAACTATTGACATTGGGGATACTACACTTGAAGTTCTTACATTTATAGTTTGTCTCCCACATTCGTTAGTTAGAGAATTTGCACAGAGCTTTGCCTCTTTATTCCAAGTGTTTCACCAAATTAACTCTTGGCCCTTTCATACAACTCGAAAAGAAAGAAGAGGAGTGTCTTCACTCCATAAGAGATCTCTGCAACATGCTAAATCAACGATTACTACATTCTCCTCCATTATGCTTCATGGCCTACAAGCCATAGGTTTTCCTTCACTTCCCTATCGATATCTCCATTGCACCTCTCATGTGCCATTGCTTGTGTTTGTTTTCAATAAACAAGACAATAATGGTGTTGTGTAAAACTGTTACGAATGTATAGTATAGAATTTAATGTCAAATCTAAAATGTTGGGTTTGAGAGAGCGTCTTCATTAAAATAAATTGATAAGGAGGTATTAATTAATCCCTTATTACCCGTCGTTCATCATCCGTGCCCCACTGGTCGTTTTAAAAGTGGGCAACCAACCCCCTTAACGGTATATCTTCCGCCAAACTACCAAAGCGAGTGGGCTCTACATTAGCCGAAATATCGTTTACATGCTCGCTAAAGTTTTCATTGGAAGGTATCCTTGTACACGATACATTCTACTTTACACAATTTACAATTGGATGTTTGTCTGAATGTGGTCTTGTGAACTCAAAACCGGTAGAGGGTAGGAAGTTCGGTGAACCAGATCTATTTAGTATTATTTGCCGCCATGCACTTCCGTCTATCAACAGCTTTGGCTTCCACTTACGCAATCAATATTCCTTCAGTCCTTCACTTTATAAGCCACTCCTGCGCAGTCTCTATTTCATCATTAATTCCAGAGCTTCTCAAGCTACTCGCCAATATCACTTCCCATGAACAGATTTGTTTCCACAAACACTTTTATTTGGAGCCTATTGTCCATTCAATGGCAGCCGTTATGGAATTCCCTCAACCATTGCTCTCTGTAATATGGATTGTGGTGGCGGTGATGACAGCAGGTGGAAATTATGGCGGTGTAGCAGCTCAGGCACCGCCTCAGTCGTCGGGGTGTGCAACTTCTCTCTTAACATTGTCTCCCTGCGTGGGGTATATTATCAGCAATGTCACCACCTCACCTCCGACACAGGGCTGCTGCACCGCGCTATCTTCAGTAGTGCAGAACAGCGCCGTGTGTCTATGCCAATTGTTTACCAGCACCAATCCGCTGGGATTTCCAATTAATCAAACAAGGGCCGTGGCTCTGCCCGGCGCCTGCAAAATCACCACTACGCCGCTCACCCAATGCAAAGGTAATTGCTTGTACGTTTTTGTTGTTAAAATCGATTACCCAATTCAAGTTTTGCAGAAAAAATTGTAATTGGTATACGTGTTGTTTGTAAGCAGTTTCTGCAAGTGCCCTGCTGCTTCTCCATCTACAGGTATGCATATCCTTCTCTCGGTGGATTGAATGTATATATATTCTGAAACAGAAAGAATAAGTAATTGTATTTGAATGGATGCACTTTCAGATTCGAACAATGCTGCACCGCCAGCAACAGAAAGTGTTCCTTCGTCTTCCCCTGCGCTTGCGCCTGCAACTTCAACTTCAACACCAGCTGTTGTGTCTCCTCGGCAAAATCACCATCATTCCTGAATCCTCCCACAACATCTGTCGGAAGGATAAGTCCGGCAGGTAGCGAGGAAGAACATCTAACGCCATAGCCCTTTTCACACCCTCCACGATTATCAGTGTTTTGGTTGGAGCCATTGTAACAAGCACTATGTGGTAGACATTGTTTTTCTGTAGCCATGTTGGATGTTTCGATTGTAATGTTGAGTGAGTAAAATCTATTTTCCGCAGCCTCTCTGGGGATCCCTTTCTTTATAGGCACTGTATTCTTTCTTTTCTTTCAATAAATAAGGATGTATGCATCCACTGTAATATGCGAGAGCGGTAGTCTTGGAGGATTGTATTCTTTAATTTCTTTGAATAAATAACGTTGTATTGACATTTTGATTAGTGGCAATGTTTTTATTGTGAAATTTTGTTTTTTTACATTTTGTTTTGTTCACTTTTTTGTGTGACATTTTAAAATGGGGTGCAAAGTTTTGATCTTAAAACAATTAGTTACAATTATAACAGCAGAATACATTGGAAATTAGATGAAAGAGATTAAGGGATTGCTTAATATATTAAGTGAAATAAAATTTAAAATGTAATTACCGTGGGCTTGTAATTGTGTAGAAAATGAGTTTCAAGTCCAGCCTTTAAGTTTTAACAATTTCAAGAAATTAATATGTAATAGTTTAATATTATATGTAAGTTTTATTTGTAATAAATCGAAGAAATAAAAATCAAATATAACTAAGTACAAATCATAACCAAATTATGTTTTCATTTTATTGATAAGATATTAAGATGTTTCCATTTTAAGATTAAAAACTATTTTTGTCAAATTCGATCCATGCAAAATATTTAATTGATTAGTTTTTTAAATAATATAAAATCATGGTTGTATATATACATATATAGATACATACATATGTATACACATACATACGTGTGGGTGCACATACATGACAATTACATATTGAACATGTAAAGTCATTTTGACATTTAAATTTTATATATATATATATTATATATTGATTGATTGATTGATTGAAAAGCATAACCATATATTAAAGATGAAGTACAATGCTAATCATACAAAATCGGGTGGAAAAGATCACACCCCATAAGCAGGATCAAAGTAGCCATAAAGAGGCTACGAGTAGAAAGTGTCAAACAACAGTGAAGTGCTACTTCCACCCAAAACGAGTGGAATGCAGGCTCCATCGAGCATTTAACTTATTGAGAGGAAGCTACTTCTGGGTGAGAAGCTTGTAGCCCAACCGAGGTTTATAATTTCTGAAGGGGGTGGCAGAGGGCCAATGCCAATCAAACCACCATGGGCGCTGCGTAGTAACACCAATTTTATGCAAACAATCGCCAGGTATGAGATCTTGAATGATAGAGATGGCTTGTTTGTCATTGTCATTTAGAGCAAAATTAGCTTTTAGGCTATCCCATGGAAGCCAATCCCTGGTGATAGGACAAAAAAGGTCCTAAATATACTGAATCCCTTTTTTGAAAAGACACAAACCCTTGAGCTGCAAGGAAAGAGCAAGGGGTTTGTCATGAAATTGAAACACTGGATTCCACCACAAACTAAGAGAGTTAAGAGAGAGCTGTTCGAAACCATCACCCTACCAGAGTAGATGGGGTTTGAGAATTTCCCAAGCTTTCCATATGCTTTTTCCACAAAAGAGCCACCTATTTTAACAGTAGCAGGGCATAGAAGTAAGGAGTAGTAGTTCAAACCCTGCCATGCCTTTTGATTAAGTGGAGACCCTTGAGATATATAATTTCTGAGAAGAATTTTCCAAGATTCCTCACCTTCAAGGTTGCGAATAATCCATTTGGCAATAAGAGAAAACCCTACATATGAATGTTGATTAGGCCAATACCACCAATGTCCTTGGGCATACAACATATGTCCCAAGCAACTCTATGAAAACCATGGTTCCCTTCGGAGTTGGCCCACAGGAAATCACGCAGAATTTTCTCTAGCCTGTGGTAAGCAGCTTTAGAGGGTGCCCAACATGATGAGTAATAGACATGAGTGGTAGCTGAACCTTGGAAAGACTTGGAATTTTCCAGCAAGAGACAGATGCTTGGTAATCCAAAAAGATATTTTTTTCTCAACTCGCTGAATCACATAGTTCCAAAGGTCAGCAGGGGATGCCATAAAGGCAAAAGGAATGCCTAAAAATTTGAATTGAACACCAGGTTCAATCCAAAGCCATTGGAATCCCTCTAGCCAAGGAGGTTTGGGACCCATCGCCTATCTGTAACATTGGGTTTTCTTCCATTGGATAGTAGAACCAGAAGCAAGACAAAAAATATCAAGGCATTTCATGGCATTAGTGATAGAGGCCTCAGTTTCAGCTAGAGTGAGAAAAGAGTCATCTACAAAGTGACCATTAATCAACTGCTTAGGAGAGGAAGGTAGTTGAATACCTTTAACCAAACCAACATTGGTAGCATTAGCAAGCAAGTAGCTTAGACCTTCAGCAACAATGACATAAAGAGAAGGAGCAAGAGGGAAACCTTTCCGGATGGAACGATGAAGAGAGAATCTCTCAGACTGCTGACCATTGATAGTAATACAGGCACCCACATTTTGAAAGAGCATATTAATAGAGCGGATGAATCTGGGTCCAAAACCGATAGCCTGCAAAGCATGGCCAGAATGAAAGGCCACTCAACTCTGTCATAGGATTTTTCAAAATCAATTTTAACAAATAGAGTCGGTTGAGAAGTCTGGTGGGCATATTCCATGCCCTCCCAAACTACAATAATGTTGTCCAAAATATATCTGTTTTTGATAAATCTGGTTTTCTCACTCCTGATGATCAGGGGCAGTAAATTAGTGAGCCTGATAGCAAGGGCTTTGGCAATAATTTTGTACGAGACATTGAGTAGAGTTATTGGCCACCAACTAGTGATAAGCTCGGGATCCCTAGATTTGGGAATGAATTTGATGTTGCCTTGGTTGATCAGATCACCCAGGGTGTTGGAGGACATAGCTTCCAGATAGACCTGATGCAGATCCGGACCAACAGTCATCCATAGAGACTGGTAAAACTCACAGGAAAACCATCAACACCGGGGGCTTTATCAGAGGCCATCTGCATAACAACTTCCTTCAAATCATCAAGAGTGAGAGGTCTATCACAAGCGATGCATTGAATTTCAGAGAGCTTGCAAGGAACAACTTCAATGCATTGGAGGAGAGCAAAGCATCACGAGCTGGAGTAGCAGGTTGAGCAAGCAAAAACAACATGATAGTGATGCACAAAATCTTGCAGAATGTCAGGTAAGAGAGTAAGCCTTTGATTGCCATCCTTGATTGCTTTGATTTTGGTGAGAGTTTGATTAGATTTAAGGGAAGCAAAAAACTCCTTAGTAACTCTGTCACCAATGCGAAGCCAGTGTAGATGGGCTCGAACTTGGGCTCCTCTAGCCTTATAGTGCTCCTCAATTTGAAGCTTATGTTTCCAATGAGCAACTTGCACTTGCAGGTGGGTGTTGAAAGGAGATAGATTAAGCTCTTGAATAGCCCTCGAATATTCAATATGAGAGGCTTCATGAGCATTCTTACAAAAAAGAGCAGCTTGTTTCCCATAGAGCCGAAGGAAAGAAGTGGTACGAGTGATGGCATGAGACCACCAGTCAATCCAGCCAATCCCATCAATAGGTCTTGGGTCAAGATTCCAAATACGTCTTATATAATCCAAAGTTTTGGGATGAGAAAGGTGGGACGTATTTAAATAGAACTAGGTGGACTTGGGCTTGGGACACTGAAAGTTCCATTGAATCCCAAAGAAAATAGGCTTATGGTCAGAAACCAAAGTAAGTGTCCACCACCGAGACCGGGAGGCTGTATGAAGAGTCAAAGGAAAACCATTACTTCTCTGAAAGAAGAGCTCTGTCAAGACGCTTATAAACTCTGTCATCTTGACTCTAAAATTAGACCAAGTGAACCAAGGAGTGGCAGCAAAAGAGTGCTTGCGGTGGTTGGGATCAAAAAGACAAAGTTTATTACGTAAATAAAACTAGGCTTCACATTCACTAGTACACCAACGCATTGGAAGCCGGCCCAATTTGTCTTCGGGGATTCAACCATGTTGAAATCACCGCAAAAAATCCAGGTAGCAGAGGGTAGATGATCAACCAACCACCGCCAAAAAGAAGAACGTTCAGAGGCATCGTTGGAAGCATAAATATTGGCCAACCCAAGAATGTGGCCGTCAAAATAAAAAAGGGTCCACACCACCCGATGAGTGGGGTCAGAACCCCAAGATATGATATTGGAGGTGAGGTCAGGGCTTAAAAGAGTGACAACACCACCTCAACCATTATCATGAGCTGACATCTGGTAGAGAGAACCAGGCTAGATGGTACACATAGTAGCAGAAAGATGGAAGCCAGAGATTTTGACTTCCTGCAAACACAACACCTGAAACTTTGTAAAATGCTTGCAACTGTCTCTGACAAGATATCTGCGAGTCAGATCAGTAAGCCCCCTGACATTCCATGAGTAAACTAACATGGAGAACTATCAAGGTGCATGTTTTCCTCCTCGAGGCCAGCTAACGCTCCAAAGCGGTTAGAGAAAGTGACTTGCCATGCATTCCCATGAATAAAATCACCGAGCTCGAACTGTCGGCGGGGTCTCTATGAGAAATATTCCTCGAAGGAGGGGAAGGACTTCAGGAATGGCATAAGGCAGCCTTTCTATCTATCTGAGTAGCTGAACCACCGGCCGTGAGATCCAAAAAGCTTGAGGTCTCGAGGAAATGAGGGGTGTGAAAGAGCAGGAGCTGAGGGTGAGGGCTGATGACAATTGCAGCTTGCGGAGACTGAGAGATGGCGGGCATGGGCTTGGGAGGGGTCACAATAGATGGCTTCAAAGGAGTAGAAGCAGAGGTAACCACCGGTTTGTAAGTAGCCTGTTGGTGCTTATTTTAGGTCGAGGCCAAAGGTTTTCTGCCATTGATAGTAGTCCATCCATCAGAGGAGGGAGTGCTAGATTTAGGGTCCATTGGGTTTTCTCTAAAACCGGCGGTGGGCTTGGAGTCATGAGAGGACAATCCTTGATCATATGGTCACAGATTGGCACCGAAAACAAGTGTTGGGTAGATTGATGTATAGAACTTTCTGCGCAAAGCGTGTGTCTCCAACCTGGATATCGAGGGTATCTTTGAGGTCTTTTGAGAGATCAATTTCTACACAGACCCATTTCTGGGGTCGAGCTGAGTAGAACTTATTTTCTCATGGTAGATGAGGTGACCCAAGGGTTTGATAAGTTGATCAACGAATCCCCACAGAGGCAAAGGAAGGCCTGGAAATTCGACCCAAACAGGAATTTTGAGTTTGGCTTGCTTAGAGACTTGAAAATCTTGAGTCCAGTGGGAGAAAACCACAAGGGTATTGCAAATAAACCAAGGACCATGGTTAACAATGGCTTTGCAATGTTCAACATTGGTAAAGTGAAATAGAAAGAAACCCTTGGTCATGTTTTGGACTCCCTCTACCTTGACTCCATGAGGTTGCCAATGATTATGAATCCATTGGTGGAGGATACCTTCAGGGGGAACTCGACCCACAAAATAAGCAACAAGAGAAAATGATTCAAACCAGTTGTAAGCTTTGTCAAAAGCTGGTAAATCAAGAACAATATCCAAGGAAGGAGTATCAGTATCCTTACCTCGTCGAATACCTTTGGGATGAACTTCCTCGCTTGTTTTGGTGCCATTGTCCAGAGCTCCTGTGATAAGACCAACATCAATAGATGCATGGCCCGAGGAGGTGGTCATTTTATAAGCCACCGCCCAAGGGGCAGACTGGTGATCGATACAAAATTAATGTAGATAATCCCACCTGGATCTACAGATTAGTGGTGTGACGCGATGGCGGCGTACAACAAGGCCGAGCATTCACTGCAAAAATAACTCGCTCCACTTTCTATTTTTGAAAAGTAACTTCCGATCGAACATTTAAATTATATCTTCACCTATGAATTATGAAAAAGTTATTAATTAAAAGAGATTCTATTTTTGACATCTAAAATGTTAAAAAAAAACTTGAATACCTTTAAAAAAATTAGTTATAATGGCTACCACAGTAAAAGTGAAGCTTCATTATGGAAAATGTTTTGAAAGTGCTTTTAATAAAGGAAAGTTATGTTTTTAAAATTTCCTTTTAGAAAGAAAGATAGGTGGTGCTCAATGTTTCTATGTTATATATAGTTCATAATAGCATGATGAGGTAACATTATTATTATGCTTCTTCACTTGATAATCTAGAGATCAACGAATACCTAGTAACTTAGAGCTTCAAAGAGAAAAGATCGGAACTCAAAATGAGAATGGCCAATTGGAATACAATTCAACTAGAATATAAATGTTTAAAGGGAAATAAATAAATAAATATGGTATTCAAAATCTATTATAGTATGAGAAAATATGATGGAGGATGACATATTTTAGCTAGTGGGACCACTAGCTTCCATTTGGGTTATCTTTCTCTATTAGCATCATTTACAAGGACCTCCTTTGAATCAAATTGTGCTTTGATCACCTTGTGCCACACATGATAGGATCCATTTAAAATATAATCAAAATCTACCAAGTCGTTTTATATTCTCTTTTGCTACTACATATATGACTTAGTAGAAGAAAGAAGAGGATCATAACGGCGGGAGGATGTATTTGAGTTATGCGGGGATTCCATTGGGATTTCCCATATTCCTTGGGTTTACCAATTGTATACATATTTAATCCACACATGTTTTTCGCTCCACATAACTCACGTTATAACACTCATTGATATAGCTATCAAAATCTCCATTACATTGCCTATGTACATTTCTAATAATAATATACTATTAATATTTGAAAGAGACTAAAGGATACATGAATATTAGAGGTTGGTCACAACTGTCAAAGTAGTTATTAGATGATTGGTTTATCTATTTATTTAAACTAATAATATTCCCTAATTACACTAATATTTTTTTATCTATTATAAAAATTTAATATTATTAAATAATAATTATTTTAATATTCAAAAAGTGAATGATAACAATGTATTCGGATAAATCAAAATGTAAAAAATGGTCATATTATTGTGGTATTAAATAATCATTTCTTATAAAAATACGTGGAAAAAATCATTCTCCTCAATATTCTAGTTTTGTGATTATATGGATGGTACATACATAAGTATTTAAAAGTGAGTTTGGGTGGTGGTAGAAACACCCACGAAAAAATAAATGGATGCCATATTCCCAACAAAAATATCATTTTATCATCAAAAATTTGTAATGCCCGTTTGGCGTTGACTCTTGTTTATGTCTCCTTGCCTGTTGCTTAACGTCAAATGAGTACATGAGTACCCATTTGATTGTTAGGTATTTGCGATCTGGTTGCGAAGTAATTTTTTTTATCTCTTCTTTCCATCGTGCCTCCTGGTGCCGTCGTGTGCTCGTTGTCGAGGGTGCCCCGTAGTGTCGATTTCGTGCATCCTCTCTTTAGGCGTATCAAGCTCTCGATTAAGTGGTTTGTGTTTTGATGCTATCACTTTAACTTCAAAAGGAAAATTTTAAACCTCTTGAAAGGTCTTTGGGCATATTCTAATAAAGGGACATAATATTTGTTTTTAAGCTAAGTTTATATCTTCCTCCTTGGCCGACCAAGCTCCATTCACGCCTTGGTTTTAATAGCTATTAAATGGAAAAATCTATGCATGCACCCACCAATCTACCATCCTTTATGCTTGGCGTTAGGGAGAAGCTTGTCCTTGGTGCTAAATTTAATTTTTATTGCTTGTTGGAAACTGGATGGTGGATGAGTACTTGTCAACTTCAATTACTTTTATGAAGGCACCTTAACTGTATACTTCTCCCTGCTGGCATCCCGCTTTTCAAAATTGGTTCATTAAAGAATCTAATTTTTTTGTGACCCTGCTCTTACCTAATTCACTGGCCACATGATATTAGAGGGGCTTTCTATTGGGGTTCGTGGAATGGCATTGAAGCACCCAAACAGTGCAGTTCACAGTTGTTTTGGCTAGCCACCTGCTGCCTTCTTCTCCTACCCGTGCCTTCATGGGGGAGCCTGGAGTGATGTCTTAGCACTAAAAAATGGAGGAGAAGGAGATGTGTAGTTGTTGTAGTCCCTGCTAGATGTATATGACTTGTGGAGGCATAAAAATAGGCATGTTAAGCTACCTTTGCCATAATATGCTAAGATCTAACAATCCCATGCAATGAATCTTATTTTTTTCCTGATTTGGATTTTTGAGTGAGGATTTGTGGTTTATGTTCAGTCGTTTGTTACAATGTTGTTTGATCCTTGCTTATTCTCTGGTTTTGGGTTGTATGATTATCTTGGATGCATAATATTCTGAGAAATCTTGTTGGGTAAATGTTGTTTTGAAGATCTCTTTTGGGCTTAGCCGCCTTGCTAAGAAATCTTTCTTTCTCCCCTGAAATCACCTTTGTTATAACAGTAAAAAAAAAGGAGAAAGATTTTACTAAATATAATGGTGGGCAGCTTGAATTTATTGTGGATTTCGGTCAAATACTTAAAGTATTGCAGAGCTATGTTTGATCTCCTTTCAAGTTTAAGATTTTTATGCCATCTTTACATATATCCAAATATGCATATTGTCTTCCCTTGGCTATGAATGATGGTTCCTTCTACAGAATTGGGGTTTGCAGAAAACTTCATGGGTATATTGGTGTGCATGCGTTTAAGTGATTTTATAAATGCCATCTCCTCAAAAGCCCTCAATTTTTTTAAAATGTGCTCATTCCTTTGGTCAGGGATAGGAATGGTTGGACGTGGTTATGCTTCCAGGCTTACGGGATGTGGGTGCTAGGTTGGAATAAAAAGGTATTAAGACATTATTTTTATGATCCCCTTTCAGTCAATCCCGAACAACATGGCACTTGGTTATGAGGGAATATTTTTTTGCTTTCTCAAACTCATTATTATTAAAGGAAAATCCTGGTTTGAATAGGTCCACATCGTGTTATTTATTTTGGGATTTCGATTAAAAAAATAAAAAAACTAAGTTGATTGTGGTATTAAAATGTAACGGATAGACATTAATGTTTTTATGTCCTTTGGTTTGCTTAAGGTAAAATGTATATTCTTATCTCACTGACCTTCCTTTGTGATGAATTCTACATGGTGGATTTTTAGTCATGAATACTATGGGATCTTTTATAGGGGTTTGACCTCGTGTATGTTTTAGGATATCGCCCAATATGAGAAATCATGCTCTTTTTCATTCTCGACCTCTGTTAGAATATTGTTGAAGGGTTGTTATAAGGATTATATATATATATATACATTGATCGCTTTATGTCGAAATTTGTTAAAATTATTAATGACATTTGGGGTGTTTTAATTTATATTATTTAGATACGTTTTCAATTATGATGGGGTTGTTGTTAAATGATGGTCGTGTAAGGATCGGGTGGTAAAACTTCTTGTTTAGACCGAAACTATAGATTGTTTTAAGGAGGGTTGCGAACCCATAATGCTATGAAACCTACAAGGATGTTTTAATGCTAATTTTCTTAAATGGACTTGGGTAGTTAGGAGGCTTGCCATTATCCGTGCTTTGATATGTGAAGTAAATTGGCTGGTTGATAATTCCCATTTCGGATTTCGTTAGATATAATTTTTCTCTTATAATTATCCTTTTGGAGCCTCTTTTCCGATAAGAAAATATATTTGTGGGTTTGAATATCAGATTTCAAATCCTTTTATCATGTGACGGGATTCCATTTTTACACACGATTGTTTGTTTCTAAATTTTAGGCCAATGGCCCCCTCCTTGAAGGATTGTTAAACTATTGTTGTTTTTGGTCAATGATCGTGAATTGCTCTATTGGAATTCTCAAAGAATATTGATTGATGGATTGAGTATTACATTTCAATCACGTAATCTTAGGATTACATGATTGAAATCCCAATACTCTCCACATTTTTTCCTAACTTATAAGGCCTACGGTCTTACCCTTATTAGTTGAGATATTGTTCATAACTGAAATATATGGCTTCCTTCTTAGTTGGCTTGGCTAAAAGTTTTATCTAATTTTTAAGAAGTTGATTGGTGATTAGAGCTTTGATCCATTTCTTGAAATTAGAACCTTTCCTTTCATGATATTATTAAATAATAGCATATTGTTGTTATGTGTAGCCTTATTATCATGCTCGGTTGTTGCGAAGTAACTCATGCTAATGAATGTGCGAGATGGATTTACGAGTAGATGGGGAAAAGAATGGTAGAAAGTTTCTTCCATTTTAATTATACAGTTCTTTTGTATGAATGTTTTATGCGTTGTAAGAATTTGGAATGGTTTTTGAGGAAATTTTAGAAGGGTCTCAACGATTTAGTAATCTATTTTGTGTTGTAATGTTGTCTTAACCAACCGAAACTAAAAATTGTAAATACTATTGTGAAGGATGTAAATTGATCACCGCATTATTTGAGTGGTTTTAATGTATTTTAGAAACATTGAAAATTGTATAGGGTTGCTTGATAAATGTTTTTACCTTCTTGTTCCTCGGTCAAAGTTCAATAGAAGCTTTTGTCAATTTGGTTCGTGTGTCATGTCCTATAGAAATGATGTAACCATGTTTAGTTTATTTGGGCAACGGTAAAATTTTCCTTTGAGTGATAAATTTGAGTAGTAAAACCTTCTAGAGTAGGAAAATAAAGTAATGCTAGGCCTAATAGGATGTTATTACGATCCTTATAATGCTTTAAAAAAATGCATACATATAATTAATTATATAGAATAGCCGGACCTCTTGACAAGATCTAAACAAAGTCTGCATCGAGCGTCCATCTTGACGGTAAATTCAATATGTCCTAAGTGGAAATATATAGGCTTAAAAATTGAATCTCGTAGTGCAAAAATATTTCGAGGCATATTTGGACATTGAGCCGTTGTGAAAAGCTATTCTGTGTTATAAATGGGCGGAGGAGGGTGCACAACAACAAGTTATGAAGATCCTCCTGTTTTCGAAGATCCCACAGAGTCGCCATTAAAACACAGATTGAAGCATAGCCTCCATTAAATACGGCGGCATAGCTTATACACGCATCTCTCGCTTCTGTCACACTATACACCAAAATTTTCGAGTGGAAAATAGGGAGCTCAATCACCCCAAAAACCGACCATAGAGTTCCTTCCCACGCCGCCATCTGCAGGAAACAACTCTCAAAGTTCCTATGCAAAGACTGTTTCTTGGGTCGGGTTAGGTAGTGGGAGTGACACCGTCAAGCCGGGAAAGATCCGGGTAGTGCTCTAGGAAATCAAATCCAAACTCTTCCAGCCTTATGCAATGATGCCCTAAATAGAGAATTATTCAAATACTTAGTGGCGATGATAAACCTTTTGTGTTCACTACCAAATACATTGCACAATGTCCTACAATATGTGATTACCTTGTTGCGCTCGAATTCTTTGGCCTCCCTACCTAACTTGGTCTCTCTAGCGATCACATTTGCCATTCGGATAGACTAGTTTATGTTCAGTGACACTAGTACCTCCGTCAACGTGTCAATTTTAGCTTCCACGAGTATGGATTACATTTGTTTTTGGTTTCCGAGAAATGAATAATATGCTTGTTGCGATCCGCTATTATGTTAAGGTTGGATTTTTCTATGTAATGGAATTGAAATTAGCATGGAATGAATATAGTTGAATATTTGTAAATGTGCATTGCAATTCAATCTACTTCTAGATATTCCCATTAAAATTATTCAAAGTTATAAGTAATTTCCAATTGTTGTTTCCATCTCTATGCAAAATTGATCCCGTTATATTTTTTCATGTTAATCTTTAACATAATTTTGTAGGCTTCAATCAAAGACCTCTTTTTATCTTGAAGGCATTTGTGTTTGAGGTTGTTGTGATGCATATACTTACTTGATAAATTTGATTTTGTCTTGGATTTTTAAGGAGGGTTTGGAGTATTTTGAAATGGTATCGATGTCAACAAGCAATCTCACATAAAATCTATTGGATCCACAAAATGTGTATGGAGGAAGCTCAAAACCCACATTGTAGGAGTTATGTCATCTAGAAGATAAGAAGGATGGATTGGTGGCCCCCATTGGAAATATGGCTAGATCCATCTAACAATAAGCTAATGTAGATGGAAACTTTGGAGGCCACAGTCACGACAACTCCACCAAGCATCCCCTCCACCATACTACTCTCTAATGTGAACAACGAGTTGTATGGCTCGAATACGCATGGAATTGAGGAAGGGCCCATGGAAGGACCCAAATCAAACAAGACTAAGCGAAGTTCATGAGGAGACATTTTGTAGACACAAAAGCACACACTTTTGAGTCATTATTTAGTCCCAGTCTCATACTACTATTCATATGGTTCTTATGTGAAAAGAACTTAATAATTAACCCATGTCTTTGGTCATTTTTACATTGCTTTTTATCCTATTTTTGATCTTACACCTATACTTTCCTAGTTTGTATTGTCAAACTGTGTTTTCCTATTTACATTTAGGCGCCCGATCCTCTTTGCACTTTACCCTCACCTTTTGGGCACTTTCTAGCAGTTTGAGCTTTCTATCTTTTTGGTGGTGGCCTTTTAGGGTTGGAAATTAGAGCAAGAGAACCATATAAATATAAAATTATGTGACCATAATGAGGTACCAATCACTAAGCATCTACTATCACCATCTAGAGTTACATCCATCAAAGGCATCTAAAGCTACATTTGTATCCGACAAGGCATAGGCTGGTTCAAATGCATCACACTTCATAGGAGGGGAGTCTATTGTTTCCATGCACACATTTACTACATTCTACATCTAGAACTATTTACTTGCTACTTCACAAAGATGCACAAAACAACCTATGACACGATTGCACACACACACACACACACACCTAGAACTACATTGGGTCCAGGCGTGAGTGCAATGCTAAGTGATAGGTCCATCAATTTGGCAGTGAGACGGTTGATCCTTCATATGCATCTTTATTTTTAGGGTTTTGATGCTTTGTCTAGGGTTTGCAGGTGATTCTTTATTGGAGGTCTTACTGAGGACATTGGTGATCATACAACAACATACACGTGACTAAAGGTGAACACGGGCGAACATATTGTGACACCTCGGAGGATGTTTGTGGCCATTTCCATAGACCAAGGTGCCTAGATATGGTGCCCCTATCCTTTCCGGGCGCCCTGATCTAGTCGAGATAGCTCAAATCTATGCTTTCTCAAGTCGTTTCTTCTTCCTGTTCACATTCTGATCTACACTATGACACTGTCCAGTGACATCTATGAAGTCTTTGTGAATCAACTAAGGCTTTTCTTAACCCTTCTTACACATTAGGGTTTTATATTTTCTAGCTTAGTTTTCTTGAGTGTATTTCAATATTTTATTGGTCATTTATTCAGTTATTTTCATGCTTCTATAACATTTAGATTACACTAGAATAAAAAACATATTTTAGTTAATCGCATTCAAGGGAAGCGACATGCAAGAAGAGAGGAATGTTGACAACTCCATGAAGGATGCACCATGACAAGAGGAAATGGAGTACAAGCCATTAGAAGAAGAGGAAAGTCATGGAAAAGAGGGCCCCAAACAAGAAGAAATGGAGGCCGACCAAATATAGGAAAGAGTCCCAAGTCAAGAGGATGAAATCGGCCTTAGAAGAGACGAAGAAGCAGGTGGAGAGCGGAAAAAGGTGCATGATATGGCATGGTCGTCAGTTAGCTCACCTAAAGAAATTCATGACACTAGATTTAAAGAGTGTGTTCGGTTCATGCGAAGGAAGCACAAAAAAAGTAACTGAGAAAGAAGGGGAAGAGGAAGTTGAGCGATAGCCCACAGGGGTTCCCCAAGCCTAAACAAGACCTAGAAATGGTGTGGGTGTTGTAGCAAAAGGGATGCAAGGATAAGGACTTGTATTTATGGCCCCTTATGTGCCATATTGGAGCCTCAAATTGAAAGTGTAAGATATGGTGGAATTCATTTAGCTCCTTCATCACCTTTAGGCTTAATGGAATGTTTTGCATTGCCACAAACACAACCACCATGGTAAACATTAGTTAGTTCACTATCTTTTGTTTTGATTTTTTGTTTGTAGTAGGGAAGAATCTTTAATGCTTGTCTAAAACAATATGTATGTAAGTTCTCAGTGGCGGTGAATGCATAGACATGTTTTTCCTACTCAATCTTTAAGCAAATGAAGATTCAATTTTGTAAATATTGCTATGGAACAATTTTGTTGATTAATGGTGTGTTGGTAGCTAACACCCCTTACAAAAAATGTTTTAGATGTATATTTTATTAATAATGTTTAAATTTATCAAATTTGTTGCAACCCTTACAATATGTGTTGAAATTTATTATTTATATACTATGTTTTTCTGTTACATAGTATTTTTAATTTTCTTGTGTTTACAATTATTTTTCCCATATCAGTTCAATGTTTATGTTATTAAAATGTACATAATAATATAATTGCAATAATCCCAAAAAATTAGAAACACATTAAAAAGTAAGTCTTTCGAAGCTATTACGACATCAACTAAAAGTAGTAAATGAAATAGGGCAATCATTTGTGTCAATTATTAATAACTAAGTTTGTAATCGTATAGTAATGAATTAATGTTAATCTTAATATTTTGTGCACACAAGGTGAATCAATAGCTAGAACCATGCATAAAGTGGAACATATATAACAAATATTATTTGGACAAGGACAACTTCGAGTTGTGGAATAGGTGCGGGCATGGAGGCATTTATTTTCCATCATTTTATTTCAAACTTTCCATTCATGTCTTGATCTTATCTATCAAATTAAATGGCATCAATAGACGACCTTGAAGCTGAAAAAAATAAAATAAAAAAGAAAAGTTTTACTAGCGAGATAATGTCGCTCAAATGACCAATCATTGGAGGGTTCAATTATCGACGATTTTCATGCATCACTTTGCCTCCCTACAAATTTTTAAGCTTAAAATTGAAATGGGCTCTACAAATTCTTAAATGAAGCAAGAAGTGTTATTGGATTTCAAACCTTGAACCTATTAGATTTTCCCCTTTTTATTTGTTTGATCCCCTTTAAGTACAAAGTGCACCCACGTGAATAATGCAAGTGACATTGGGACAATAAAATAGAGTATAAATAGCATATATTATTTGGGTAGGAATAATCTAAGTCATAGATTAGGTGTGGGGCATGTAAATATTTTATTCCCATTTATTTTCCTCCATATTATGTTCAAAATTTCACTCTTTTCTTCGCCTTATATAACAAATTAAAGACCATCCAATCAAAAGGCTTAACACCAAAAAAATAATAATGTTGAAATAGAAAATCTCATTTCGTGGAAGTCACCATGTTGCTGCCATTGAAAAACTCCTTATGCATGTTGAGAATGGTTGTCATGTCCGCCACTCAAAGTATAGATATTTCCCATAAATGAAGGACAAGGGTGTTGTTTCTTCCTTGCCTGCAAATAAGGCACAAGGTTTGTTGTATTGGGTTCATGGGACTAGACTGTCAAAGCGTGGAGGATGTTGGATTTCAAATGTGTGGAGTCCATTCAAGCTCAACATGACATTGTCATTTTCGGTGTCGTCGAGACTAGCATTTTGCTTTTCATGGTTCTTCTTACAATGTGGTTAAAGTGTGGAGGAGGCTCAGGTCCACACAATACCATGTTGTCACATTCCTTCGTCCACAGGGGTGAAAATTTGTAAGTTTTAATCGGATATGGTTGGTTGCAAATCTCCTTCTTTCTTGCAATTACTTGAGCTTAAACACTTTGAAAGGGGGCTACAAAGTGCTACAAGAAAGAAACATTACGATTGGGTTTTGAAAGTGGAACCTATTGGATTTTCACCATTTTCTATTTTGACCCCTTTAAGCACAAATTGCACTAATAATGCAAGCGAGATGGAGATGAAAATGTGGAACAAACACCAAATATTATTTTGGTAGGAACAATCTGAGCCATGGAATAGATGTGGGACATGCACGTCTTTAATTCCCACCTTTTTATTTGTAACATTCCATTCATATCTTCAACTTATCTAACAAAATAAACACCATCCAATCGAAATCCTTAACACGATGGTTGTTGTGAATGAAGCCATCAATCTTTCATTCTTGAGGAAACCCTATTCATGACCCTAATAGCTAGAGAGAAACCCTAACGCAAATATGCATGAAATCAACATCCTAGGATGATAGGTTCCCTTCACATATATGTCTCTAAAGTGTCCCATGAGACGCGCAAGTGAATTCCCCTTACATGTACATGTGTTATAACTATTTGAAAAAACACAAGGGTTGAAATTAAAAACAACAATTATTGACATCGACAATATTGATTGACCACTCATTTCATTCTGAAATATCTCCAAAATATGGTGCCTCAATGAATTGCACATTGCACACCCTTTCTCCCTCAAATGATTGACAAAAATGGCATGTGGTTGTATGAGAATTGAGTTTCACATGGGTTCCCCATAGCACTTTTCTCTGCCTTGGCCTTATCCTCCATCTAACCCCTTCTTCTTCACCTCTCTTCCTCTCGAGTAATTTCGCACCCTCATGTTTACCTTCTTCCATGCTTCCCCTTCGGCGTTTCCATCGTACATTTCATGTACGATTGCTGAATATATACAATGTTATAAACAAGTTGATGAAGTAAAGATTTCCTAAGTGGGATAAAGGAAACTATCATCTTGTGTAAAAAAAAATATACCTTATTACTCTCAACCTATGTTGGGAGTTTCACCTTCTGAGTTTTTGGGATGTAAATTATATTAAGTTGTAAATTAATGTAAGGTAAATTTAAAAGTTTACAAAGTCATGCTAAATGGGGTAATTGGTCAAGAAAACATCACAAACTAACTTATCAAGTTATAAACTCTGAATTGTAATCATTAACAAATTTATTTTGTTCTTACACTTAATTGCACCTCCTTTCTTACGTAAATAAGAGCCAAATTGGTGTGGTTTCCATAGCCATGGTATGCTTGTTATCATCTTCATAAACCTATAAAAATAGGGATGATGTAATGCTCAACTCTCACCCCCTTCTATAATTGTCATGTCGTTTGCAAGCATGGTTACTGTATACTTAAAAATAATATAAAATAATTATAATAGATAAAAAGAAAATTCAATTTAATGGGGGGAATTCTTTTTGTTTGGCGCCATGAGTGGTTGAATTGGAAGAAGAAGATTAAATGAGGGTGGTGGAAGGATTAAATGCATTGGTGGGTAGCGATGGGAAGTGGCGTGGATTTTGGGTGGCGTGTGGCAGGAGTGGGACAGGACATGGTGTGGTGCATTTTTTCCGACCTATCATTTTCGTTTCACAGTAATGCATGCACCTCATTTGAGATCCAAAACACATTAACCAATAAAAACCCAAGTTATCCTTGAGTTAGAAATTTTGGATTGTTGCAGTGAGAGAAAAGCCTCCTGGGTGACACTTCTGGAAAGTGCATCTCCTAGACCATGGATGCCATTTCTTTGTTTGACAAAAAAAAAGACACCTTTTCATGTAATATAGATACAATGAGTATGTGAAGACATAGTTTCCCTTATGAGACAGTCACACTGCTTCACCCATGCAACTAGCAGGTCTCCAACTAGATTAGTTACATTTTCCAACATCCTTCCATTCTATGCCAAAAACCCAAGCTCTGTAAAAGGGTATGGACATCCAAAAAGCTTAAGATGGAGGAATGTTTTTGCAAGTTGTTGTAGTTGCAGGTGCTCAGTAGATATGTACCCAAATGTGGAAGCTTAGTCAACATGTGAACTATTTGAAAGAATGTTAAAAATAATAAAAAAAAATGGCTGTGGGGACTGCATTGACTATAGGATATGCACAATATGGATCTTGAAATGGCCTTGGGGCCACTTTTTGTGACTGTTACAAGAAATATGGTCATTGTTTTCTTGAAATCGGGTGGAGAGAAGAAAACCTAAGATAGAAAGGACTTGTGGGGATGCATTTTTTCTTGACACAAAAAATCTAGTCTCACTCACAAACATATGTGTTTTATTAAATCACCTCACCAAATATCACAAACAAATGCCCATTAGAACGAATGTTTATGCTCCTGTAACATCCTGTGCATACCATCTGCAATAAATTCATTCGAATACCTCTTGTAATAATTACTTAAGGGAAACAATATGTATGGAACTCGCTGTGTTCTCCTTTCATGGCTTGAGATTTATTATTATGGGTAGCGATCTCTGTTTTTATTTGAGATCATCATGTTCTTTTCTTGGGCATGGTTTCCATATAAGCTCGGATAGGTTAAACACCAACTCGCTATACATTCAAAACTTGATTGTTTTACTATTTAAAGTTGATCTCTATTTTTGGACTTGAGTTCATGGAGATATTCTTTTGGGCTCAAAATAGTTTCATTTGTATTGAATAGCCATATCGGGATCTAGCTCGGTGTGCTGCTTGTTTGGAGCTTGTTTGTTTGAGCTTAGTTACCATATTTATTATGCACTCTCATTACCTTACTTTACATGAGCTCATTTGGACGATTCAAGATCTTTGTTAAAAAGGTACGGAGAAACTGTGAATGAAGAAGGATAAGATTTTTGGATTGCGTGCAACTATTTGACAAAATGCTTAATTGAGATGTAGAACTGAATTCCTTAGTTTGATCGACTTCCCACTAGGCATGGTTCTTCTCTCCTTATCTTATATAACTCTTTTCATTTAGTTTTATTTTGTAATGATAAGATAAAATTTTAAACCGTAGGAATTTATCGATTTTTTAAATAATCATGTTTTTAAAGCAATAGACATTATAACGTAACTCATGATTCAATACTCCTTTGTAAATAATGGACTTAAACCCTCACTCTTTGATGATCTAAGAAAACATCCCAAACTAAACCAGATTACTACAAAGTACCCATTTTATTGAAAAGTAGAATTTGAGCCCCTATAAATATGTTTACCGCTCCTTAATAAATAGATAAATCATGATTTTCGGAGACTTACAAAACAACCTTCGTAACTCCAGAAAGGAGATGTGGAATTTTCCTACGTGTACCTTGTTATGTGAGGTCACTTCAATCCCTCGGATCGACCTCATTTGATTCTCTGTGATCTTTTGATGCCCTTCTAAGATCCATGTTACACGGTTTTAGTAGCCTTGTAGGAAGTGCTAAAAGTGAAAAGCTAGGTTTTCATTTTCAAGCTCGTTGTTTGAAACCTTGATAGAGAAATACTTATACGCCTTACAAACCTCTAGTATTTTTACTAGAAAATTACTTGGAACCTTTAGTTTGGGAAAATCACATTTATGGGAAGTTTGGAAAATGAATTTTGTAGGCCTCCAGTCGTAGTTTGGCTAGGTCAAACTAGACTAATTACGACCGGTGGCTCCAGAAAACTTGTCACTATCTAAAAACCATTTGCTAGTTCTTAGTCCCGTCGACTCTGGTGAATTCTCCATATATAGGGGAACTTGTAGGAAGTTTCTCGTTGCACGTTCATCCATCAAACGTCAATTTTGGATGTGGTTTTCTGAGCCCTCGAGCTAACTTTTGATCGTTTGCAACTAGGCCAACTACGACTAATGACCTCAGAAAAATAGATGCCAATTGTAAACCGTTTGCCAGTTCTGAATTTCAGTTCCTGTGAATTCTTGGGGGATAGGAGGACATAGAAACTTACTTGTGGTGTGTTTACTCATCAGAAGAAAAAATTTGAAAGTGGTTTCTTCACCTCTGAGTCTAAATCGAACGTTTTTGTAGCTAGTAGGAAAATGTAAAAATAAAGTTGTAGGACCCCTGTCGGGTTGCCAAACCACCGTGGAAAATTTTGATACATGTTAATAACTATTTAAAAACTCTATAGTGTAACTTGTTGTGTGAAATAGAAACTTTTGACAAAATGGTGTTTCTCTCTCTTCCTTTCTCTTTCTCTTTCCTTGGTTACGAAGTGAAGTGAAATGAAATGAACTGAATACATGTTTCTAAACCTTTTCTTTCGAATGAAAATTTTAATTATTATTACATGTAAATGGGAAAATAAAGACATTAATTATGTTAGATTAGGGTGGATTCCATGCCAATGATTTATCACTAATTTTATGCTCACATGGTTTGTAGGATGCAGAAAGATGGTGAAAGGCGATGTGTAATTCATTATTTATTATTGTAATTTTTATAGGTCATTGTAAAATGAATATATGTATAATGTACTCTCATGCTACATAAATTTTATATTTGAAATTTGCTAATATGTATGGGATGCTAGTTTTAGGGATATCTTAGGAAATGTGCATTTAATCACAGGTTCAATTGGATTCATAGTTGTGTATGGTAAAAGGGTTTTATATATATTTGGTAAATGAATTTGAAGTTAATACATTGTGGGGCATTTTTCAGTGTTCAATAAATGATTAATTATTTATTGTGTTGTATTCTTACCTTGTAAATGTAATAAAGAGATTTAATCAAAACACTCAACCCTAGTATAAGATCTGTGCATAACTTGTATTAATGTGTGTGATCCTTCGTAGCATAGAAAAAAATTGAAACCATAGAATAAACTTAATTCTTGTACTCGATGGCGCCTCTTAGGTTAGGTAAATAAAAATCTAGTTGAAGTTTACCGTCATAGTCGTTATGTTTAGCGACATTGTCGTGAACCCAAATTTTAGGAATGACATGGTCTAACTTTATCCAGGAGTATGTGGTTTCCTTCTAGTTTTGTAATCGAGAGGGAACTTGGGCCCGACACCATCTTGAGTGGTCAAGACTTCCTTGGAAGTCACCTTATGAGTCCTTGTTTGAAGCAACGACTATGCAGTGTAACCTTACCATTTTGGGGTAAATAGAGATAATAATCCCTTAGTATCATTTTATATTGCGAGGTCTTACGTGATTAGATCTAGAAATTATTTGTATCAGCGAATGAAGTCCCTGTTGGATCTAGAAGACATAATTGGAGATCATGAAATACTTGTTCTAGGTCTTAAACTCTTGCTAATGAACTCCTTAGTTCCTCGCAATTAAATGTCTTACCTTGGTTTCTATCAATATATCACCTTGGTCTTTTCTTGAAGGTGGTTTAGCATAAATATGTCCTCTTTCCTTAAACTCATATATAGTTGAGGTGTAGATCATTAGGTGTAGTTGGAATTAAACCAAACCTTAGTTGATTAGGAGGTTAACTTGGGATTCATGTGTAGTTATAATGCTTCCAATCATATACTTATTCAAAATGGTAAATAAGTACTTTCGTAACTCTTTATGTTATAAAGTGACACCCCCAAAAAAAGAGACCTAACAAACATTGTAAATGAAATGAGAATACAATAGTATGTGTGATAATGGTTTAGGAATAAAAATTCACTTGAAGTCCTTATGGATGTTGTAGGCATTGAATTTTTGTTAATAATGGATATAAATTAATTCTTGGTGGGACTAGGCCTTTGAGCCAGTTTTGAGTTTTCTAAAAATAAGATAAAATAAATTTATGTCTTGTAAATGCTTAACCGAATCAAACTGAGATTGATACTAAAACAACAATAGTATGAAAAAAATGTGCTTCGAATGGAAGGAAGTTTATAGAAAAGAGAAATTTGAACCTTTACCTCCTTTGATGTGTATTATTTTCCCTCAACAACTTCTTGTTGGTCCCCTTGCATAATGAGGGTAAAATTAAATGTCAACTAAAAATATTTTGGGAAAACAAACCTTTATCATAAGAATGAGAGAATTAGGAACTTTGTATGTAATTGGAAATATGGAATTTAATTATGTAAGTTGTGGAGACTATTATAAGGGATAAAGAGAAAACTTAAATGATCGAACAATAAGTTGAATGTGAAATGAATTGCATAATCAGTATGTGGAAAATGGATAAAATCATTCTTGTATAAAAATGTTCTGGAATGTTAATCGTAACTAAGATGCACTTAAAGAAATGATGTGTTGTGGGTTTCCAATCCTTGAGTCCTTTTCTTGTGGTTGGGTTATTTCTAGCATTCATTCATTGGGGAAAGTGTGGCATAGACTCATATATGGGGTTGTATTGTGTCTATGTGAGTCGATGACTTATGTAAGTGTACTATGCATTTTCGAGTTTTTGTATTTGGAGCCCTTGTGGTGTTGTGTAGTGAGAAATGTAAGTAAAAAAAAATTATCCTAGTATTTTATTGTTATATTTCTGTGTGTAAAATGTGCGCATTATAGATAACCTAGTTTACCCTATCCTGACACATATTGTTCCCTCTTGCTTTGATTGTTAGGTGTGAATTATGGATGATGCCTTCCTCTAGGGTAGTGTCCTCTAGAAAACCAACCTCTTTGATCTTATAAAAACCTCTTGGACCGAACTCTTGTTGTTTTCTGAAACCGCCAACTAATCCTGAATGTCACCTTAAGAGTTGGAATCAATTTTAAACCCGTTACCCATTTTGGTCACCAATTGGATTTATGGATCATTGTTTGTGTTATTGGTGAACCATTATCAAACCTTGAGTGGTGGTAAGTTGTAGGATTGTAACCTCTTTCAGTGTGCTAAGAGAAGAGTGTGTTAGGTTTTCCTTTGTAATGTATAATCCTTTCTGTGGTGATTAAAAGGATCCTTGTTGTGTTGCCTCTATGGAAAATTGAACAAGATCTTTCTTGTATTGTGTGTTAACACTTTGCTATAGTTTGAGAGCCTAATTACTTTTTTCCTTTTACCCCTTCCATACTAATTCAATCTCTTGTGAGCATGGGAAGCAAAACCCCTTTTAAAAAAAAAGTGGGTGAGCTTCACCTCATTTAGACTTAACCCTTTTTCTATTGTGTAACGAGAGGTTGTTTTACATTAGGATGGTTTCCTTAGGAGTGAAGAGGATATGTATTATCCTTGTGGAAATTGAATACCCATTATTTTAATTAAATGAATTAAACAAATAATTATCATATTAGAGATGACCTTAAGCTAATTACCCTATAGTATAAAAGGAAGAAATTTAGCTTTGTAAGTAAATTGTTTGAGTCAAAAATAAATCTTCTATAATATATGTTTGAAAGATGTTTTAGTAGATAAGTAACCTCAAAGGATTTTACAATGTGGAATGCCCCTAATTGTAAGTGCGTCTTGTGCTTGGACATTATGTGATACCTTGTCAAAAAGGAAAGTGAATTGTTCATGATGGGTCTTACATTCCCTTGTGCCTTGGTGGTCAATGTTTTTCAAGCCTATTAAGAGTTGGTGAGTGCCATTGTGATCACTTGTAGTGTCATATAAACCTCAAACAAGTCAAATTTTTTTAAATTGTCATATTGTCATGTGTGTGTGTGTGTGTGTTTCTAAGTGGGAATTACACTTGGTATCGGAGAGCGAGGTTCATGCTCTCAAACCTGGGAAAGATTGGAGTTGTGATTGTGTTGCATGATGGTGGTGGATATTGGAAGAGTGATGTGATATAAGTGTGATGTGAACTATGTCGTAATTATGATATTGCGGCGCACATGTTGTGTATATCACTTAGTGCATAACTATTGGCATGTTGATGTGTTGGAGATGAGAGTATTATTTCTCCTTTTCATGAATTCAATGAGAATTTGAGTGTGATGTACCATCTTGTTGTGTGTATGAAAGGAATGTTATTGTGGATTGCAGATTGTTGGAGCTTTTGGCATTATGTGATATGAAGGTGTATTGATTGCATGAAAAAATTGGTGTAAAGTGAATTTGATTGTATCGTGATGTCATCATCATGTTGTGAAGAAATGTGTATATCACCATGTCATATTGGAGTTGATTGTAGGTTGTTATTGTGCTCATCATAAGTATAACTTGTGTAATATGTAATGGTATATGTCATGATTTAGGGACATATGGTGAGTATATGATCCCTATCATATAGTTATTGCACTTGGGGTAGAACATGTGGTGATGTGGTATGTGGTAAACCGTGAAAGTAATTAATGTGATATACCTTGTATTGGTGACATGCGTAAGACAATATGGTAAGGTGCGTGGACCACCATTGTGTTAGTGATGTAGTTGCATGTTATGTTGTGAACCTTACACTAACCGACCTTGAGGGAAATTGGTAAAAGTGTATTTCTAGAGTGAGGGAATGTGTACCATGGTCTAGTAACTCGAGCTGACCTTAGGCTTAGTAGATGATGACCCATGATCCGATTTTTCTCTCTTCTTGTGCTTGTTGTATGGATGCAACCTAAGTGTAGCTATGACTGTGTTTAGCCTTGTTGAAGTGGCGGCGGATGATTCAATGGGATGATTCAGATAGAGATGATGAAAGTTGTACTATTGATATGTTATTTTACAAGTTGAGGCTCGATGTTCTGAGTGCTAGCAACTCATTGAGTACCCCCTTGGTGGCCAGATAAGGCCACATAGTCATCATAATGTGCTATTCTTATATGTGTATTTTATTTGTAAATTGAACTTTTTATTTTATTTCTACAAGGACCAATAGTTTTCTTGATTGCCATGTTTTATATTTTGGGCATTTCCTTGGTTTTTGGTACTAACATGCAGGTTTTTGCACTAACTATGGCTATTTGGCGAATTGTTTGCTTAGATTTGGATCTTCATTTAAATTTTTAAATTTTACTGCCTTTCCCAAGGCTTGTACTTTGCCACTTGGCATTTGAATCAGATTGCTATGCTGGTTCTGTTATTGTGATGTGTGGAATAGGGTCATGGGATGCACTATCGAATGGTTGGACCTATGGACTTGCTTCGTAGTATGGGGGTATGCCCTAAGGAGTTACATATAACTAGCAGGTTACTGAACCACGAGTTATTATGTTACTTTTTTTAGGGGTGTATGCACTCTAGGTGCCGAGGGCCATAGGGGAACTAACCTCTTTGGGGAGAGAAAAGGAAAACAAATTATTTATTATGACTACTTGAGGGAGGAATAAGAGACTTGAGGGAGGAATAAGAGACTCTAGGGAGGCATAAGAGACTTGAGGGAGGCATAAGATATTTGTGTGTGTGTGTGTGTGTGTGTGTGTGTGTGTGTGTGTGTGTGTGTGTGTGTGTGTGTGTGATTGATGCTTCGGGAGGTATGCAGAGTTGTTATGCTTTGTTAGTTGTGGTTTTGTGATGTATGTGTTACTCATGTTAGTTGGATGTGTTTTGTGGTATTGTAGAAATGGCATTGATGCCCTTGGTGACACTATGTACATATAGCTATTATACTAAGTTGTGTGAAATCTTCATCTTTGAAATTGTGGTAATTTTAGGTTATTATAGTACACTTATGTTTGAGTATTACGTGTCGGTCATTTATGTGTGATGAGTCACGTATTTTATGGATCATGTATTTTCCTTCCATGTTTTGGTCAAGCTCTTCTGATGTGGTACGGTTGTGATTGTATGTGAAATTAGCTTTGTGAATCTTCAAATGTTGCATATAACCCTGGTATATTATTGTGGTAGTAGTCCTGTTGGGCACCCACAAGAATGAATAAACTATTAATTTATAACAATGAAATCTTAAATACTTAAGTTTAGGAATAATGAAAAGGAAAAGAGATTAATTGAATAATGAAGTAAGAGAAAACTACCAATCTTCATAGAACAATGAAAGTTGAATAATATGCCAAATTTTCTAAGTCCACCACGTGGTCGTGCTTTAATGACTGAAGTTTGTTTCAACCATAGGAAGGATCCTTGTCTTTATCCTTCCTTTGTTGCTTTTTTTTTGTGTCATGTCGCATCGAGGATGATGCTTTCTTAAGGGGAGGAAAATGTAATGCCTGTTTGGTTTCGACTCTCATTTCTATCTCCTTTCCTTGTTGCTTGCGTCGAATGAGTACATGAGTACCCATTTTATCGTTAGGTATTTGCGATCTAGTTGCGAAGTATTTTTTATATCTTCTTTCCATCGTACCTCTGGTGCCATCGTATGCTTTCTCATTATGGAGGGTTCCCGTAGTGTTGATTTCTTGCATCCTCTCTTTAGGTGCATCGAGATCTCGATTAAGTGGTTTGTGTTTTGACACTATCACTTTAAGTTCTAAAGGTAATTTTTAAACCTCTTCAAAGGTATTTGGGAATATTCTAATAAAGGGACCTAAATTTTTTTTAAGCTAAGTTTATATCTTCCTCCTTGGCCGACCAAGCTCCATGCATGCCTTGGTTTTAATAGCTATTAAATGGAAAAATCCATGCATGCACCCACCAACCTACCATTCTTTATGCTTGGCGTTAGGGAGAAGCTTGTCCCTGGTGCTAAATTTAATTCTTTAATTTCTTGTTGGAAAGTGAAGGGTGGATGAGTACCTGTCATCATTAATTGCTTTTATGAAGGCACCTCACCATATACTTCTCCTTACTAGCCGTCGATTTTTAAAATTGGTTCATCAAAGAATCTACTTTTTTTTACCCTATTCTTACCCGATTCGCGGCCACGTGAGATTGGAGGGGATTTTGTTGGGTTTTGTGGAATGGAATTGAAGCACCCAAAAATGCGAGTTCACGATTGTTTTGGCCAGCCACCTTCGCCTTCTTCTCCTACCTGTGCCTTCAAGGGGGAACCTAGAGTGATGTCTTAGCACTTAGAAAATAGAGGAGAAGGGAACACATATTTTTTTCAATCCTTGCTAGAAGTATACAACTTGTGGAAGAATAAAAATAGGAATGATAAGCTACCTTGGCCATAATATGCTAAAATCTAACAATATCATGAAATGAATCTTGTTTGTTTTTCTGATTTGGATTTTTAAGTGACAATTTGTGGTATATGTTCACTCATTTGTTACAATGTTTTTTTATCCTCACTTATTCTCTAGTTTTGGGTCATATGATTGCCTTGGATGCATAATATTCGAGAAATCTTATTGGGTAAATGTTGTTTTGAAGATCTCTTTTGGGCTTAGTCACCTTTTGGGAAATCTCTCATTCTCCTTGAAATCACCTTTGTTATAATAGTTAAAAAAAAAAGGAGAAAGATTTTGCTAAATACAATGGTGAGTGGATTCAATTTATTATGGTTTTTGGTGAATACTTAAGTATTGCGGAGAGCTATGTTTCATCCCCTTCCGAGTTTAAGATTTTTATGTCATCTTTACATATATCCAAATATGCATATTTTCTTCCCTTGGCTATGAATCCTGGTTCCTCCTACTGAATTGGGGTTTATAAAAATTCATGGGTATATTGGTGTGCATGAGTTTAAGTGATTTTATAAATGGCATATTCTTAAAATCCCTCGGTGTTTTTAAGATGTGCTCATTCCTTTGGTCAAAGCTAGGTATAGTTGGATGTGGTTATGCTTCGGGCTTATGGGATGTGGGTGCTAGGTTGGAGTAAAAATGGATTAAGACATTATTTATATGCCCCCTTTCAGTCAATCCCGAACAACATAGCAATTAGTTATGAGAGCATATTTTTTTGGTTTCTCTAACACATTATTATTAAAGGAAAATCCTGGTTCTAATAGATCCACATCGTGTTTGTTATTTTGAGCTTTTGAAAAAAAAACAAAAAAAGGAACTAAGTTGATCGTGGTATTAAAATGTGAGATAAACATTAAATTTTTAGGTCCTTTGGTTTTCTTAAGGTAAAATGTATATTCTTATCTCATCGACCTTCCTTTGTGATGAATGTTACATGGCAGATTTTTAGTCATGAATACTATGGGCTCTTTTATAGGGGTTTGACCCTCGTGTATGTTTGAAGATATCACCCAATATTTGAAATCATGCTCTTTTTCATTCTCGAAAGTTAGAATATTGTTAGAATATTTTGAAGGGCTGTTTTAATATATATATATATATATATATATATATATATATATATATATGAATACATTGATTGCTTATGTTAGAAATTTGTTAAAATTATTAATGACATTTGGGGTGGTTTCTATTATATTATTTAGATATGTTGTCAATTATGATGGGGATTGTTGTTAGATTAATGTTTTTGGTGACTCATCTAAATACATTTAAAGAGTGCTTTTGATTATGGTAACAAGTTTCACTTTAAAATATCTTGTAAGGCGGAGGTGGTGAAACTTCTTGTTTAGATCGAAACTATATATTGTTTTAAGGAGGGTTACGAACATTTAATGCTATGAACCCTACAAGGATGTTTTAAAGACAATTTTCTAAAATGGACTTGGGTAGTTAGGAGGCTTTCCACTGTCTCATGCTTTGATAAATGAAGTAACTTGGCTGCTTGGAAATGCCCATTTCAGATTTTGTTCGATATCATTCTTCTCTTATAATTATCATTTTGGAGCCTCTTTTCCGATAAGAAAATATAGTTTGTGGGTTTGAATATCAGATTTCAAATCCTTTCATCATGTGATGGGATTCCATTTTTACACATGATTGTTTGTTTCTACATTTTAGGCCAATGGCTCCCTCTTGGAAGGATTGTTAAACTATTGTTATTTTGTGTCAATGATCATAACTGCTGTATTGGACTTCTCAAAGAATATAGATTGATGGATTGAGTATTAGATTTCAATCATGTAAACTTAGGATTACTGAGATTGAAATCATAATACTCTCGACCTTTCTTTCTAACTTATAAGGTCTATGGTATCACCCTAATTAGTTGAGATATTGTTCATAATTGAAATATATGGCTTCCTTCTTAGTTGGCTTGGAGAAAAGTTTTATATTGTTTTTAAGAAGTTGATTAGTGATTAGAGCTTCGATCCATTTCTTGCAATCAAAATGTTTCCTTTAATGATATTATTAAATAATAGCATATTGTTTTTATGTGTAGTCTTATTATCATGCTTAGTTCTCACGAACTAACTCATGTTAATGAATGTGCGAGATGGATTTGCGAGGAGATGGGGAAATAATGATAGAAATTTTCTTGATTTAACTTATAAAGTTCTTTTGTACGAATGTTTTATGTGTTGTAAGACTTTGGAATGGTTTTTGAGGAAATTTTAGAAGGGGTTCAATGATTTAGTAATCCATTTTGTGTTATAAAGTTGTTTTATTTAGATGAAACTAAAACTTGTAAATACTATTGTGAAGGATGTAAATTGATCATTGCATTGTTTGAGTGGTTTTAATGTATTTTAGAAACCTTGAAAATAGTATAGCATTGCTTGATCAGTTTTGTTACCTTCTTGCTCCCTAGTCAAAGTTTAACATAAGCTTTTGTCGCTTTGGTTCATGTGTCTTGTCGGATAGAAATGATGTAACCATGTTTTTTTATTTAGACAATGGTAAAATGTTCCTTCGAGTGATAAATTTGAGTAATAAACCATTCTAGATTAGGAAAATAAGGTAATGATAGGCCTAATAAGATGTTATTACAATCCTTATAATGGTTTTAAAAATATATACGTATAATTATATACAATGTTATAAACAAGTTGATGAAGTAAAGAGTTCTTAAGTGGGATAAAGGAAACTATCGTCTTGTGTCAAAAAAATAAAAATATACCTTATTACTCTCAACCTATGTTGGTAGTTTCACCTTTTGAGTTTTGGGATGCAAATTATATTAAGTTGTAAATTAATGTAAGGTAAATTGAAAAGTTAACAAAGTCATGCTAAATGGGGTAATTGGTCAAGAAAACATCACAAACTAACTTATCAAGTTATAAACTCTGAATTGTAATCATTAAAAATTTATTTTATTCTTACACTTAATTGCACCTCCTAGGTCATCCAAATAATATCCATGGTGGTGTGGTTTTCATATCCGGTATGCTTGTTATCATCGTCATAAACCCATAAAAACAAGGATTACCTAGTTTACCTTATCCTGACACATATTGTTCCCCCTTGGTTTGATTGTTGGGTGTGCATTATGGATGATTCCTTCTTCTAGGGTAGTGTCCTCAGAAAACCAACCTCTTTCATATTATAAAAACCTCTTGGACTGAACTCTTGTTGTTTTGCTAAGATTGCCAACTAATCTGAATGTCACCTTAAGAGTTGGAATCACTTTTAAATCCGTTACCCATTTTGGTCACCAATTGGATTTATGGATCATTTCTTGTGTTATTGGTGTACCATTATCAAACTTTGAGTGGTGGTAAGTTATAGGATTGTAACCTCTTTCAAAGTGTGCCGGGAGAAGAGTGTGTTGGGTTGTTCCTTGGTAATGCATAATCTTTTCCATGGTGATTAAAAGGATCCTTGTTGTGTTGCCTCTATGGAAAATTGAACACGTTCTTTCTTGTATTGTGTGTTAACACTTCGATATAGTTTGAGAGCCTAATTATTTTTTCCTTTTACCCCTTCCATACTAATTTAATCCCTTGTGAGCATGGGAAGTAAAACCCCTTTAAAAAAAGAGGGTGAGCTTCACCTCATTTAGAGTTAACTCTTTTCACATTACATAACAAAGGTTGTTATATGTTAGGATGTTTTCCCTTAGGAGTGAAGAGGATATGTATTAGCCTTGTGGAAACTATATACCCCTTCTTTTAATTAAATAAATTAAACAAATAATTATCATATTAGAGACGACCATAAGCTAATTACCCTATAATATAAAAAAAGGAAGAAATTTAGGTTTATAAGAAGAATTGTTTGAGTCACACATAAATCTTCTATAATGTATGTTAGAAAGATGTTTTAGTAGATAAGTAACCTCAAAGGATTTTACCTTTGTGGGATTCCCTAATTTTAATTGTGTCTTTTTCTTAGACTATTATGTGATACCTTGTCAAAAGGGAAAGTGTATTGTTCGTGATAAGGTCGTACGTTCCCTTGTGCCTCGGTGATCAATGTTTTGTCAAGCCTATTAAAAGTTGGTGGGTGACATTATGATCACATGTAGTGTTGTATAAACCTGAAACAAGTGACAAAAATTTAACTGTCATATTTTCATGTGTGTGTCTGTGTTTCTAAGTGGGCGTTACACTTGGTATCAGAGCGGAGGTTCATGCTCTCGAACCTATGGGACATATTCGAGTTGTGATGGTGATGGATAGTGGAAGAGTGATGTGATATAAGAGTGATGTGGACTATTTCATAATTTTGATATTGTGAGTGCACATGTTGTGTATATCACTTAGTGCATAATTGTTTGCATGTTGATGTGTTGGAGATGAGAGTATTCTTTCTCCTTTTAATGAATTCAATGAGATTTCGAGTGTGATGTATTGTCTTTTTGTGTGTATGAAAGGAATGTTATTGTGGATTGTGGATTGTTGGAGCTTTTGGCATTATGTGATATGAAGGTGTATTGATTGCATGACAAAATTGGTGTAAAGTGAATTTGATTATATTGTGATGTCATCATCATGTTGTGAAGAAATGTGTATGTCACCATGTCGTATTGGAATTGACTGTAGGTTGTTATTGTGCTCATCATAAGTATAACTTGTGTAATATGTAATGGTATATGTCATGATTTAGGGACATATGGTGAGTATATGATCCCTATCGTAAAGTGATTGCACTTTGGGTGCAACATGTGGTAATGTGGTGTGTGGTAAACTGTGAAATTTATGTATGTTATATACCATGTATTGGTGCCATGTATAAGATGCTATGGTAAGGTGTGTGGACCACCATTATGTTAGTGATGTAGTTGCATGTTATGTTGTGAACCTTATGCTAACCAACTCTGAGGGAAATTGGTAAAAGTGTATGTCTAGAGTGAGGGAATGTGTACCATGGGCTAGTAACTCAAGCTGACATTAGGCTCAATAGATGACAAACTTTGCTCCTCTTTTTCTCTCTCCTTGTGGTTGTTTTATGGATGCAACCTAAGTGTAGCTATGATTGTGTTTAGCCTTGTCGAAGTGGTGGCAGGATGATTTAGATAGAGATGATGATAGTTTTACTATTGATATGTTATTTTACGAGCTGAGGCTCGATGTTTTGAGTGCCAGCAACTCATTGAGTACCCCTTGGTGGCAGATAAGGTCACATAGTCATCATAATGTGCTATTATTATATGTGTATTTTATTTGTAAATTGAACTTTTTTATTTTATTTCTGCAAGGACCAACAATTTTCTTGATTGCCATGTTTTATATTTTGGGCATTTCCTTGGTTTGTGGTACTAACATGCAGATTTTTGCACTAACTATGGCTATTTGGCCAATTATTTTGCTTGGATTTGGAACTTCATTTAAAATTTTAAAAATTTACCACCTTGCCCAAGGCCTGTACTTTTCCACTTGGCATTTGAATAGGATTGTTATGCTAGTTCTATTGTCATGATGTATGGAATAGGGTCATGGGATGCACCATAGAATGGTTAGACCTATAGACCCACTTCATTGTATGGGGTATGCCCCAAGGAGTTACTGAGATAACTAGCGGGTTTTCGAAATATGAGTTATTATGTCACTTTGGTTAGGGGTGTATGGACTCTAGGTGCCTAGCGCCATAGCATGCGAAAATGGCCTCTTTGGGCAGAGAAAAGGAAAAAAAATTATTTATTATGACTACTTGAGGGAGACATAAGAGATTTGTGTGTGTGTGTGTGATTGATGCTTCGGGAGGTATGCGAGTTGTTATGATGTGTTGGTTATGATTTTGTGATGTATGTGTTACTCTTGTTAGTTGGATATGTTTTTGGTATTGTAGATATGGTGTTGATGCCCTTGTTGACACTATGTACATGTAGCTATTGTACTAAGTTGTGTGAAATCTTCATCCGTGAAATTATGGGAATTTTAGGTTCGTATAATACACTTATGTTTGAGTATATACACACACACACACACACACACACACACATTGATGGCTTATGTCTAAAGATTTTTAAAATTATTAATGACATTTGGGGTGTTTTCTTTTATATTATATAGATACGTTGTCGATTATGATGGGGATTTTGTTAGAATAATGGATTTTGGTGACTCATCTAAATGCATTTTAAGAGTGGTTTTGATTATGGTAACAAGTGTTACTTTAAAATATCTTGTAAGGAGGAGGTGGTAAACTTCTTGTTTAGACCGAAACTATAGATTGTTTTAAGGAGGGTTACAAACCCATAATGCTATGAAACTTGGAAGGATGTTTTAATGATAATTTCCTTAAATGGAATTTGGTAGTTAGGAGGATTTTTTTGTCTTGTGCTTTGATATATCAAGTAACTTGGCTTCTTGGCAATGCCCATTTTGGATTTTGTTAGCTATCATTCTTCTCTTATCATTATCCTTGTGGAGTCTCTTTTCGATGAGAAAATATAGTTTTGGGTTTGAATATCAGATTTCAACTCCTTTCATCATGTGATGGGATTCCATTTTTACACACGATTGTTTGTTTCTATATTTTAGGCCAATGGCCTCCTCTTGAAAGGATTGTTAAACTATTGTTGTTTTGTGTCAATGATCATAACTTCTCTATTGGAATTCTCAAAGAATATAGATTGATGGATTGAGTATTATATTTCAATCACGTAATCTTAGGATTACATGATTGAAATCCCAATACTCTCCACCTTTTTTTCCTAACTTATAAGGCCTACGGTCGTACCCTAATTAGTTGAGATATTGTTCATAATCTGAAATATATGGTTTCCTTCTTAGTTGGCTTAGATAAAAGTTTTATCTTGTTTTTAAGAAGTTTATTGGTGATTAGAGCTTTGATCCATTTCTTGAAATTAAAATGTTTCCTTTAATGATATTATTAAATAATATCATATTGTTGTTATGTGTAGTCTTATTATCATGCTTAGTTCTCGAACTAACTCATGTTAATGAATGTGCGAGATGGATTTGCGAGTAGATGGGGAAATAATGATAGAAAGTTTCTTCGTTTACTTATATAGTTCTTTTGTACGAATGTTTTATGTGTTGTAAGAATTTGGAATGGTTTTTGAGGAAATTTTAGAAGGGGCTCAATGATTTAGTAATCCGTTTTGTGTGTTGTAATGTTGTCATAACCATCTGAAACTAAAACTTGTAAATACTATTGTGAAGGATGTAAATTGATCACCACATTATTTGAGTGGTTTTAATGTATTTTAGAAACATTGAAAATAGTATAGGGTTGCTTGATAAATTTTTTTACCTTCTTGTTCCCTAGTCAAAGTTCAATAGAAGCTTTTGTCAATTTGGTTTGTGTGTCGTGTCCTATAGAAATGATGTAACCATGTTTAGTTTATTTGGGAAATGGTAAAATTTTCCTTCGAGTGATAAATTTGAGTAGTAAACCCTTCTAGAGTAGGGAAATAATGTAATGCTAGGCATAATAGGATGTTGTTACAATCCTTATAATGGTTTTTAAAAATATATACATATAATTATATACAATGTTATAAACAAGTTGATGAAGTAAAGAGTTCTTAAGTGGGATAAAGGAAACTATCATCTTGAGTAAAAAAATAAAAATATACCTTACTACTCTCAACCTATGTTGGGATTTTCACCTTCTGAGTTTTGGGATGTAAATTATATTAAGTTGTAAATTAATGTAAGGTAAACTTAAAATTTAACGAAGTCATGCTAAATGGGGTAATTGGTCAAGAAAACATCACAAACTAACTTATCAAGTAATAAACTCGAATTGTAATGATTAAATTTTTATTTTATTCTTACAATCAATTGCACCTCCTAGATTATGCAAATAAGAGACAATTTGGTGTGGTTTTCATAGCTGGTATGATTGTTATCATCGTCGTAAACCTATAAAAATAGGGACGACCTAGTTTACCCTATCTTGACTCATATTTTTCCCTCTTGTTTTGATTGTTGGGTGTGCATTATGGATGATGGCTTCTTCTAGGGTAGAGTCCTCAGAAAACCAACCTCTTTGATATTATAAAAACCTCTTGGATAAAAATCTTGTTGTTTTTGCTAAGACCGCCAACTAATCCACGAATGTCACCTTAAGATTTGGAATCAGTTTTAAATCCGTTACCCATTTTGGTCACCAATTGGATTTATGGATCATTTCTTGTGTTACTAGTGAACCATTATCAAACTTTGAGTGGTGGTAAGTTGTAGGATTGTAACCTCTTTCAGTGTGCCGGAGAAGAGTGTGTTAGGTTGTTCCTTGGTAATGCATAATCTTTTCCGTGGTGATTAAAAGGATCCTTGTTGTGTTACTCTATGGAAAATTGAACAAGTTCTTTCTTGTATTGTGTTAACACTTTTGCTGTAGCTTGAGAGCCTAATTCTTTTTTCCTTTTACCCCTTCCATACTAATTCAATCTCTTGTGAGCATGGGAAGTAAAACCCTTTTAAAAAAAAGAGGATGAGCTTCACCTCATTTAGACTTAACCCTTTTTATGTTGCGTAAAAAGGTTATTATACATTAGGATGTTTTCCTTAGGAGTGAAGAGGACATATATTAGCCTTTTGGAAATTGAATACCCCTTATTTTTATTAAACAAATTAAACAAATAATAGTCATATTAGAGATGACCTTAAGTTAATTACCCTATAGTATAAAAGGAAGAAATTTAGCTTTGTAAGAAGAATTGTTCGAGTCACAAATAAATCTTCTATAATGTATGTTTGAAAGATATTTTAGTAGATAAGTAACCTCAAAGGATTTTACACTTTGTGGGATGTCCCTAACTGTAATTTTGGGAAAACAAACCTTTATCATAAGAACAAGAGAATTAGGAACTTTGTATGTAATTGGAAATATGGAATTTAATTATGTAAGTTGTGGAGACTGTCATAAGGGATAAAGAGAAAACTTAAATGGTCGAACAATAAGTTGAATGTGAAATGAATTGCATAATCTGTATGTGGAAAATGGATAAAATCATTCTTGTATAAAAATGTTCTGGAATGTTAATCATAACTAAGATGCACTTAAAGAAATGATGTGTTTTGGGTTTTCCAATCCTTGAGTCCTTTGCTTGTGGTTGGGTTATTTCTAGCATTCAGTCATTGGGGAAAGTGTGGCATAGACTTGTATATGGGGTTGTATTGTGTCTATGTAAGTCGATGACTTATGTAAGTGTACTATGCATTTTTGAGTTTACGTATTTGGAGCCGTTGAGGTGTTGTGTAGTAGAAATGTAAGTAAAAAAAGTTATCTTAGTATTTTATTGTTATATTTCCGTGTGTAAAATGTGCGCATTATAGATGACCTAGTTTACCCTATCCCGACACATATTGTTCCCTCTTGCTTTGATTGTTAGGTGTGAATTATGGATGATGCCTTCCTCTAGGGTAGTGTCCTCAGAAAACCAACCTCTTTGATATTATAAAAACCTCTTGGACTGAACTCCTATTGTTTTTTCCTGAAACCGCCAACTAATCTGAATGTCACCTTAAGAGTTGGAATCACTTTTAAACCCGTTACCCATTTTGGTCACCAATTGGATTTATGGATCATTGTTTGTGTTACTGGTGAACCATTATCAAACCTTGAGTGGTGGTAAGTTGTAGGATTGTAACCTCTTTCAAAGTGTGCTAGGCGAAAAGTGTGTTAGGTTTTCCTTGGTAAAGCATAATCCTTTTAGTGGTAATTAAAAGGATCCTTATTGTGTTGCCTCTATGGAAAATTGAACAAGTTCTTTCTTGTATTGTGTGTTAACACTTGCTATAGTCTAAGAGCCTAATTAATTTTTCCTTTAACCCCTTCCATACTAATTCAATCTCTTGTGAGCATGGGAAGTAAAACCCCTTTTAAAAAAGTGGGTGAGCTTCACCTCATTTAGACTTAACCCTTTTTCTATTGTGTAACAGAGGTTGTTTTACATTAGGATGGTTTCCCTTAGGAGTGAAGAGGATATGTATTATCCTTGTGAAAATTGAATACCCATTACTTTAATTAAATGAATTAAACAAATAATTATCATATTAGAGATGACCTTAAGATAATTACCCTATAGTATAAAAGGAGGAAATTTAGCTTTGTAAGTAGAATTATTTGAGTCAAAAATAAATCTTCTATAATATATGTTTGAAATATGTTTTAGTAGATAAGTAACCTCAAAGTATTTTACAATGTGGAATGCCCCTAATTGTAAGTGCATCTTGTGCTTGGACTGTTATGTGATACCTGTCAAAAAGGAAAGTGAATTGTTTGATATAGGGTCATACACGTTTCCCTTGTGCCTCAACCGATAATGTTTTGTCAAGCCTATTAAGAGTCTATTTGTGCCATTGTGATCACTTGTAGTATTGTATAAACCTCAAACAATTCAAAAAAAAAAAAATTAATTATCGTATTGTCATGTGTGTGTGTTTTTCTAAGTGGGCGTTACAAAATATTGTGGGGGTAATGTTATCTCTTGAAAGTGCACCCTATAGAGAGATGGCTGCGAGGTTTTAAAGCTTACACAAATGATCTCTCTCTCTTTCGTAGATATAATGGAAACACCTCAGGTCTGTGGGTATACCTATTTTGAGGTGAGTCTCCGGTATCAAGGCCGGTTCCTTGTTGGTGTATACTAAACTACTTTCTGGGAGTTTTAGGGTAAAAGATGATTGTAAAAATGATTAAAACTAAGGTGATACACCAAATTTGTATGAGGGCTTTGATTGAGTATATGCACAACTGATCTGGGAAGGATTCTTGATGCATGAACCAATAGTTTTTTTGTAGGATATCTAAAGGAAAAACACTTGATTATACTGAGGGAGTATCACAACAATACTAATAAGTTAACATGCACATTAAAATTTAAGTAGAAAAGACTAAAAATTACAGCAGGGTAAGGTGGTTGATCAGGGAATTTGCATTCACAAGATTGATATAACATACACAAGACCGCAAAATAAATTGAAAGGTAAAGAACTCTTCTCACTCGGAGGGCAAAACTAACAAAATTTTCTTGGTACTCATATATCCGAAAAGTCCTCTCCGAATCCCCCTTTGTGCTTTGAAGGCACACATATATATAGCAAAATAAATTTCCCACTCTTCCTAAAAATAGACTAAGGCTGTACTCACCCATGCATCTAATTTTATCCTTTATTTATTATTAAATAAAGGGATAAAATAATAAAAACTAGAGTATGTAATTAAAAATAGGCATTAATAGCCTTATTTACAATGCAATCAAAGCTGAAGTTGATGTTTCTATTTTTAAGAAAATAATGGGTGAATAATTTGCTAATAATAATAAAACTACTTGCTAGGCAAGTCTCACTCCTTAGCATGCAAATTCATCTTCTTCTTTGTTCTTGTCTTCTTGTGAAGCATGTAAAAATAAACTCCCTGTGCTAGCTCCATGTGGGGACCACCCTTTGATATATGGATTTTCCTTTATTTGAGTTTGGCCACCTTGTGGACTTAGCAAATTATTGTGTTTGAAATAATATAAGGGGCACTTTGCTTTAAAAGAGGGGCACCATATTACATTCGGCCACCTTGTGGACTTGGCACATCACTATGAGACCTGCCACCTTTGCATTGTTTACTACCATGCATAGTTGTCGACACTTGATTTATTTGATACGTTGCATGGTTTATATTTTAAAGTTTCACCTTTTTGGTGATCATTGGCAATATAATGTTGATCGGTCCCTTTTGGTCATTTGATTGTATACACTATATTACAGACTTTGGAAGTCAATGCAATGATTTTCGTATTGACACGTGGGCTGGCCCCTTCTCCATGGTGACTCAACCCTTGGGAAATATTGTCGGTGGCATTTGTAACTAACCCCTGATCAAAAGAGAGTAACTCGGGTCTATGTGGAAGTTGGTGATCATCCTGGGACGTCGATCTCTATACCTTTTCCATGGTGACCATCGATCTGTAACCTGTGGTTAGGGTTTTAAAGCCAAAAATTAATGTGGTCGGTGGGAGGCTAGCCGTGGTTATTCTTTGATCTCTGAGCTCGTTTCTTAGACCATTGATCCGTTGTACTTGGTGAATTTGAGCCGTTGATTCTTGACCCTTGATTAGGATTAGGTTAAGCCAAAGTTGTGGTGGGTGAGTTAAAACACTCGAACTCGTCCATTTTTCTCACTTTGCATCTGGTTTGCGGGTGAAGCCCTGGTAATTTTTTTGTGGCCACCATGGTTAAAGCTTTTGAAGCTCGGATCAGCCAATTTTTCTCACTTCTTTGCCTTCGAGCATCTATATAATTTGTGAGGTCTTTGATTTCTCGGTCCCGAGCCTTCAAGATGAAACATTGTAGAAATGGCCACATCTTTCTTATGAACCTTGAGCTCGGATTTCACTGTATCCTGGAGCTCCTTCTCTACAGAACTCTCTGTCATATTAGGTTTCATGGTCGGCACTTTTGGTTCTTTAAGCTTTATCTGGTTTATATTTTCTATGCGACATCCATGAGAGCTCGACATTGATATTTTTTTGTCGTTTTGGGATTTGGGTGCTCAGCTTATGTGGGGGAATCATACGTTTGACTTCCTTGAGTTTTTGTGGTCATGATTTGGTCATTCTCGAGATTTTACAATCTGACTTTCTGTACTCTCGGAACTCTGTGAGATTTTTCAAAAATGGCCGCCATCAATCTATTCGAGATCAAATATTTTAGGTTTGTTTGTTTGTACATTTGAGTGTTTCCGATATCTGCATGAGTTGTTCTTTATTCTCTGGATACTTGTGTTGTTTCTTGACCTCCAAGAAATATTAATAATCAGTTATTTCTTTGTATTTCCTGTGTTTTCATGGCTCGACCTTGGTCATTTGAGTTGAAACTCTTTTCTAAGCTTCCCTTACCTCCTCTGCAACTCAAGGATTTGAAGAAAACAATTCGAAACAGTAAGTTTCTTGATCATTTTTTAAAATGGGTTTTTCGTAAAACTTTTGGAAAGAAAGCAATGCCATAGTTTGTGAAATATTTGACATCTTTCTCCAAATCTTCAAATCTCCTTTGTTAGGTATTGCAATATTTGAATGGTTTCTATTCGAATGATGAATATAAGGCTTCATTTGAAGGGTTTTTCTATTCATACATTCTTTTCTTTGATAGTCGCTCCACCTAGTCTTCTCTGAGATTTCTTTGCTTGAACCTCTATGGCCATGTGGGTTTGTCACCATTGCATGATTGCGGGGTTTTGATATGGATTTCTTCTCATTTTATAATTTTGAGCTATTTCGTGATCACTAATTGTAGGTCTTGGAAGCTTGATTGTTAGGATCTATACTCTAAATTTGATCATAGCTGGAAGTTTTTCCTTTTTTGAATATATAGGCTGCGCAGTTGTTTCTCGAATATCTGTATCTCTATTTTTTTCGTAGCTCTGGATTTGTTCTAATGATGAAATTTTTTTTTCTTTATCATTCGAATGGAACAGTGGTCTTGAATTTGATATCTTCTTTTAATTATCACATTACCTGTTCCTTGTGAATCCTCAACTCAGAAACTAGTTTTCCATCATCCTGGGACTGCAATATATAGTTATTTTGAAGAAAATAAGGTGTTATCTTGCTCGAAACTATATCTGTATGTTTGATTCTCTGCAACTCTTTGACTTGGATATGAGGGCCATTTGTATGGTTATTTACCTTGTATCCTAAAGATGATGATCTGATGCACAATTTAACCTTTCTACTCCAAGTATGATCTTGTCCTCGAATAGGTAATGATGTTCTACATGCTTGCCTTATTTTTCTTATCGAGTATGAATTTTTTTACCTATTTGAATTATTGGTGTACAAACTGATTTGATGCTTTCTTTTGAATTGACCGTAATCTTTGTATTCTTTTATTTCAAGTTTCAGATTATACTCTTTGATATCTGCATTAATTTAAGCAATTCTTGATCTATTTTGATGTCACTATTAGGCACAAGCCTTGATTCAAATACTTTACTCTATTACTTTCACTACATTTCTTTGATTTTAGTTTGATATAGATGCATGTTGAAAAGTTGTAAATGTTGGAGTATTTTATATGGTAAGCCCTCAAAATTTTTTCTAGAATTATCTCTCTTTCAAAACATTTTCAACCTGGACATGTTCCTTGCTTGCAAGTATCCCCTCTATTCTAAAATTTGAGCTCATGAAGATTTCTATCTTGATCGGTCTTATATAGCTACTATATGATGATCATTCATGCACTTTGTGTCTTATTTAGCTTACTTCAAACTGTTCCTGTATCTACTTTTAATGTCATCATGAGATAGATTTTTTGTTCACCTGTAGTGGCTTCTGCTTATGTTGTAGATGAGTACTACCTTGCTCGAATGAATGTACTTCATTGATATTATAGTAATTTTGTGCTCTCATATCTACTTTATTTTGAAAACTGCAACTTAGAAAAGCTGAAATTTGTAAGATTATCTTGGAATTTCAATTCCCTTCAGTTATTTAAGTTATAAAGAATTCTTTTCTGCATAATATATTGTATTTCCTTTCATTACAACTTTGATATGTATGCTGAAAAATCTGAAATGTTGATTTTATAAGGTGAAGCCCTATCAAAATTTTCCAGAATATTCTCTCTCATCCTATTTCAGTTGTAATCCTTTTTTGCTCTTAGCTTCAGCTTGTTGAAATTTGATTCTCCCTCTTCTTTGCAAACTGAAAAAGAATACTTCTATCTTCCATTCTCTCTTCTGAGCTCTAACTTCTTCCATTTGCAGAATGTTTAATGAAATTTGAGTTGCACTTTGTGTTTCTTTGATGATGTACTTATGACTTATTTCTTTCTTTCTTTGGTCGCAACTGACACCTACACACTTAGAAAACAATTAGGAAATATTTAGGCTTTTTGGCCTCTCTTATGTCCATGTTTTCTTCTTTCTTTTCACTTTCTTCTTTCTGAGTGATTAAAGCATGCATGTAGTTTGTCCTTCAAGTAGAATACATCTCTGTTTAGGGGAAGATTCATATGCATGAAGTAGGATAGTGTAGGAATATGGTTTGATCCATGAGCTCATAACTGATGGTTGATTTATTTTTTCTTTTTAGGTACCATGATTTGAGGATGAAGGAGCTGGCTAGGAGATGCTCTACACAAGGAAGAATACACAAGGCAATGATGGGTTCACCCTCATACTCCTTTTCTTTCTCCTTCATGCATGTGTATCTTTCTTTTAGTAGTTGTACTTTACTTTTCAGTTACATCCCATGGCTTGTGTGGGAAACATTTGACTCTCCTTGTGAATAAAACATTGAATTCTATAAATGAGTTGTATATCTCTTTCTACATTTCTACTTTCTGTATGGATTGTATAATGAACTAAACAACTCAGTAACATAATTGAATATCTTAATCATAAAGGAAAGAATATTGAATAGAACTTGTAACATTCAAATAATGAACTCGATTTCTTGTGATCTCGCACTTATGTTTGCTGTCCCAAAATTTACACTTCACCTATTCTCGCAATTGGATGTCCTCATCAAGACAACACAAGCTGTCCTTTGGGGATTGTGTTCTTTTTTCGAGGATGATCATGAAATTGCGAGACTATGTGATCGATTACGTTTTGTAACAACACACATACTTACAGATTTCATGTACAATCTTTTAAAATAAATAATCAATTATGACATAATTTGATGTGATCTCCCCTAGCTTAGGTATACTTCATCTATTCTATCTATCATAAAAACTTTCAATTTGCCCATTTTTACACAAGTGCAAAAATTTCCAACATTTTTGGCGATCCTACGGGGAAAGCTACTGCTAGCTTAGATACCAATGCCTTGCTCTTGTCCATTGGGCATGGAGTCTAAAGCATATAACCAAAATATGCCTTTCTAAAAGGTCCAACCCTTCCAAAATAAACTAAAGTTTGGGAAAGGATCAGTAAACCAGATCACATGCACGAATGCACTTATTGAATTGAAAAACAATGCAATGTGCAGAAACTACACTTATTGAAGGGAAATCCTACTCTAACAATCATTGTAATATTTTCAATAACAGTGTTTGAGAAACATACCATTCACAGAATGGGAAGTTCCTCTCCATTCAGCTTGAAAGTTGAAAAGCATTGTGTTCCTTACAAGATAAAATCATGTAAGGGCCACTCCAGAGTGTATCAAACTTTGAGTGTCTTCCTGGCTTTGCACGATCAACATCCCACTTTAACACAATATCTCCTTCATTGAAGACTCTAAATTTGGATTTCTTGTCAAAAGTCTTCTTGATTTGTTTCTAATTCTTTTCCATATTTAAATGAGCTTGATCTCTTAGCTCTTGCAATTCCATTAACTCTGCATAATGAACCTACAATGGTTCATTCTCAAGTAGCTCCATTTGATGCAGCAAATCTAATGCGGGTAACTCAACTGAAATAGGAATTCTTGCTTCTTTTCCATACACAAGCTTGTATGGTGAATTGCCAACTGATCTTTTAGGAGTCACTCTGTCAGCCCAAAGTGTGGAATTCAACATCAAATGCCAAGCTCTTTGATTATCCTTGAGTGTTCTTCTGATGATTCTTAACAAATTCTTGTTAGTACTTTTAGCTAAGCCATTACCTTGTGGGTAATAATTAGATGAAGAACTCAGATATATTCCATGTTTTACATCCCAATCTGTTACCTTTGCACCGAGGAATACTAAAGCATTATCTGATATGATCGTTGCTGGAACACCAAATCTGTAAACTATGCCTTCATAAAAGGATAGTATCGAAGCTTCGTTAGCATCTTTCAAGGATATTACTTCATTCCATCATGTAAAATAATTGTAGCAGTTAAGATCCACTTATGCCATTGTGAAAAGGCGGGTTTAACATGCCAATAAAATCAAGATCCCACTGCATAAAAGGTTGATAAGATGAAATAGGATGCAAAGGAAGAAGCAAGACATTATTTTCCAACAAAGAAAGCACATTTCTTACACTTTCTAATCCATTCAAAATAGTCTTTGAATATGCTAGGCCAATAGTAACCTGCTTTCATAATTTTTAAAGTTGTAGTACGTGTTGAGAAGTGACCTCCTACAGGTCCTTCATGGAATTTTGATAATATTTTCTGAATTTTATCATAATCAACACATCACAACAAGATCCCATTTATATCCCTTTTGAACAACACACCATCAACAAAAAGATAAGGAATAGCTTGTAATCTGAAATATCTTCATTTATTCTTATCCATACCTTTTAGATAGGTGCCATGCTATAAGTAGTTAACCAAATCAGTCATCCACCTTGATTCTTAGATCTCTTGAGCAGGTTTAGGTTGCTGATTCTCTGGTTGGATCATGATAGTTGATTATTGATACGTAATTTCAGCATGTTGTTGTTCGAATCTTTGGGTTTTGCAGACTTGCTTTGTTTTTCCATATCAATAATTAGATGTTCACATAAACCTTTACCTCGAACCTTCTTAGTAACCTAGATATCAACATCATATTCCATAACCTTCGTTATCCAGCCTACTCTTTTCTCATTCAATTATTTATTTAAAAGGAAAGCTTTCACACTTGGATGAGAAACAAGAACGTGAATTTTATTGTTTGAAAACATGTACTTAAAATTCTTTAGTCCTTTGACTACTAAAAGTACTTGTTTTTAAAGAAATGTGTACCTTATTTCGTAATCATGCAAACTCTATCCAAAGAAAGCAATTGGCTGCTCAATATTTTCATCATTAACCTGAGTCAAAATAGTTGAGATTGTTTCAACTCCTGCAAGTGCATACATTGTAAAATATTTATCAAAATTTTGGTTTACAAGAGTAGGAGCCTGAGAGATAGCTGATTTTATTGCTTCAAAACCTTCCCTTCCTTCGCTGGTCCAAGAGAAAGTTTTCTCTTTCTTTAACATAGTTATTAACGGTTTAACCAATGCTGTGAAATCTGGAACAAATCTTCTAACAAAGTTGATTTTTCCAAGAAAACTTTACAATGCCTTCTTATGATGAGGTAATGATAGCTATGATATAGCTTCGATTCTAGAAAGGATCAATTGCTAAACCTTGCTTAGAAAAAACATGGCCAAGTAATTTACCTTGATGTCTGAAAAAAAGAGACTTTGGATTCAAAGATATTCCAAACTACTGCATAGCTGAAAATTCTGCCTTAAATGCATGAGATGTTCTTCTGGATTCTTTGAGAACATGGTAATATCATCCAAATAAACAAGAATACATTTATTTAACAAGCTCCAAAATCCATGTCCATTGCACGTTGAAACGTTGCTCGACATTTGAAAGACTAAAAGGCATTCTTTTGTAAGCATAGGTACCCCACTTGGTAGTAAAAGCTATTTTGTATCTATCTTCTTCTCAGACTAAAATCTGATTATAGCCACTGTAACCATCCAGAAGAGATAGTCTATCTGAACCTGAGACTATTCTCAAAATCTGATCCATATTCGGAAGTGGGTAATGATCTTTTAATGAAGCTTTATTAAGATCCCTGAAATCTACACATAGTCTGATTTCACCATTCTTCTTCCTAATAGGAACAAGATTGGCTACCCAACTTGAATGCTTAACTGGAAAAATAATACCTGATTCGATCAACTTGGATAACTCTTTCCTCATCAGAGGTTCTATTTTTGGATTTACAGGCCTCTGTTTCTGTCTTACAGGCTTAGCATTTAGATGTAACTCAATTGTATGTTGTGCTAGACTGGGATCAAATCCTTTCAGATCTTGGTATTTCCAAGAAAATACATCCTTAAACTCTTTGTAAAGATTAATAAATGACTATTTTTTAGTTAAGGAACATACCTTTCGAGAAATAACTTTTTCCCTTCATCAATTAAAATCTCTTCATAGTTATCAACATGTGTTGACATCTTAGTTTTGTCTTTTCTTAACTGATCATCAGTACTGAAGATGTCTTCCAATGTAACCAGACCTCGAGGAAATTTATTTGTCTTCAACTAAACAATCTAATCACCATATAAATGTTGTAACTTATCCTGATTAACTGCAGAGAACTCAACTTCCTGCTGCAAAACCTGCAGATTTGATCATCATTTTCAAAAACCTACCAATTTAAATCATTATCAGGTATTGAGGGCCTAACAATTAGCTTAATATGAAGTTGAAATTTTCTATTTTCCATCTATTCTAGCACTTGAAACTAGCACCAACTGCTTCAAGTCTATCTGCATGCTTGTTTTCAGCTCTAGGAATAGACTGAATATTAATAGCTTCAAAATCTTCCATTAAGTCTGAAACTCTATGTCTATAAGACTTCATTAGTGGATTCTTACAAAAATTAAAGTTTTTTACTTGATTGATAACCAACTCAGAATCACCAAAGATTTGTAATGTGTTGATACCTCTCTTTTTGGCCCAAAGTAAGCCATGAATTAATGCTTCGTATTCAGCCACATTACAAGTGCATGTAAATTGGAGACTCAAAGATAAGAAATACCTTTTGTTTGTGGGGAAGTGAGCATCAAACTTGCTCCTTGTCCTTTCTTGTTCATAGCTCCATGAAAATGAAGCTTCTAAATTCCTTTTGCTGAAATTTCTATTTTAAATAAGCAATGAGGGAAGTGGTGTATTTTCTTCATGCATACAATACACACCAAAAAGATGTTCTTCAACCTCCTTAAAAGGATCATGAGCGTGTTATTCAACTATCTTTTCATCCATAAACAAGTTAGAAACACCATCCAATGTTGAAACATGAGCTACCTCGTCAAAATCAGATTGATCAGGGTTGAATAATTAGCCACTGCATTTGAAGAGTGAGGCTCAATGTGAAATCTGGCCAATGGCTCGAATTGATAGTAACCTTAGTTCCATAACGTGTGGTGAAAAATAAGGACCAATCTGAAGAGAGATAACCTCCTATTTTTGCTATGAAATCTCTAGATAAGCATAAAGCAAAGTATGGAGGCAAGTCCACAACAGTAACATCTTGCAGAATAGAAACATTTGGGCAAGCATGTAACGTTACCTCCAAATTTTTGATTATACCAATCGTGTTAGTTGTAGTTCCATCAAGTTGTAAGACACTCCTTTCTGTAGGCTCATACTGCAATCCTAATTTTTCTGCAATCACTTTTGGCATAACTGTGCTACTTGCACCACTATCCACCATGCAATTATGAACTAAATGTTCTCCAATAATCAATGGTAAATAAAATGTTGGTGCTTTATTAATGTCATGAGCATTCAAAACTTTATGTACCATCTACTTAACTTCCTTAATACGGTCTTGCTCAAACGTTCCAAGGACCATATTTGTTTTTTACGAACTTCCTTCTCTGCTTTGTATTTGAAGAAATATGCGGTTTAGCTAGTTAAAGAGAAAGTAAATCTTGTTGTTCGGGAATACTTAGAGAATCTCACATTGAGATGTTAACATTATTCTTTTTCATTACATCAAAAATGTTAAAAGAAGCAATTGTCTTGGAGACAAAATCAAGCTGTCTTGGAGTAGTCTTTACTTGAAAACTGATTTTCGCTTCAATTGCCTTAGATATCTCGAGTTATAGACAATATTGTTGGATCAGGTTGTAGCTGTTTTTGATGACCTTTATCAACTAGAACACTTTTTTTGAGGAACAACGGGGTTGTTAGTTGTCTTTGGGACTGCTGTATCTTATCACTTGATGATAGGCAATATAGGCCTATTTTGTTGCTTTTGATTTTCAGCAGCCCTCCCTTGAGCCCTAGTAGTGACTGCAATGAAATCCTCCTCATTAAAAACTGACTAAATTCTATTCAGTGCTTTTTGAACATGAGTTTCTTGCTGCCCACCCTCCATTTGAGGCATAAACAATGTTTCAGATTGAGGTTATGCAACAAGATTGATTCGAGAAAAGCATTTGGGAAAGTTTCAAATTAAATGAGGTTGATTACAAGGCTGACACCACTTCTCTGTAGCCATATTAACTAGAACTAAAGTGTTAGAATAACTAGGAGCCTTTGGGTCAATGCCTTTCTTTGGTAAGGCTGCCTATAATTCTGATTCATTGATAAGGCTGCCTATTTTGTTGATTCTGTTGGTAGGGCTTATAAGGAACCTGGTAGGGTCTCGCAGAGTAATGTAATTTTGTTCTCAATTGAAGTTAGCTTATTCCCCATAGTCTATAAAGCTTTAAATACACAATCGAGATGGAGCTACAATAAGTGGGTTTTATGATATACATCCATGAGAGCTCGAAATTGATATTTTTCTGTCATTTTGGGATTTGGGTGCTCACCTTCTGTGGGGGGACTCATACATTCGACTTCCTTGAGTTTTCATGGTCATGATTTGGTCATTCTCGAGCTTTTGCTATCTGAATTTTGTACTCTCGAACTCGTGAGATTTTTTCAAAAATGGCCACCATCGATCTATTCGAGCTTAGTTCTTTGAGGTTTGTTTGCAGTTTGTACATTTGATTGTTTCCGATCTCTATTCTTTGGATACTTGTGTTGTTTCTTGACCTCCAAGAAATATTAATAATCAGTTATTTCTTTATATTTCCTATGTTTTCATGCCTCAACCTTGGTCATTTCGAGTTGAAACTCTTATCGGAGCTTCCCTTACCTCCTTCGCAACTCAAGGATTTGAAGAAAACAATTCGAAACATTAAGTTTCTTGATCCATTTTTTTAAAAATGGGTTTTTTGTAAAACTTTTAGAAAGAAAGAAATGCCGTAGTTTGTGAAATATTTGACATCTTTCTCCAAATCTTCAAATATCCTTTGTTAGGTATTGAAATATTTCGAATGGTTTCTATTCGAATGATGAATATAAGGCTTCATTTGAAGGGTTTTTCTGTTCATACATTCTTTTCTTTGATAGTCGCTCCACCTAGTCTTCTCTGAGATTTCTTTGCTTAAACCTCTACAACCATGTGGGTTTGTCACCATTGCATGATTGCGGGGTTTTGATATGGATTTCTTCTCAGTTTATAATTTTGAGCTATTTCGTGATCACTGATTGTAGGTCTTGGAAGCTTCAACCTGTTAGGATCTATACTTTAAATTTGATCATAACTGGAAATTTTTCCTTTATCGAATATGTAGGCTGCGAGTTGCTCTCTCGAATATCCCTGTATCTCTATTTTTCATAGCTCTAGATTTGTTCTAATGATGAAATTTTCCTTTTCTTTTCATTCGGAACTAGAACAGTGGCTTGACTTTGATATCTTATTTTAATTATCACATTACCTTTTCCTTGTGAATCCTCCAACTCAGAAACTAGTGCTGCCATCATCCTGGGACTGAAATATATAGTTATTTTGAAGAAAATAAGGTATTATCTTCTCAAAACTATATTTGTATGTTTGATTCTTTATGCAACTCTTTGACTTGGATATGAGGGCCATTTGTATGGTTATTTACCTTATATCCACGAAGATGATGATCCGATGCACAATTTAACCTTTCTACTCCAAGTATGATCTTGTCCTCGAATAGGTAATGATGTTCTACATGCTTGCCTTATTGTTCTTGTTAGTATGAAAAATTGTTTACTGAATTATTGGTGTTACAATTGTATGCTTTCTTTTGAATTGACCCTTTGTAACCTGCAAGTTTCACTTATACTCTTTGATATCTGTAGTAATTTTAAGTAATTCTTGATCTATTTTGATGTCACTATTAGGCACAAGCCTTGATTTAGATACTTTACTCTATTACTTTCATTGCATTTCTTTGATTTCAATTTGATATAGATGCTGGAAAAGTTGTAAATGTTGGTTTTATAGGGCGAAGCCCTGCCAAAATTTTTCCAGAATTATCTCTCTTTCAAAACATTTTCAAACTGGACATGTTCCTTGCTTGCAAGTATCCCCTCTATTCTAAAAGTTGAGCTCATGAAGACCTGTAGCTTGATCTGGTCTTTGCTTGTATAGCTACTATATGATGATCATTCATGCACTTTGTGTCTTCTGTAGCTTACTTCAAACTGTTCCTGTATCTACTTTTAATGTCATCATGAGATAGATTCTTTTTTCACTGTAGTAAGCTTCGCTTATGTTGTAGATAAGTACTACCTTGCTCGAATGAATGTACTTCATTGATATTATAGAAATTCTATGCTCTCATACCTGCTTTATTTTGAAAAATGTAACTTAGAAAAGCTGAAATTTGTAAGATTATCTTGGAATTTCAATTCCCTTTAACTATGTAAGTTATAAAGAATTATTTTCTACATAATATACTATATTTCTATCATTACTGACTTTGATATGTATGCTTAAAAATCTGAAATATTTATTTTATAAGGTGAAGCCCTATCAAAATTTTCCCAAAATATTCTCTCTCATCCTATTTCAGCTGTAATCCTTTTTTCTCTTAGCTTTAGCTTGTTGAAATGTGATTCTCCCTCTTCTTTTCAAACTGAAAAAGAATAATTCTATCTTCCATTCTCTCTTCTGAGCTCTAACTTCTTCCATTTGCAGAAAGTTTAACGAACTTTGAGTTGCACTTTGTGTTTCTTTGATGATGTACTTATGACTTATTTATTTCTTTCTTTGGCAACCTGTACCTGCACACTTAGGAAAACAATTAGGAAATATTTAGGCTTTTTGGCATCTCTTATGTCCATGTTTTCTTCTTTCTTTTCACTTTCTTCTTTTCGAGTGATTAAAACATGCATACGCTTTTGTCCTTCAAGTAGAATACATCTCCTATTTAGGGGAAGATTCATATGCATGAAGTAGGATAGTGTAGGAATATGGTTTGATCCTTGAGCTCGTAACTGATGGTTGATTTGTTTTTGCTTTTCAGGTACCATGATTTGAGGATGAAGGAGCTGGCTAGGAGATGCTCTACACAAAGAAGAATATACAAGGCAATGATGGGTTCACCCTCATACTCCTTTTCTTTCTCCTTCATGCATGTGTATCTTTCTTTTCTAGTCTGTAATTTACTTTTTAGTTACATCCCATGGCTTGTGTGGGAAACATTTGACTCTCCTTGTGAATAAAACATTGAATTCTATAAATGAGTTGTATATCTCTTTCTGCATTTCTACTTTCTGTATGGATTGTATAATGAACTAAACAACTTAGTAACATAATTGAATGTCTTAATCATAAAGGAAAGAACATTGAATAGAACTTGTAACATTCAGTAATGAACTCTGATTTCTTGTGATCTGCACTTATGTTTGTTGTCCCAAAACTTTACACTTCACCTATTCTATAATTGGATGTCCTCATCAAGACAACACAACTGTCCTTCGGGGCTTGTGTTCTTTTGTTGAGGATGATCATGAAATTGTAAACTATGTGATCTGTTACATGTTTTGTAACAGCACACATAGTTACAGATTTCATGTAATCTTTTTAAAATAAATTAGCAATAATGACATAATTTGATGTGATCTCCCCTAGCTTAGGTATACTTCACCTATTCTATCCATCGTAACAAACTTTCAAGTTGCCCATTTTTGCACAAGTGTAAAAATTGTCAACAGTACATATGCCAAGTGCATCCAAATTGACAATTGATTTTAATGTTTTCCTCATATTGAATCAAATGTGTTATTCTTACTATTAATTTCCTTTTATTTTCAATGTTTTCCATAGATTATGTCACTCTTATGCGTGTTATTCTATATTCCATGTTAATCATGCCAAAGGCATACCCAGTGGGTTGCATCGGCTGATTCTAACATCCATTAGGAATTGGACGGGTGAGGTTGGTGGAGGTAACATGTTGAAATCCAATGCTTATGCATTCCCTACACTCTCTCTTACCTTGAGAATCGTGTTGCAAATGTTAGAGGGCACATGTGTAACACCCACAATTTTGACACACCAAAACCATGTCAAACCTCATTAATTACTTAGGTGAATTTTTGGGATTTTTAAAAATGTTGTAAGGGTGATAATCATTAGTTGTGATCAATTAATTCCCATTTAATAAATTCTACAAATTCATAAGGTAGTCGGTACCAAATTAATAATTAAATATTATTAATTAGTTCCCAAAAATCATTACGGAGTGAACCCCACTTCACAAGTTCCATAAATTATATTTAAATATTGACTAAATTAATTTCATTTACTTTATCCACTTAAATTTATTAAGGCTATTTCCTAAGTTGATTTAAATTTTACTTCCTCGGGTAATTAACAACCATGCCACTCCATTAGTTATTTATCTATACATTTACTTTTAATTAATTAAACCCCATTCAATAATCTATCTAATGTCCAACATACCCTAGGTGACCCCATTTTTTAATTAAATCAAACTCATTTTAAAACATACCCATTCCCCAAAAAATGCCAACAACTTAAAAGGGAGAGGATGTAATCTCTACCATTAGAATTAGATCATTTAGAGCCAATAGATATAAGGTTTCCCTAAAAATCCCTAATAATCCTCATGGATTTTTTTAATTAACTTTTCCCCCTAACCTCCCTAATTTGCACTTGCAAGTTTAAAAGGAGGAGAGGATGGAAGCCATCAAAGCTTAGGAAACTCTTATGAAGGTTTTTATATGAACCATGCCTTTAAAGGGTTTATAAAATGTGTATATTTTCTTATTATTTTATGTTTAAGGGAAGATCTACCCTTTTTTGGTTATGGGTATTTTTCGTCCCCTTTTGTTTATAAAAAACACGGTAAACCGATTTAAATACATATTTCTTTTGATGCTTTAAACTATGCATATTTCATATAGGGGGTGTGTGTGTGTATATATATATATATATATATATATATATATAATAATTTAATATATATAAATAAGGTATAAGAGGGGTGACTATGTATATTGGCTGGGTCGGATTGTGTATAGGCCACGACTTTAGCAAAGAAATAGGGTTTGGGGATTAGGGATGCGCGACCCACCCCCATATATTATATGGTGGGGTGGGTTGACCCACCCAACCCTTTCTACTTTTTTTTGTTTATATTAAAACAAAGAAGGGTGGGAGTGGGGGTGTTCAACCTCTCCCTAAACAATATATTTTCTTATTTTTATTTAACTTTTTTTTTTAATAACATTCAACCATATAACTTCATATTATGTTTTCAATTTCACACACACACACACACACACACACACACACACACACACACACACACACACACACACACACACACACACACACACACACACACACACACACACACACACACACACACACACACACACACACACACACACACACACACACACACACACACACACACACACACACACACACACACACACACACACACACACAAATTAAGTTTGTTTGTAAATTAACATTTTTATAAATATATAGTTTTGAGATTTATTGTTATTTTCACCTAAAATAATTATAATGATTGGGAGAACATATTTCATTATCTTGATTTAGAAGTAATAAAAGGTCACATTATTTTTGTTTTGTAATTTTGTATAACTTATAACAAAATAATTTGAAATTTCTTTATTTAGCAGCTCATTTAGAAGAGAGAAAAAAAAGTATAAACACAACCAAACATTTGTTTTTATAAGAATACAAGGAAAAATAAGATCTTTTCATAAGGGAAATAAACCATTTTCTTAAACACGTTTCTAATTCCCAAGAAGATAAAAATTGATTATAACAAAATGCAACTTTAAGAGAACCATTTCTCTTAGGCAAATGCATTTCTCTCAAAAAAATGTAATTTATCTCAACCATATGCCTTTCTATTTTAGAGAGAACCATTTCAGATTTTAATAAAATGCAAACTTGATTTAAGTTTTAGATTCAAAACTCAATCTAATGCAAAGGAGATTCAACTTTAATGGGATGCAAATTCCAACCATACAAATCCCTTAGCTTAATAACTCATAGAAAGTTTTTAAATAATTAATTTACAAGAGATCAAATTTAAAATACAAGTTTACAAAATCTCTCCTCTCAAAGGTGGAGACTATATGTAAAATTTACAACAATATCTACCCTCACTACTTTAGGTTATGCCTTCATCCGGGGTGAGAGGACCCATTCACGTAACCCATGTTGGTGAAGGATATCAAGAGATCCTTGTATGCACAATGTTAATGAGATCCTTGAGAAAATATGATCAATACAACACAATCTAACTCTCACGAGTTGTCACACTAGAGAGTGGAGATGTTTCCTCAACAAGGTTTGGGTTACTAAAGACAATAATTTAATCCACGATTATCTCTCGCATATTTTGGCGGTGAAATTTTTTTCATTTGTGGTACACAGTACAAATAGGGGTAGTTCATGTAGGATTCATCATTTGAGAATTTTTTTGGTGGGAATTCAAGAAAGATAAATTTGACTATACCATATCTTTGAGAGCCTTTACAAATATTGGTAAAATCACATAACATAATGCTTCAAAATAGCCAAAATATTCCTTCAACCAGAAGGTGTGTATCAATGGAGGCCCAGAGATGCATGGTTTCACACTCTTTGAGAATTCAACACAAAGGCTCATGCTAAAGACTTAATTAAATGCTAGAAATCCTTGGTTTGTCACGCCTAAGATACACTCATAGACTTACAAACAATCTTTATCAACATAGTGAAAGTAAAGTGATTTTAAATTGTTTATTTCATTACCATATGAAATCTCTTCTCATAATGAAATTGAAAATGCCACAATACTAACACACGGATGAGATCTTGTGTGACTTAGAGAGATTTTAACATAAGATTGCAACAGGAACAAGAAAAACTATTTGAAAACATTTTGAAATAAAAGTAGACAAAATTATGCTTCATGATCAACATAAATTCATTTCAAGGTTCATTAGATTTATCAACGAGGAGAGTTTCTTGAACAATATCGAGCTTGTCAATGGATGTACACTTGCAACCATATTGAATTGATTAAATCTAAAACACAGGAAAATAAACGGAGTTTCTCGAGATAATCTCTTAGGAAAAATGGTTTCTCTTAAAATTTCTTAGAAAAATTAATCCCCAAACTTTTGCAAGAGTATTCTCATTGCATTTATACAATTTCACTCACTCACTCATCCCAAATTTTCCCCTAAAAGAAGAATATTCAAGGAATCCTTTGTTTGTTACAAGTTTGTTCTAGAAAGTGATGTTTAACAAATTTACACCCAAAAGCTGCCAGGTGGATAAATCATGAACTGATCACATTTCTCAATCCCTCAACTATGATTGGGATGCCATATCATAACCTTTGATAGTATTTTTAATCATTCTCTTATTTTGTCATGCAAGAAATCCCCTTTTAATAATTCTCAAGTGGCTCCATATGGCTTGATCTGACAAGCAATCCTTTTCACCTTTGAGAATACACCTTGAGAAATGAGTGCCCTCACATGGATACCTACATTTGTGCCTCTTAGAAATGAGTGCCCTCATATGGATTATACCACATATCTTTTCAACTGAACGGGTTGGCAAAAGCTCAAGTGGAGCAATGGAAGCCTCCACATGTCTATTCGCACAAATTCAAGGATGAAGTCTAGATGTGGGACCTCAAACAAGCACAAATCCATGTGCCATGGGCCCAAGGCCAGCCAGTGAAAAGAGGAGCCAGCGGAAGAAGCCTCACGTGTCTATTTGGCACAAATTCAAAGATGAAGTCTAGAGGTGGGACCTCAAACAAGCACATGATATCCATGTGCCATTCACCCCCAAGGTAATTTTGAAGATACCTCAGCCATTGGTGGCAAAAAAAGTCTCAATGTAAAGAGAGAGTAATATGAAAAGCCTCCATGATCCAGAAAATCGTGAAAATTCTAAGTCTGTGCTTTTGATATGGTGCACAAAAGTGGAGACCCTAAACAAGTGTGGGCTCTCCATGTGTCCAGAGAGAAAAAAATCGAATAACCATTGAACGTTTTTTTGGAAGAACCGGTGGGAAGGTTCCATGTGCCTAGGGTTCGAACCGGGTGAAAAGTTACATCGAAAAGAGATGCTTGAAAAATCTAAGTATGGGAAGATCCAATTACGAAGCCCTCCATGTGGCTCCTTGGTGTAACTGGCCAAAGGTAAGAACTCAGAGGCCATAACTTTTGAATCTCAAATGAGCAAGGCCCTCCATGTGTCCATTTTTCTAACAAAGATACTATTCATTGAAAAGTATGATCATGGGTAGAGCTAGTGGAAACCTCACGTGCCTCAAAATTTACCGTTGGTGCTCCTTCATAAAGTAAAATTCAGATTTGGAAGGTCCCCAAAAAGTGCAATTAAGGGCCCTCCATGTGGAAAGATTTGAGTTGTGTACCCATTCCACTCAATTTAATGGCATGAGAATTTCAAAATTTTCCCTTCCACCCTTCTCTCTCCACTTTTGAATTTTGATGTCAGGCCCTTATCTTGTAACGGAGTTCATGAAGCAATAAAATATCGGTTACATCTTCCCCTATTGTGTTTCCTATACATTTTTACTTCATTTCAAAATAGATGTTCTTAAAAACTCTTGGAGTAAAATGCTCCAGCTACCCGCACTCCTTGTATTTCACTTTGACTTTTCAATCTCGGTGTATCAAATATGTGACATTAATTTGTCCCTTGGAATTTTAGGTTAGAATAGAGTCGTAGATCAGTTTTATAACTTTGTTCCTTTTCACAAAAGGAAAGTACCCATTTTTTCATAATGATCAAACTAGAAATCGATCAACATCAAGGGTGCTTTTGTGGTTCGGTTGTTGACCTCAAAATAGTGTCACCCCATTTTGTCATTAAAAATATATGAAAAATTTATGGCCTCTTTGGTGCTCCTTCAAAATATTTTATCTCCCGCATGAACCTCAAAATTCCCAAATACCCACCTCTCCACTTTGAATTTTGATGTGGGCCCCAACGGAACTTGAGAAATATCTACCTTCCTTTTTTGCCATAACTCAATCCTTCTCCTTGCTTTGACTTTTCAATACTTACTCGAGGATCATGTATGAATCATATAAGTTGTTTCCTTGTTTCATAATTTGTTTATCTATAAAGTGTCCATTGTAATTATGGGGTTCCCCATTATCATATCATCTAAAAACTCATGAGGCTCTCCATAGTTGTTTCCTCTTTCCATTTTCCACAATCAAGATTTGTTGTTCTTATTGCTCTCTTTTTTCCTAAAAACTTGAAGCTTAAAAAAATGAATGGATGTAGCTTAGAGGAATGTATTTGAGCCTTGTAACATTTCTAAATTCTTTGTCCTTCGAGAAAATTTCATCTCTAGGCTCAAATGGTCATTTTTCTACATTTTACTGTTTCACGGGCGTTTCTCTCGGTCAAATTTACATCCTTACATCAACAGAAACGTGGTCTCTTTGGAAATGGCTTAAGTGAGGTACTCTAAAATTCTATGGATCGCCTTGACCCAAAACTAGTCCATGTGGAGGAACGACGCTCATTTGAATATTTTCTTTTTGGTTTGGCCTTGGAGTTTCGCTGGGAGGACAGGTGGAGGTTTTTGCTACTTTTCTCGGACTTAGAAATTTTTTATGTAGCTGGTATAGTTTGGTAGAATAAAGACACATGGTGAGCCCGCGCTCATTCAGGGTCTCCGCTCTTGGGCACCATTTTGAAATTGCACCATGAAGACACGTGGAGGCTTTACTTTGGGGCTTCCCATACTTAGTATTTTTAAAAAGGTTTTGAGAGGCCTGGGACACGTGGAGGGACCATGCATGTTTGAGGACCGGCCCTTGAATTTCATTTTAAAGAAGTGCCAGGAGGACACTTGGAGGCCTCCACTCACTTTGCATTTTTCTTGGACTTTTCAATAGCTAAAGGATATTGCCTCGGACCCTGACACATGGTGCCTTTTGCTAAGCTTTAAGCCTTCAAATAAATTTTTTGGGCAAAGACACGAGGTGATCCCACGCTCATTCAAGATCTCAACTTTTGGGGACCATCTCAAGATGTGCCATTGTGACGTGTGGAAATTTGAAAAGTCAAAAGGTGGGGAAGTGGACCATCTACGGTAACTTTGATTATTTGCCTCTTAAGGATTAAAGTATAAAAATGGCAAGCAATACCGAAAAAGGGAGGTCAAGGTTGGCTTTGAAAATTCAAAGGGGCGGGGAAACAAACCATTAGAGGAAACTTGGATGTTTTTCCTCTTGTTATCAAAAGGATTAAAACATTAAAAAGGCCTGCAGACCCAGCAGAGAATAGTCAAAAATTTTCCTCATTCAACGAGGAGATGTGGACTTAGGGGGGAAATTTGGAAAATTTTCATTTTATGGAGAAAGGAGTTAAAAGTGAAACAGAAGCATGGTTCCTATTAGTGTGAAATTACAAAGACACCCCAAATGAGTTATGGATCCACTTTTCTAAGGCAGGGTCATTTGGTGTGATTGCATAACATTGAACTTTCCCCAAGGTGTGGGACCTTGCAAAAGTGGGAAATATCTCTAGAGAAGGCTGGTACCTCTTCCTAAACTACCTATGACGAGCTACTCCAGTGTAGGAAAACTAAATCTAACCTAATCTAACCATTCCAAGGAACCAAGGAGAGAGAAAGAGGGAAAAAAACAGAGCCTACACTAAAGTGGTGATATACCAGCAAAGGAAGCGAGATATTCTATTGAGGGAGAAAGAAACAAAGAAAATGGAGATGAGGTAGGTCAGACAGAAGTGACACAGCCGAGATCTTCAAAATCACCATTAAACTCCATGAAACACAACATCCGCACTGCAAATGTGAAATACATGCACAAAAAAACAAACGGAAGGGAGAGGCACGTAGAAATAACAAAATGATGCAAAGGGTTGAAGAACACCAAAAACATGTTTTTATTGCTCTAGAACATGCACAAACCATTACATTTCTAGAATAGAGGCACAAATACATTTGTCAAGCGTAAGAGAAGGTCCACTGCTAAAAAATGGTGTTGATAAAAAAATTTGACAGAGTTTCTCTATGCCCAAAATGGATCCCTTTTCCAAAATGAGAAGTGTTACTATATATAGAAGAATAAGAGAGGGGGAGGAGGGAAAAGTAAGATCCTACTCCAACCACCATGAGATACGCATTGAATCCTACCTTGAAATCTCAACCACTGAATATCAATTCCTTCTGCAAATTTGCCCACAATATGTCACTTCTAGTTTCCAAAAATGAATCGAATCAAATCGATAGTTTAAGAGCAAGAAGATCCTACATTAAAGGTTCAAAGATGTTTTCTCCATTTTCACCTACCGGATCCCGAAAAAATGATTTTTTATCTTTCCATGGCATAGAGGATGTTGATATGTTTCCAATGGTGTTAGATTTGAAATATTTCGAGCCCTGAGTCGAAAGATATGCCCCTTTCTGAGATTGGACACGTGGAGGCACCGCACTTACTTGAAAGTCCAGCTCAAAGTTTACCTTTGGAGGAGCGTCAAGTTGACACTTGTTAGCCTCCATAGATCCTTAGACCTTTCAATGGCCCCTCTTTTTATTTTAGAGCCTGCTCGAGTCTGTCAAATAGATTTAAGACACAGATTCGCGTGACAGAGCCATTTCTTCTCTTTCTTCTCGCACAAGGTCATTTAAAATTTTGTAGGCCTCACAATTCCATTGTAGAGTCCCTCTGCAACCAGTTTTCAAGATTTAAATGTGTTTTGTCTGATTCTTTCTGTGCGGGGTCGTGGCTGATCCAATATTTTTCCCAGGGGGCAAAATATGGATAACAATTTGGTGACTCATGGGGACATCTACTGCTAGATGAAGAGACCAGTGGCCTTGAAGCATCCATTGGGCATGGATTCTTCCTGATAAACATGAAATTGATCTAAAATTTTGAAGATCTGATCCCTGAGCCACTGCGAGCTTGATTGTATGCCTTTTCTATGTTTTTTCTGACCCTGAGTCTGCACTCTCAATTTTCATAAGGAAATCTTGGAAATGGAATTTCTGAGAGTAGAAAATTGTTTTAACTCTGGGGCTTTCATCTATCCCTAAAATGGACTATTTTGAAATGAATTTAGTTTCTCTACATTTGTTTTCTTTGAAGATGGAAACTATTACAGGTAACTATGAGTTTCCCTGCTATGAATACTGAAGATCCTGGCTTTATGCACCTTTGGAGAAATGCGAACAAAACTTATATACAGAGACCAAATCATACATGCCTCAAATGAGACATGTAGAGTGTGCATAAGCACTTCTTCTGCTGGAAACAAAGTCTACTCCTACTCCTACACTAACTAGAGAGAAATAATGCTAAACAAAGCCCTGCTACAGGTAGGGAGAAGTAGCTTCCCTTTCTCAAGGGCAACCATGAAAATGATTTGACACTAAATATAGCTTGCCTGTGTGAGTGAAAAAATGAAAATAATCCTATCCTCCACCCAAATCATCAAGGTATCAACATTAATGGAAAATACCTCCTCAAGCTAACTTGCATTCAACTCCTGGAGGTATTGATGATGACCCTTGGTGCTTTGGTATTCATCCTCATGCCCTGAAGTAGGCATGACTGGTTTTGGTTTCTCCTTTGGCTCCAATGAAGCCAAGTACCTGATTGGGCATGGTCTGATCCTTTGGATGTGCCCATTTCTCTGAAATTTAACTCTAAAAATGGAGTCTTCTTGTGGACCTTCTTGGGTGGATGGTGTGAGAGAGATGATGACATCCTCCTACCTTTTTTCTTCCTCCTCCTTTGAAGAACATGGAAGATCAAGATCTTCCAACCTTGGTTCCAGAGGGCCATTATGGAATGTAGGTTGTTGCACTTGGATGTTCTCCTTCATGGCAGTAGGTTCATGTGCTTAGAAGGTTGAAGATGGAGGAAAAAATGATGTTATCTCCTCAGGCTCCTCTTCATTAAAGCAATCTTCCAAGTATGACAAGTATTCTGCCTCCTTGTTTTCCTATTGCATGTGCTCTACCTCTTCCATGGTGCCTTCCTAATTTGTAATTTGATCACCATGGCTCCTTCACTCTCAAACATGAATTTTGAAAGATCAAATTCTTCTTCAACATCAAATATTAAATGGATGAAGTGGGAGGAAGAAATGAAGTTTCTTCGTAGCCTACTCCACACTTAGGACCTTATAAACCGTATGGTCCTCCTCTCTCTGCTACAAATTCAAACTAAGCCCCCATCACTCTTCAACCTTGATCGCATCTATTGGCTTGACCATCAAGGGAATCTTTGTAAACCCAAATTTAATAGCTAAACTCATCAGATTGTCTATTATTTATCTTTTGTTGGGATCCTCTTCTTGCTTTCCTTGACTAGATTCTTGAGTATCTTCCCAACATGGACTTGGGAAAGTAAGAGGAGTGGCAAGTTGGGGTTCAACCAACTTTGCAATTGTTTTTGGTGGGGAGGGAGGTGGAACTTCTTGTTTGTTTGGAGGGGATGATTGTTTGGGAAAGGAAAGGGGAGAAGAAATGAAATGGGGTGGAAGACTAGGGAATGGAGAAATGGAAGCAACACTTGGGGCAGTAACTGGGTAGCTTAGAAATTAGAGCTTGGGTTGAGAGAGTGCTACTTGAGAAAGAGAAAAAGAAAAGCTATGAGATGTTGTACTTACCCATTGACGATGGTGTTTTGACTCCAACTCATAAGCCCCGATCTCCTCGAGTCCATTATGCGAGTTGGGGCAACATTTAAACCATGAAGTGTAGTTTCTCCGAGGGTTGTAATGTCTTGGAAAAAGGCCTTACCATAGAAAAGGTGCCCTATGACCAATCTTGAATGCCTTCATTTGTGCTATGCCCCTTGACTGAACCATGTCAGCCTCCATTTTTTGAATTTTCTCCAACAAACTAGCATTCTCCACATAGTTGTCACCATTGTATGTGCCCCATTGTTCTTGATAAGCTTTATGGCCAAACTGACTTTGACTCTGCTCATATGGGTAAGCATAATGGTCCTTGATCTGATCATAATGCTGATTTGGAGTAGTTGGGAAATACATTGGAGCTGGATTGCATTATTGTAAGTGTGAGTTCCATGAAGGGAATGAAGTCATGATTGCACAACCTCATGGAATGGGAGAAAATGAAAGAGATGAAAGAAGAAAATGGATGAAATGAGTGGAAATGGATGGAAAAGGTCTGCAACTCCAGAGAATGAGTTTTTGAATAGATGGAGTCGCTATATGTGCTTTAAATGTGCCTCTAAAGGATGAATCTCACCAAGAACACATCAACTTAATGAAATGAAATGAAGACCTCTTGGTCCCACCGGACATGCCAAAAATTTTAGTGTGAATTCACATCACCCCAAATGAGTTATGGATCTAATTTTCTAAGGTAGGCTCATTTGGTGTGATTGCATAACATTGAACTTTCCCCAAGGTGTGGGACCTTACAAAAGTGGGAAAGCTCTCTAGAGAAGGCTGGTTCCTCTTCCTAAACTACCTGCCACGAGCTAATCTAGTGTAGGAAAATTAAATCTAGCCTAATCTAACCATTCCAAGGAACCAAGGAGAGAAAAAGAGGAAAAAAATAGATCCTACACTAAAGCGATGATACACCAGAAAAGGAAGAAAGATATTCTATTGAGGGAGAAAGAAACAGAGAAAATGGAGATGAGGGAGGTCGGACAAAGTGACATGCCCAGATCTTCAAACCCGCCATTAAAATCCATGAAACATAACATCCTACACCTGTAAATGTGAAATACATGCACAAAAAAACAAAACGGAAGGGAGAGGCATAAAGAAAAAACAAAATAATGTAAAGGGTTTAAGAACACAACAAAAACACATTTTTATTTCTCTAGAAGGTGCACACAGACCATTACATTTTTGGAATAGAGGAAAAAATACATTTTCCAGCGTATGAGAAAGTTTTCGCACAAAAATGGCATCGTGAAATAAATTTGATAGAGTTTCTCTATGCCCATGTAATGTCTCCCTTTTCCAAAATGAGAAGTGTTACAATATATAGAAGAATAAGAGAGGAGGAGGAGGGAAAAGTTGAATATTTTCCAACCACCATGAGATACGCATCGATCCTACCTTGAAAGCTCAACCAATGAATATAAATGCCTTCGCAAATTCACCCATAATATGTCACTACGGTTTCCCTGTGGATTGAATCAAATCAGATCTGGTAGTTGAAGAGCAAGAAGATCCTGCATTAAAGGCTCGAAGATGTTTTCTCCATTTTTCACCTACCAGGCCCAAAAATGAATTTTTAATCTTTCCATGGCATAGAGGACGTCGAGACATTTCCAACGGTGTCATATTTGCAATATTTCAAGCACTGAGTCAAAAGATATGCCCCTTTCTGAGATTTGACACGTGTAGGCACCGCGCTTACTTGAAAGTCTGGATAAAATTTTTCCTTTAGAGGAGCATTGAGTTGACACTTGTTAGCCTTTGTAGATCCTTACACCTTTCAATGACCCTATTTTTTATTTATTTTAGAGCCTCCCTGAGTTTGTCAAATAGATTTAAGATAGATTAGCAGCTGACATAGCCATTTCTTCTCTTTCTTCTTCGCACAGGTCATTTAAACTTTTGCGGGACTCGTAATTCCATTATAGAGTCCCTCGCAACTAGTTTACAGGATTTAAATGTGTTTTCTTTGATAATTTCGGTGCGGGGTCGTGGCTGATCTAATATTTTTCTCGAGGGGTGAAATATGGATAAAAATTCCAGGGACCCACATCAAAGACTAGAAGCGGAAGGGCGGAGCTGCGGGGGAAACTTGGAAAATTTTCCCTTTTCCAAAAAAGAGGTGAAATAGCTGAATTTGGCTATGGTTCCTTTGGGACCCACCTTAGGACACGTGTTAGGATCATTTCTTAAGGGTAGAGGTGTGGAGCAAAAGGTGAATATTTTACATTTTCCAAAAGTTGTAAGAGCAAAAAGGAACCCATGAGCCCATTTTAAAATGGATCTCCCATGTGGATGGTCCAAATTTAAGATATAAATCAATAGAAGCTGTGCATCCGGATCTATTTTTTCTACCATTTTCACTCCAGAGCTCCTAGGAATGCGTATTCTTATGATTATTTTAATCATTTCTTAGAGTCTCCTACACACCAAATGAAGTAGGAACATTAATTTGGAAGCCTAGTTTGGTGGGAAAGGTATGTAAATGTCTCTCACCATTAATATGTAATATGACTATAGGATTTGGTCTGATTTTTATTTCCTTGGCACGCGAAAGACCTTTTGATATCTGGGTTTGGTGAGAAAAATATAGGGACATCTTTTACCATTAAGATGAGATCTGACCTTTGGGCTCAATCCGGTCTTCCATTTCTTCTTCCTAGGCACGCGAAGAACCAGATTTGATAGATTAGGGGTGGAAGTGATCTACTAGAAGGAGTTGAATGCAGGAGATGTTCGAAGAGATCTACCCCCGAGCACGACAACTTGTTAAAGATCTGATTACGGGAATCGCGATCGGGATAATGGCAAGAAATGGTACACTCAATGTTTGGATTTTTGGGAGGAAAATGCTATGTTGTAAAATGTTATAAATAGGCATGATTTTTCCGTGAAAAGGGTTAGAGGTAGGAGGCTATCATGTTGGAGTGTTAGAGGTCGAACTAACTTTCTAAGAGTAAAGCTTGATAGAGCTCATCTTTTTGAGGACTGTTTGAGAAACCTGTATATCTCTTTTGTGTTAAACTTGATCGTGTCAAGGTGGTTGCAAGTGTATAACCATTGAAAATTTCTGAGATTGTTCTAGAAACTTTTCCTTGGTGATAATTTTAATCAAATTTGAGTTATTCTATGTTGAATCTGAGAAATTAGTGTCTGCTTTGTTTCAAAATGTTTGCAAATAGTTCTATTTTGTTCTTATTGCAATATTATCTTGAGATTTTTGTGAAATCACATAGGATCTCATCCCTATGATAGTGTGACAAGATTTGCAATTTCATTTCAAGAAGAGCCTTCATTTTGGATGAGATAAACAAATTTAAAATCAATTCATTGTCATTTGTTGATAAAATTTGTTTGTAATTATTTGGGTGTACCTTAGGCGTGGTTAATCGAAACTATAATGTTTAATTGAGTCTTCTAATTTGAGCCTTCATGTTGGAGTATTAAAGATTATGTGAAAATGTGTTGATTTGGGCCTCCATTCAAGCAAACCTTCGGTTGAAGGAATGTCTCGTGATTTCGAAGCTTTCTGCTATGAAGTTGCTCATTATTGTAAATTCCCTCCAAAGGTTTGGTATAATAAAATTTATCCGCTTCACCTCACACCAAAAATTCATTTAAAAACAAACAATCATACCCATACTAGCCTGTTTGTCATGTGTGTATACAAATTCATAATTTTTACTACCAAAACATGGAGAAACAATCGAGTTTTCATTGTCTTTCATGGCATGAACTTTGCTTAGAAAATATCTCCATTATCTAGAGTGATAACTCGTGAGAGTTAGGTTTTGTTACATTGATCATAGTTTCTTCAAGGTCTTCTTAACAATTTCACAAGGAATGATATCTCCATCTCCTCCATAAACAATGAGGCTACAAGAAAGGGTCCTCTCACCCGGTTGAAAGCACAAACCGTAAAGTAGTGAGAATATGTCAAATCCTCTTAAGGTTGCTACCCATTTCTCCACATCTGAGTGATAAAGAGCAAGCTACATTTCATCCTCAGCTACAAAAGGACACACTACATGCTATGCTTCTCTCTAAGCTTCCTACCGGCACTGTGATGTCTGCTAAGCTTCTAAGGAGAATCAATTTGGGTAACACCATCGGCACCGTTATGGGGAAATAGTGGTTACAGTTCATATTCAGAACCTGGTAAACACTTATTATATGCTCTATGTGCTAATACATTTTTCAAACATCATCTTGTGTTTGGGCTTGTAAGAAGTATTTCAAGGTTGTAAATGATGTGTGTAATTCTTTCAGCTTCCACACCTAGTGCACTAGATTTCATTGGTAAATCTAGGTAAAAAAAAGTCGATCATCCCATTTCTAGTTTCTAGTATTGATGACATTTGATAGATCATATTTTAGTGTCGAGAAGCATCGAGAGGTTTGAGCAACATCATAGGTCCGACATGAAGCTTAGTGACAAGTAGAGCATGTAGTGTGTCGTTTTGTAGCCAAGGATGAAATGTAGCTTGCTCTTTATCACTCATATGTGGAGAAATAGGTAACACCCTAAAGAGGATTTGACATATCCTCACTAATTTATGGTTGTGCCTTTCAACAGGGTGAGAGGACCCTTTTTGTAACTCCTGTTATTTATGGAGGAGATGGAGATATCCTTCCTTGTGAAAATGTTAAGAAGAACTTGAAGAAAATATGATCAATGCAACAAAACCTAACTCTCACGAGTTGTCACTCTAGATAATGGAGATATTTTCTAAGAAAGGTTCGAGAGCCACTAAAGACAATGAAAACCTGAGTTGTTTCTACATGTTTTAGTAGTAAAAATTATGCATTTGTATACACACATGACAAATAGGGTAGTATGGGTATGATTGGTTGTTTTTAAATGAATTTTTGTGGGAGGTGAAGCTAGATAAAGTTGATTATACCAGACCTTTGGAGAGACTTTACAATAATGAGAAATTTCATAGCAGTAAAGCTTGAATAGTCAAGACCTTCCTTCAACTAGTAAGGTGTGCTTCAATGGAGGCCCAAATAAGCACATTTTCACATAATCTTCAAGACTCCAACACGAAGGATGAATTAAAAGACTCAATTAAACACTATAGTTTCTGATTAACCACACCTAAGGTACATCCAAAGACTTACATACAATATTTATCAACAAATGATAGTGAATTGATTTTAAATTTGTTTATCTCATCCAAGATGAAGGACTTCTTGAAATGAAATTACAAATACCATTAAACTATCACAGGGATGAGATCCTGTGTGATTTCACAAAAATTCAATATAAGATTGCAATAGGAATGAATAGAACTATTTGCAAACATTCTAAAACAAAGAAAACACTAATTGCTCAAAGTCAACACAGAATAACTCAAATTTGATTAAACTTATCAGCAAGGGAAAGTTTCTAGAACAATCTCAGAGCTTGTCAATGGTTGTACACTCGCAACCACCTTGACACGATCAATTTTAACACAAAAGAGATATACAGGTTTCTCAAATAGTCCCTCAGAAAGACGGGCTCTATCAAGCTTTCTTAGAAAATCAGTTCTGACCTCTAACACTCCAACATTCCAACCTCCAACCTCCAACCCTTTTCATGAAAAAATCATGCCTATTTATAACATTTTACAATAGAGTTTCCCCCCAAAACCAAACATTGAGTGTATTAATGCTTGCCATGATTTCGATTGTGATTCCTAGAATCAGATCTCTAAAATGTTGTTAGGTGCTCATGGGGGGTAGATCTTGAACATCTCCCACATTCAACTCCTTCCTTCTAGTAATCACTTTTCCTTTACTCACCAACCACTTCCATCCCTAATCATCCAATCTGGTTCCTTACGTGCCGTGAAAATAAAATGGAAGATCGGATCGAGCCCAAAAATCAGATCTCATATTAATGGTAAAAGATATCCCCGGATTTTCCTCACCAAACCAAGATATCAACAAGTCTTTCACGTGCCAAGGAAAGAAAAATCAGGCCAAATCCGACAGTCAGATTGCATATTAATGGTGAGAGACATTTACATACCTTTCCCACAAACCAGATACTAGATTAATGTTCCTCTTCATTTGGCATGTAGGAGACTCCAAGAAATGATAAAAACCATAAGAATACGCATCCCCAAGAGCTGGAGTGAAAATGGTGGAAAAATCAAATACAGATGCACAATTTCCATTGATTTCTATTTTGAATTTGGACCATCCATGGAGATCCATTTTAAAATGGGCCTACGGGTTCCTTTTTCCTTTTACAACTTTTGAAAAAATGTAAAATTTTCACATTTTTCTCCCACCTCTCGCCCTTGAGAAATGAGCCTGACACGTTTCCTAAGGTGGGTCCCAAAGGAACCACGACCAAATTCTGCTATTTCACCTCTTTTTTGGAAAAGGGAAAATTTTCAAAGTTTCCCCCGCAACTTTACCCTTCCATTTCTAGTATTTTATGTGGGTCCTAGCGGAACCACACTTCCTTTTTCACTTTTAACTCCTTTCTCCACAAAAGGAAAATTTTCCAAATTTCCCCTGGAAGTCCGTACCTCCGCCATTGACCGGGGAAATTTTTTTGAATATTCTCTACCAGGTCTGTGGGACATTTTGATATTTTATCCTTTTGATAACAAGATGCAAAAAATCCAAGTTGCATGCGATGGTCTGCTTCCCCGCCCCTTTGAATTTTCAAATCCAACCTTGACCTCCCTTTTTCGGCTTGCGGGCCATTTTGATACTTTAATCCTTAAGAGGCAAAAAAACTAAGTTTCCCCGATGGTCTGCTTCCCCACCTTTTGACCTTTTCAAACTACCATGCTTCACAATGGCGCATCTTGAGATGGTCCCTAAAAGTTGAGATTTGAATGAGCGCGGGCTCATCACATGTCCCTGGCCTCGAAAAAAAATTTGTTCAAGGCTTAAAGCTCAGTGGAAGGCACCATGTGTCAGGGTCCGAGGTAATCTCCTTTGGCCGTTGAAAAGTCCAAGCAAAATGCAAAGTGAGTGGAGGCCTCCAAGTGTCCTCTAGTAGCTTATTTAAAATGAAATTCAAGGGCTAGTCCTCAAACATGCACGGTCCCTCCATGTGTCCCAGGCCTCTCAAAACCTTTTGAAAAAGACTAAGTATGGGAAGACCCGGCGGAAGCCTCCACATGTCTTCATGGTGCAATTTCAAAATGGTGCCCAAGAGCGAAGACCCTGAATGAGTGTGGGCTCACCACATGTCCCTATTCCCACCAAACTGTACAACTACATAAAAATTTGTCTAAGTCTGGGAAAAGCAGCAGAAACCTCCACGTGTCCTCCCGGTGCAACTCCAAGGCCAAACCAAAAGCAAATCTTCAAATGAGCGTCGTTCCTCCACATGGACCAGTTTTGGGTCAAGGCGATCCATAGAAATTTTAGAGTGCCCCGCTGAGCCATGTCCAACCAAAAGAGGCCACTTTTCTTTTGATGCAAGGATGTAAATTTGACCAGAGAAACGCCCGTCAAACCGTAAAATGTAGAAAAATGACCATTTGAGCCCAGAGATGAAATTTTCTCCAAGGAAAAGAATTTAGAAATGTTACAAGGCTCAAATACATTCCTCTCGAGCTACATCCATTCATTTTTCTTCAATGTATTTAGGGAAAAAATGACAAGGAAAAAAATCCTGATTGTGGAAAATGGAAAGAATGGGAGAGCTCGAGTTTTAGATGAACAAAGAATGGGGGACCCTAATTACAGACCCTTTCCAGATAAACAGAGAAACAAGGAAACAACTATGGATCCATACGTGATCCTCGGCCCAGGAAAGGATTGATTATGGCAACAAAAGGAAGGAAGAGACTTCTCAGGCACAACACGGGGGAGATAAATATGGTAGAGGCCATAAATTGATAGATTTTAATGGCAAAATGGGGCGAGACTATTTTGAGCACCAACATCGGCTTTGACTCGGGATGGGAACTCCCTGTGAGTGCCACAAGAACAAGGTAGACCAAGTGCCAAAATATCCATTGGGAAAAGGAGTCAGCTTGCAGAGCACAAAACCATAACCATCCCCCAAAAAAGAACCAAGAAACCAACAAAAACAAGCCACCAGGGGCTAGAACAAACAAAAACATGAAAGACAAAAAAAACAACAAACTATACACTTGTATAGATGATGCTCACCTACCTTGATTCAAACAAATCAAGGGAAATTTCCAAATGTCTTTTATGCTGGATATGACCATGCCAAGAGGTTCTGATATGTTTTCATCAACTAGAAATATACCTCTTTTTCTTCTTTGTTCAGTTTGTAAACCATCCATTTTCTCTGAAGCTCCTCCATTGTGTTTAGGTCAAATTATTTAACATTTTTCAAGGCTGAATCATAGACCAAATTCCCTAGAAAAAACAACATACTTAGGAGCTCTATTTTCAACACTTTCATACTCCTGAAATCCACAAAACTCACAAAGTTGTTAAGATCAACATCTGCTTGCAAAACTTCATAAGATGCATTTCTTGGGTCTTCAATCAAGTACATCATCTTCTTCTCTCCATATAATTTCACCAAGTTTCCTTCAATGGGATAGTGGCATAAGACATGTCCATTTTCACACTACCACCAACACCTACTACCCATTTTCTTGACAAAAACATCCCCCACTTGGCAGGGCAATCAACAATCACTACATCAAGTTTTAAGTTCCTTCCAGGATAAGATGCAAGTTACACAACTAGATATCTTTGACACATCCCACCACTGGCACCTCTCTAGAGTCCATGGAAGTGCACTTCCCATATGTTGTTGTTACTTTGATACCTAATTCATTCATGACCTCAAGAGGCATGACATTACATGAAGCTCCAAAATCAAACATACAGTTATGTAACAACTTGTCTTTGATAACTAGGGTAGTGAAGAATGGATCCACATTCAACTGGGATTTAACCAAAGAAGTTCCTAAATAAACCTCTGGTGGTTCCCCCAGCTCTTCCAACACTTGTGGCTTTTCCAACTCTACAATAGTAAGGGGAATCTCAACCTTGTTTACATCTCTGCCTTGTATGATCTCTTCCTCTTTGAATCCTAAATATTCAAAAGCCCTCTTCTTGTGCTCAAGGATCCTAAGTAGCTCAACAATTGGGACAAGAATTTTTATTTGACTCAAAACTTGGGCAATGTCATATGGAACAAATTTGGGTAAAGCAGCACTAGGAGAAAGATTGGAAAATTCATCAGATGGAATGGGATTCTTTTCAGTTTGGGCATGGGGAGGAACACAAGTTTTCTTGGGGAAACACAATCTCATGCATTTTTCTTTGGGGTTTCTTTGGTAAGCAATGGAAATTTTGACTTGGCTTGTGGCCCCTTGGCAGCTTTACTTATGGTATTGTGCTCCTTTTCTTGGGAAACTACAACATTCATTAATAGTTTCCTATCTTCTTCTAAAGGAACTCCTCCATCATACTTTTCAATCATTAATGCCCTCAAGTATTCAAAATCATTAGTGGGAAATTCAAAAGCTTGTATAGTGTCTACTTCTAAAGTATGAGAGGGAGGAAGAAGAGGTACCCAGTGGATGCAATCCCAAAAAATAACAATAGTTCTAGCACTTATTACCTCAGTTGAAGTTGCTTCCCTTGGTGAACTTGTACAGGATCTCCATCATGCAGACATCATCATCAATTTCATCATCTGATACTTCTTCAACTTCTTTGATCTTCCTCACATGGAGCATGGGGCATGAAACATCTGTCACACCAATCAATGACATTTGTCTCCTCTACAACAACAACTCTGGCAGCCAAAGGATCAGGTACCATTCTAGTTTTCCTGGCTCGAGGACTATTTATTTCCAAATCCAACAGGTCCCTTGCCTCTATCATCAGATCTTTGATCATTTCTATGATGATTTGTAAACTTGTCTTGGCCTTGTTGCTTGTGTTGACCTTGTGAACTCTGCCCAATCCCTTTTTCTACCTGGGCTAATTTGTATGATATTTCTTTGATAGCCCCTGCCAAAGTTTTCACAACTTCCTCCAAATCAGTAGCCTTACTTGTTTGAGGATTTTTCGGGTTAATTAGTTTTACACCCTCCCTTTTGGAGGCTTTCCAATTTCCTTGATGTTGTTCTCTATTTGCAGAGCCATGGTGAATGCCTACCTCAAATTAGTAGGGTTTTTGTCCCTCAAGTAGTAAGTAATTTTTTTATCAAATGCATCTGAATATTTGATCAAACATGACTCATCACATGGCCTTAAGCTAACATGAAATCTTCTCAAGGTCTTGTTAAACCTTGTGTTGAAATCATGTACCGACTCATTAGGATTCTTCTTGATGTTTTCAAATTCTAGCAAAAGAAACCTAGGGTTAGTTCTATCACCATACTGCAATCTAAATGCATTGTTCATCTCTGTCCAAGAATCAATGGAATTATCTGGAAAAGCTTTATACCAGTCCCTTGCATCCTCTTCCAAAGTATGGATAAACAATTTGATATATACATCTTCATGTTCAATCTCAAAGTATTCCATCATATTGATAAAAAGATTTAAATGTTGATCACCAGTTATAGCATTATTTCCTTGGAACTTTGGTAATCTATTTCTTACATCATGGGAACTGCATTTGGATAACCAACCATCCCTGTAAAATTTATAGGACAAAAGGTGTTTACAATAAAAGGGTGTCTGGGTGGGGGTAGGGCCATGTTGTTTTGAGGAGGTGACCGGGAGGAGGGGTGAAAATTGATAAGGGGTAGAGGGTCGTTGAAACACATGAGCATAAATTTCAAAATGGATATCCCATAAAGGCCTTGTCTCTTGGAAAACCTCATCAACTATTGAAAAGATAGGGGTAGAATGAGAAGCAAACTTTTCATAATCAAATGAAGGCCCTTCTTTAGTTTGAGAATTCAATTCCACAAAGAGGCTACCTGATTCAGAAGCACTTGAATGGTAGTCTTAAATGATAGGCCGATCAATTTCATCAATGGAGATCCCTTTTCTTGTCTGTTGATCTCCAACAACTCTCCAGGATTTTCTTCCTTCTGACTTTGTTTTTCCTAGCTCTGGAAATAATGTCCTTATAGGATCCCTAGCAAAGAAAGATCTTCTTCCTTCCATTATTTTCTAAGATCAGTAACAAAAATCAAATCACTTGACAGAGGTTAAGACATTGGTACTCATCAAGAATCAGATCAACAAGGAGTTGCCACTAAGGATTTCCACCTTAGTTGTGCAAATGCACTAAAAATATGATTTGTCAAATGTCTTCAATACTAAAATTGGAAATGGGATGATTTGAATTTTCTTTACCCAGATCTGAACACAAGATTTATGTATTAACTTAGATCATATAAGAAGTGCTAGTGCACTAGGTAAGGTGTTGACGGGATAAATAGATGGATGGGAAAAGAAAATTTACACACAACATTTGTAACCTTGAAATACATTTCTTACAAGCCAAATAGACACAAGATGATGTTTCTAAAACTTATATTAGTTCCACTTAGAGCAATATAAGAAATGTTTACGAATGTGGTCCGAATATGAATCTGTAACAACTATGTCCTCGACAATAGGTCCTCGCAAGTAAGGTGTTGGTACCCAAATTGATTCTCCCTCAAAAGTTGAGCAAGCATCACAGGTTTGGCAGGAATCTTAGAGACAAGTAGAGCATGTAGTGTGTCATTTTGTAGCCGGGGATGAAATGCAGCTTGCTCTTTGTCACTCAGATGTGGAGAAATGGGTAGCACCCTCAAGAGGATTTGACCTATCCTCACTACTTTATGGTTGTGCCTTTCAACTAGGGTGAGAGGACCTTTTTTAGCTTGTTGTTTATGGAGGAGATGGAGATATCCTTCCTTGTGAAATTATTAAGAAGACCTTGAAGAAAATATGATCAATGCAACAAAACCTAACTCTCACGAGTTGTCACTCTAGATAATGGAGATATTTTCTAAGCAAGGTTCAGGCCACTAAAGACAATGAAAACCTGATTGTTTCTACATGTTTTGGTAGTAAAAATTATGCATTTGTATACACACATGACAAACAAGGGTAGTATGGGTATGATTGGTTGTTTTTAAATGAATTTTGGTGGGAGGTGAAGTAGGATAAAGTTGATTATACTAGACCTTTGGAGGGAATTTACAATAATGAGCAACTTCACAACAGAAAGCTTCAGAATAGTCAAGACATTCCTTCAACTAGAAGGTGTGCTTCAATGGAGGCCCAAATCAACATGTTTTCACATAATCTTTAAGACTCCAATACGAAGGCTCAAATTAGAAGACTCAATTAAACACTATAGTTTTTGATTAACCATGCCTAAGGTACACCCAAAGACTTACAAACAATATTTATCAACAAATGATAGTGAATTGATTTTAAATTTTTTTATCTCATCCAAGATGAAGGCTCTTCTTGAAATGAAATTACAAATACCATTAAACTGTCACAAGGATGAGATCTGTGTGATTTCACAAAAAAATCAAGTATAAGATTGCAATAGGAATGAATAGAACTATTTGCAGACATTCTGAAACAAAGAAGACACTAATTGCTCAGAGTCAACATAGAATAACTCAAATTTGATTAAACTTATCAGTAGGGGAAATTTTCTAGAACAATCTCAGAGCTTGTCAATGGTTGTACACTCGTAACCACCTTGACACGATCAAGTTTAACACAAAAGAGATATGCATGTTTCTTAAACATTCCCTCAGAAAGATGAGCTCTATCAAGCTTTTCTCTTAGAAAATCAGTTCTGACCTCTAACACTCCAACATTCCAACCTCCAACCTCTAACCCTTTTCACAAAAAAATCATGCCTATTTATAACATTTTACAATAGAGTTTTCCCCCAAAAACCAAACATTGAGTGTACTAGTGCTCGCCATGATCTCGATCGTGATTCCTAGAATCAGATCTGTAAAAAGTTGTCAGGTGCTCAGGGGGTAGATCTCTTCGAACATCTCCCATTCAACTCCTCCTCTAGTAGATCACTTTTCCTTTTACTCGCCAACCACTTCCACCCCTAATCTATCAAATCTGGTTCCTTGTGTGCTCGGGAAGAGAAAATGGAAGATCAGATCGAGCCCAAAGGTAGATCTCATCTTAATGGTAAAAGATGTCCCCAGATTTTCTCACCAAACCAAGATATCAACATGTCTTTTCACGTGCCAAGGAAAGAAAAATCGGGCCAAATCTGACAGTCAGATTGTATATTAATGGTGAGAGATGTTTATAAGACATTCCCACCAAACCAAGATACCAGATTAATGTTCCTCTTCATTTGGCGTGTAGGAGACTCCAAGAAATGATAAAAAAACCATAAGAATACACATCCCCAGAGCTCTGGAGTGAAAATGGTGGAAAAATCAGATACAGATGCACAACTACCATTGATTTCTATTTTGAATTTGGACCATCCACGTGGGAGATCCATTTTAAAATGGGCCTATGGGTTCCTTTTTTCCTTTTACAACTTTTGGAAAAATGTAAAATTTTCACATTTTGCTCCACACTTCCGCCCTTGAGAAATGAGCCTGACGACACGTTTCCTAAGGTGGGTCCCAAAGGAACCACGACCAAATTCTTCTATTTCACCTCTTTTTGGAAAAGGGAAAATTTTCCATATTTCCCCATAGCTCCACCCTTCTACTTCTAGTCTTTGATGTGGGTCCCAGCAGAACCACACTTCCTTTTCACTTTTAACTCCTTTCTCCACAAAAGGAAAATTTTACAAATTTCCTTCCAAAGTTCGCACCTCCATTTTGATGAATTTTTTTGACTATTCTCTTTGTGGGCCATTTTGATGTTTTAATCCTTTTGATAACAAGAGGAAAAAAATACAAGTTGCCTCCGATGGTCTCACTTCCCCACCCCTTTGAATTTTCAAAGCCAACCTTGACCTCCCTTTTGTCGGGCTTGCGGGCCATTTTGATACTTTAATCCTTAAGAGGCAAAAATCCAAGTTGCCCCCGATGGTCCGCTTCCCCACCTTTTGAATTTTCAAACTACCACGTGTCACAATGACACATCTTGAGATGGTCCCAAAAGTTGAGATCTTGAATGAGTGTGGGCTCACCATGTGTCCTAGCTGAAAAATTTGTTGAAGGCTTAAAGCTCAGTGGAAGGCGCCATGTGTCAAGGTCTAAGGCAATCTCCTTTGGCCATTGAAAAGTCCAAGCAAAATGCAAAGTGAGTGGAGGCCTCCAAGTTTCCTCCTGGCGCTTCTTTAAAATAAAATTCAAGGGCCATTCCTCAAACATGCATGGTCCCTCCACATGTCCCAGGCCTCTCAAAACCTTTTGAAAAAGACTAAGTATGGGAAGCTTGGTGGAAGCCTCCACGTGTCTTCATGGCATAATTTCAAAATGGTGCCCAAGAAGCGGAGACCCTGAATGATCACGGGCTCACCACATGTCCCTATCCCTTCAAACTGTATCAGCTACATGAAAATTTATCTATGTCTGGGAAAAGCAATGGAAACCTCAACGTGTCCTCCTGGTGGAACTCAAGGCCAAACAGAAAAGCAAATCTTCAAATGAGCATCGTTCCTCCACGTGGACCAATTTTGGGTCAAGGTGATCCATAGAATTTTAGAGTGCCCTATTGAGCCATGTCCAACCAAAAGAGGCCACATTTCTTGTTGATGCAAGGATGTAAATTTGACTGGGAGAAATGCTTGTCAAACCGTAAAATGCAAAAAAATGACCATTTGAGCCCGAAGATGAAATTTTCTCCAAGGACAGAGAATTTAGAAATGTTACAAGGCTCAAATACATTCTTCGAGCTACATCCATTCATTTTTCTTCAAGTATTTAGGGCAAAAATGACAAGGACAAAAATACCGATTGTGGAAAACATAAAGAACGGGAGAGCCCAAGTTTTAGATGAATAGAGAACGAGAGACCCAAATTACATACCCTTTCCAGATAAATAGAGAAACAAGGAAACAACCATGGATCCATACGTGATCCTCAGCCTAGGAACGGATTGATTATGACAACAAAAATAAGGCAAGGATTTCTCAAGCACAACACGGGGAGATAATTTATGGCAGAGGTCTGTAAATTGATAGATTTTAATGGAAAAATGGGGCGAGACTATTTTGAGCACCAACATAACCTTGAATATTAAAGAAACAAACTTCAACCTTCTTCCAAGTCCAATCCAATCCCAAAATAAAGCTACCAAGTTCCAAAACAAGTAACCCCCAAAACAACAAAGAATTCTAATTAAATAGAAAATGGTGGAGAGAAGGGTGAGGTGGCTCCATGTAGGATGCCACATCATTTCCCTCCAATCCACCTCATAAGTTAAAAAAAATACCAAGGCTTTATAAATGGACAAGGTGAGGATATTAAAAATTTCATTCAACACACAAATTGCCTTTCCATACTTCCAAGGACACAATTAAGAGGGTTTGTAAGAAAGTGCAATTAATTACCTATTTTTCCTTCAAAAACACATAATGAGGGCTAATTTTGACCCTTCACTTCATAGGTAAGGTTGGTGGGTGATTTTAAGAGGTATGGGACAAGCATAACTTGTCCCACAAGCCTTCAAAAATGGGCTCAAATCCCAAATTCGAGATTTGAAAAGTGGGGATGAGTACACAACTCAAAATCAATAAAATCCATCTAAAATCAATAAGATAACAAGGACTATCTACCACATTCAATTCCCACTTGGTCACATCTCCTAATTAGCATAATCTACAAGGTTAATTAACTTAAACAAGATCACACTCAAAGCACAATAAAATGAGATGACATCACAATTAAATAAGATCACATGCACAAATAAAACAAATAAATAAAAGGAAATACAACATTCACCCATGGTCACATGTGAGGTTTCTCCCCATGGAGATCTCCAAACTGCTACGACATGTAAGATGATAACATAACCACAAAAATTCCAAGGTGACTTTGTTGTAAACATCTGATATTCTTCCATGGTTAGTCTCCTAGTCCCTTCTTGCTTGTTGTGATTTTTAATTTCTTTTAACCCACAAAACAATACGAACTTTGGCCTCAAGTTAACATCAATACGTTATGGAAATAAAACACATATTAAACATCCATCATATAATCCTCAAAATACATCATAGTTATGCAATTCTATCATAAATTAATATTTATAATTACCAATAATCACAACTCCTATTTTATGACAACCATGAAATTCATATACTTGTTGATCATCTAATATCATCACATAGTTAATAAACCACAATATCAATATACACATGGTTAGAAAATGAATTAAAACATATTCACAACTGCTATGAATGTAAGATTTTAGTTTATAAATAAAGAAACACTAAATCAACATGTATTTTAACATCTACCAATATCAGCTAGGCATCCATACAATCCATGATAAGAATCAAATCACAATAATAATCAAATGTCCATATAAGCTAACAATATGCTATCAAGAATACTATATCCATATCCATGTCTCTAAGTAGCTAATAAACATGATCAAAGAACAAAAGAGGAGTGGGAACTACAACATGGAATATGTTCTAAAAAGAAGAAGCATCAAAATCATTAATCTCGCAGAAATTTCTGCACTTTAACACGCATAAAATCTCCATAGAAGTAATTTCCAGGTCAAAATTCAGAAACTTATGCTGCAACATCAACAATTTTCCATTAGAGTCCATGGCTAGAGGAGGAAATTATGGTATCCTTGATCAGTGCAATGAATCTCTTGGGTTTTACTTTGACAGAAAATGAAGATGGCTACAACTTCTTATCTATGGCGGGGATTTTTTTAGTTATTTGGTTAATGGAGTTTGTGAGGTAGTATTTGGTTTAATTTATGGATTTTTTTTTGTTCTCCTCTGTTTTCATAAAATCTTGAATTACTAGATCCTTTGATTCCATGGAAACTAATTAGACATGTATGGAAATAGCTTGATGCAGAAATTTGTGTATAACATGATGAAGTTCGAGGTTAATACCTCCTTTCACTCTACATTATTATGGATGATTTTTGTTTTTTCATGTTTTTATGATTTTTGGTGATGGGTTATTTGTTTTTTTGAGTACATGCAGCTATGGGTGGTATTTCACCTTTGTACAGGCATTTGTGTATTTGGGTCTGATATATCTCAATGGATTCAGGCCCAAGCATATTGTAAATCCATGGAAAACATACTTAAAGCTTTTAGGTGTCCTCATGGAATCCCATGGATTAACCAAAGGATATATATAATTTCTCATTTATCCTACCCAAATAATATTCAAATGCACTAAGGTATGTGCTATGAGTTAATAAATTATCCGATTATGTGATCTAAGTCGGTTAAGGTATAACTATGGGATATGAAATGAGATGAGTTTTAAGCCTCTGTGAAATTTGAGTAGATGTTTTTTCTAATGGGTGTTAAGTTGTTGTACTTAATTTCATTAAATGATAGCCAAAATGAATGCATTTCAAAGATTCTATTTCATTTAAGTTTACACCCACACAATTTTTTGTGAAATCGCTTGAATAAATTTAAGATTTGCATGTGAACAACTATTTCCAATGATGATCATGGGGGCCTTCATACCAGCCTTGAGAATAAAGTACTCTTTAGAGGAATATGTATTTTTCATATTGCTTGTAGTTGGATTGACCATTTTTACCCTTGCTAATGGTTAGACATCTCCAAATTTCCACGTACTAGGAGCTATCATGGTCTCTAAAGCCCTAGTTATACATGCCTTACTTGGAACTCTCTAGGAGGCCATATTAACCATTGACCACTCTACAACGTAGGTATTATTTTGGTATTGTTAGTGCAAATCAGCAGCACCCCCTGGATGTTGATCATATTTCTAGGTTGATCATACTAGCATCCAGTGTGATTTCACAACATTGAATCCTTTCTCCAAGTGTGGGACTTGCAAAAATGAGAAAGGAATATCTAGAGAAGGCTAGTTCCTACTCCTAAACTACCTGCCACAATCTACTCTAATGCAGGGGAAACTAACTATGCTAATCTAAATTTCCAAGGGACCAGGGAGAGAGAATGCATAAAATGAAAGCCTACACTAAAGCGGTGATACACCAGAAAAGGAGTGGTGAACACTTCTAGTTCTGCAGATAGACACAGATCATGGAATGTAACATAAACATCATGCACAAACTGATAAGATGTAATTTAAAGTTTGAAATGAAGCAAACAACACAACCAGAGGACTGAAAACTGATCACAGAGCCTGTATTGTCATTTCCACTATCAAAATCCTTGCATTACAACATCAAAAAGGTAGAAAACCTATTACAATTTTAGAAGAGGTCTGATACTTGCAAAAATCACTTGTTGAAGGTGAAAGAAGAAGCTTGCTATCCAAAGAAATGTTCCCCTTGAAAATGAGCCAAATCTAGCTTTTACAATGCATGGGTCGAGCCCAGGAGAGAGAAAATGTGAAAAATGTGGGAGCCATTCCTCATTGAATGAAGATGCATTAAAACAACATGGGCATCCTTACAGACCCATCCCCTGACATTTTGGCCATGCTGAAGAAGAATGCGACCCATTTTGCATTAAAATTGGTTGTTGAAACGTCAGTTCTGGCCATTACCACGCGCCAGAGATGTTTCTTGATTTTATCTCTCCAAACTGAACCAAAATTCAAGATTGACCCTAGAATCATGTAGAGAATTTCACCAGCTTTCCATTGATATAAAGAACATGAAAATCTGAGCTCTGGATCGAAAGTTATGGCGATTTGAAGATTTAGGGAAAAAAAAAATAGCCAAAACGGATCGATCGGGAAAATATTTGAATTTTTCCCGCATGCTCTGCCACTTGGATGACACGTGTCAGGCTCTGATTCATCATGGGTTCATCCTTTGAAAATTCCTTTCGGGCCCTTAAACTTGGACACGTGGCACTATTTTATTGGTTCGGGCCTGAGGGGCGCATTTTTACCTTGCGCCAAACACTTAGCAACTTTTCAACCTTCTGACACGTGGCACATTTTGATTCATCCGTGGGCCTCCTTGTCTCTTTTTGGCCATTTCACCTTTTCACGTCCCACACATCCCACATGTACTCTTTGTCCCGGCTGTCCCGGATGAAAACCTCCGAACCGCCCGAAATGGACCTTCTTGTGGCAAACCGGCCGATTCGCGCCCCACGCGTACCTCGTGTACCTTTGTCCCAATCGTCCCTGGCTCCTCGTCCAGACAAATATCTTCGAACCGCCCGAAATGGACCTTTTGCGCCAAACCGGCCGATCCACGTCCCCACGCATACCTCTTTGTCCCATTGCTGCCTACCGGATGAAAATCTCGAACCACCCGAAATGGACCTTCTTTGTGCCAAACCGACCGATCTACGCCCCACACCACCTCGCGTACCTTTGTCCCACTGTCCCAAAATCGGGTGAAACAAAAGACTTAGGCAATTTTTTTTCCTTTCGCCGATTGATTTTCGCGTCCCACGTGTCCCGACATCCCAACTGTCCCGCAGACCGCCTGGACTAGGACTTAGCCGATTTTCTTCATTTTTTCGGCCCCAAGCTTGGTACAACGAACCTCAGTACGACCCGAACCCTTCAGACCCAAAATGCCTTAACACGTCCTCTGCAACCTTATTTTTGCATTTCTTCTTGGGTGGGGAGTTAGAAAAAGGCCGAGGGGACCCTAAAAACATGATTTTGGGCCTCGAATCAATCTTACTTGCTCAGACTGAATAATCTGATGCATGTTATCAAAATTACCCTGGGGTGAATTTTGGATAACAATTTGGTGACTCAGCGGGGTCATCTGCCTGCTAGATGAAGTTACCAGTTGCCTGAAGCATCCATTGGGCATGGAGTCACTTGATTCTCTGTTTAATACCCCAACTGACTAGAACGTTGCAAGGAGGAAGATGGAAAATCACCTGATGGAAGCAAGGGCTGCAAAACATCTCCAGGGATAAGCAAGCCTGTGCCAAAGCACTTAGGGAAAGCAAAACAACCTACAACAAAACAATGTGCACAAGCACTTGGAGGGATGAAAACCTAAACTAATATTTACAAGGTGGAGAATTTCCTTTAGTAGCAATGCTTTAGATAGATTCCATTGACTGGAATCTGCAGTTCTTCGCCATCCAATGAAGACAATTGGAAGGCATTGTTGTCCTTACACTTTGTGACCATGTATGGGCCACTCCAAATGGCATCAAATTTTGAATGCCTTCCTAGTTTTTCTCTATCTGCATCCCATTTTAATACTAGATCTCCAACTTGGAAAGATCTACTCTTGGCCTTCCTATCAAAGGTCTTCTTGATCAAAGCTTGATCCTTTTCCATTGCTTGGGATGCCTGATCTCTGATCTCTTGGAGCTCCATCAACTCTGCATATCTCACCTCCATGGGCCCAAACTCTAGCAACTCTAATTGCTTCATGAGTTCCAATGTTGGCAACTCAAGTGACATGGGCAAGATTGCCTCTCTTCCATAAACAAGCCTGAATGGAGAATTACCTGTGGATCTCTTGGGAGTTATCCTATCAGCCCATAAGGCTGATTTCAGTTTGGTATGCCAAGACCTCTGATTCTCATCAAGAGTCCTCCTAATGATCCTCAACAAGTTCTTGTTTGTAGATTCAGCCTGGCCATTACCCTGAGGGTAGTAGTTTGATGAAGTACTTAGGTAGATCCCATTCTTGACAGCCCACTCAGTCACCTTGGATCCAATGAATGCTAATGCATTATCTGAGATTATTGTAGCAGGTATGCCAAATCTGGTTACTATCCCCTCATAGAAGTCTAAGATGCTAGACTCATTTGCTTCCTTGAGTGCTACTGCTTCAGTCCATTTGGTGAAGTAGTCTGTGGCTGTCAAAATCCACTTATGCCCTTGGCTTGAATTGGGATTAATGACTCCAATGAAGTCTAAACCCCATTGCATGAATGGCTGGTCAACTGAAATTGGATGCAATGGGAGGGCAGCAAGTCTCTCTTTACCTGTGAAGAATGCACAACTCTTGCACCTTTTGATCCACGTGAAGCAATCACTGAAAATATTGGGCCAATAATAACCAGCCTTCATGATTTTTAGGGCTGTCACTCTTGGTGTAAAATGACCACCAGCTGGTCCACCATGGAACTCTTCCAACACCCTATGAATCTGATTTGTGTTAATGCATCTCAGCAGCACTCCATTCACATCTTTCTTGAACAAAACACCATCTACTATGGCATATGGGACAGCCTGCAATCTGAAGTGTCTTCTTTGGGTTTTGTTCATCTCTGGAGGGCATAGGCCCATGCTTAGGAAGTGCATTATACCTTGGGTCCAGCAAGGAGTGGGGACAACATTATCCTCTTCTTGAGTGCTACCTTGCACATGGCTGTCTTGAACTGTCAAAACAACCTCTTCTTCATTGCATACTCCCTTTTGCTTGCCCAGAATCAGCTGCTCACACAATCCTTTTCCTCTTACCAGCTTGGTGACCTTGATCTCAATGTCATACTCCATGACACGAGTGATCCAACCTGCTCTTTTCTCATTCAAATCCTTGTTGAGGAGGAAGTCTTTAACTCCCGCATGAGAAACCAACAACTGGACCTTGTTGTTTGAGACTAAATGCTTGAATTTCTTCAAGCTTCTGATTACTGCAAGAACATGCTTCTCAATAAAAGAATACCTCACCTCATAGTCCTCTAGGATTTGGCTGAAGAAAGCAATTGGCTGCTCATCATTGTCTTTATTCTGCTGTACCAAAATGCGAGATAGTATCATCACCCCCAAATGCATAGAGGATGAAATCCTTGGAGAAATCGGGTTGATGAGAGTTGGTGCTTGGGAGATGGCCTCTTTGATTGCTTCAAAACTCTCCTTGCCTTCTGCTATCCACTTGAAAGCCATGCTTTTCTTTAATATTTTGGTGATAGGTTTGACAAGGGCTGCAAAATCTGGGACAAACCTCCGAACAAAGTTTATTCTCCCCAAGAAACTCTGAAGGGCCTTCTTGTGGCTTGGAAATGGTAGTGCTCTTATGGCTTCAACCTCTCTGGATCAATTGCTAATCCTTCTTTGGAGACAATATGGCCAAGGAGCTTTCCTTCATGTGCTAGGAAGATACACTTCTTAGGATTCAAAGACACTCCAAATCTCCTGCACCTTTGGAAGACTTGTCTCAAATGAGAGAGGTGGTCTGCTGCATTCTTTGAAAAAACAGTGATATCATCAAGGTATATCAGCACCACGTTGTTAATCAAACCTTTGAACGCCATGTCCATTGCTCTTTGGAAGGTAGCTCCAGCGTTGGACAACCCAAATGGCATTTTCCTGTATGCATAAGTTCCCCATTTGGTTGTGAAGGCTGTCTTGAACTGATCTTCTTCCTTCACCATAATCTGATTGTAGCCCGAGTAGCCATCAAGTAGTGAAAACCTCTCGGAGCTAGCCACCACTTGCAAAATTTGCTCCATAGAAGGGAGTGGGTAATGGTCTTTGAGAGATGCTCTATTCAAGTCTCTGAAGTCAACACACAATCTGATCTCTCCACTCTTCTTTCTAACTGGAACTAAGTTGGCAACCCAACTAGAATGCTTGATTGGGAATATGATTCTTGACTCTATCAACTTATTCAATTCCTTCCTCATGAGAGGTTCCATGTGTGGATTGACTGGCCTTTGTTTCTGCCTAATGGGCTTAGTATTTGGATCCAACTCAATGGTGTGCTGAGCTAACTTGGGATTGAAACCTTTCAAGTCTTCGTAGCTCCAAGCAAACACATCAGGGAACTCTTGACACAGCTGTATGAACTCATACTTTTCTTGTTCAGTTGTCATCTTTCCAATTTGCAATGGTTTGTTCTCTTCCACCAAGATGGATACTGAATCTTCTCTCTTGACCTGAATGTTTGCTTTCTCTTTCCTAAACTGATCATTGGGATTGAAAATGGACTCCAAAGTGATAAGTCCCTTGGGCAGCTTGTTAGTTCTCAGCTGTACCACTTGGTCACCATACTGCTGCTCTAACTTTTCCTGATTTTTGGCTGAGAATTCAGCCTCTTCTTGTAAGAAATGGATGATTTGCTGATCATTTTCAAACACTTGCCAACTTACATTGTTATCCGGCACTGAAGGCCTCACAATCACATGGATGTTTGGTTGTACCTTGTCCTTTTGAATGCTTTCCACAATATCAAAGGCTGCCCCAACTTCGCTAAGCCTGTCAGCAGCTTGGTTCTCTTTCCTAGGAACTGATTTGATGCCAAAGCCCTCAAAATCTTCAATGAGGTCCCACACCCTATTCTTGTAGCACTTGAGTAGATCATTCTTGGCAAGCATGCTGCCCTTTGACCTGATTTACAATCAATTCACTATCACCAAAGACTTGCAAGTTCTTTATTCCTCTCTTTATTGCCCAATGCATCCCTTGCACCAAGGCTTCATATTCAACAATGTTATTGGAGCATGCAAACTGAAATCTAAAAGCTGAATAGTACTTTACTCCTTGAGGTGAAACCAACATGGCTCCCCCTCCGCACCTTGTCTACTCCTTGATCCATCAAAAAACAAGCTGCCATACCTCATTGTCATCCTTGTGGTCTGGCTTGGTGATGCTAGGAATGGGCTGATCTTTTTCATGTATGCAATAGACTCCTAGCTCAGATTCTTCTACTTCTTGATAAGGATCAAAAGCATGCACCTTGTTTTCCCATTCATCAAGAGTTAGATCCGGGATGCTTCCAACCTTGGTGTCACGCCTTCATCGTTGCTTGGATAATCTTCTTGATCAAATGCCGAATAGTTGGCATTGATCTGACTTGGAGTGTAGGGCTCAATGTGGAAGTTTGCAATAGGTTCAGACCTGATTGTAGCTTTGGTTCCATACCTCGTTCTGAACAACATGTGTGACCAATCAGACAAATATCCTCCAATCTTGGCTGTGAAATCTCTTGACAAACATAGGGCAAAGAGTGGTGGAAGGTCTATAACTGATACATCTTGTAAAACAACAACATTTGGACATGCATGCAAGGTAAGACTCAAGTTTCTAATCACCCCAACTATTGTTACTATTGTCCCATCCAACTGCACTACCCCTTTAGATATGGTTTCATATTGAAGTCCTAGCTGATCAGCTATTTGCTTGGGCATCACTGAGCTACTTGCCCGGAATCAATCATGCAATTGTGCACCAATTGGTTTCCAATGATTAATGAGACATAAAAAGGAGGGGGCTTCAACATTTTACCTTGCTGTCCTCCATGATTCCCTTCTAGGTAGCATTTGTGAGCACCTTCTCTTGCATTTGGACTTGCTGATTTGAAGCTGGCCAGTCTTTCATGGCAGCTTGTAGCAAATCTCTCTGGCCTGGGATAGATAGGGATTCCCACATTGATATATTTACATTTGTCTTCTTCATCTGATCAATGATACTAAATGGTGATGAAGGATCTCTTTGTCCCTTGGTTTGCATATTCATCCCTTGCACATGGGCAAGCAGCAACTGGCATGTGAGTTGGTTTAGGAGCTGGTTTGGGTGCTCCTTGCATGTTTGGAACTACATTTTGTTTTCCAAAAGCTTGTGGAGTGGTAGAAGGTTGTGGATTACTTGGAGCCAATGGCTGTCCTTCACCCAAATTTCTCCTTTTTGACCTTGTGTTGGCTGCAACACTTTGAGAGGGTATTTGATTCATACCATAGAAATCTTCAGCCTGCCAATTGACAAGAGTAGTTTCATTCGGAGATGTTCCTTGCTGAGGTGCTTCTTGCTGCTGATCCTCTTCGTGGCTGGATTCTTGCGACCCACCAATGGTTTGCACCATAAGAGCCTGATTTAATGCACCGTTAAAGCACATTGATTGGTTATGTGGCTGACCGCATGGGAAACACCAATCATATTCTTGGGCCATGTTATTTTGCACCGGTACCAAAGCTCTGGATGTGGATGCAACATTGGGGTTATCGGGCTGAAATGGTCTATTGGCAGGAGGCCTTGCTTGATTTTGATTTGTAGCTAGATTGGGTGGTCTTTGAGGCTGATATGGCTGCCTGTTAGGCCGAGCTTGAGGCTGATAAGAAGGTCTAAAACTTTGGGCTTGCTGCCTTTTGAGTGTAACCAGCTCATTACCTAGATTTTGCAATTGCTTCATGACTTCTTGAAGCTCATTTGGGGCACTTGGAGATGAAGTAGAAGCTTCATTTGAACTCTGATTTCTAGGGGTGGGAGAAGGAGCTAAGACAGGTGCTTGACTAGTACTTGGGCTCTCTAAACTTGGATATAATGGCATTGGAGGCCTAGGAGCTAGCTTTCCAGCTTGAATCAAACAATTTTCAGCTCTAATGGCAATGCTATAAGCAATAGGGATAGTTGTGCCTCCCATGGATTGAATCAACATAGAAATATCAGAATTTAAGGCTTTAAGGTAATATAGAAAAGCACCTTCTGCTGCTGGCCTTACTGCCACTGGAATCCTCTCCCAAGTCCTTTGAAATCTAAAGTTGAAGTCGGTCAGCTGCTCATTGGGAGCTCTTTTGATAGTTGTCAGCTGCTCCAAAAGGGACAAGTTGTCTCCCTTTTCCCCAAACTGCTCATGGAGGGCTATACATAGCTTAGTTCCAATTTTGGATAGAACCTGAGGCAAGGCTCCTAAACCATTGTAAAGCTTTCCCCTTGAATGAGGATGCCAACAATTTGACAGCAACTTGCATCTCATTGATTTCATGAATTGCACAAAGGTTGGCAATGTCTTTAACATGATCACCAGGAGTAGTCTGGTTCTCTCCAGTGAAGTATGGAATGTTCTTCAATGCTGCACCTGGGATTGGATGTTGTGCATTGAGAGCAAGTGGGCTGCTACCAGTGAAATTGACATACGGATTCGGTGGTTGCGCCATTCTGATTGGCCTGAGAACCCTTGTTGATTGGATGAAAGGCCTACCAGGTGGAGGTGTTGACAAGGTTCTATTAGGTGGAGATGGAGATCTTTGAGCTCTTCTTCCCCTTCTTTCTCTTCCTGGAGATAGGTGTAGATGAACAAACAATCCTTCCTCCCTAGTTCTTGACCTGGTCTGTATTCTTCTCATAAATTTTCCAGGCTTGGACTGCTGAAACCAGCGGATTATGCTTCTTTTGGAGTCGCCAGATGTGTGATTTTAAGCTTCTTCAAAGCTGGAACTTACAACAAGTGCACATCGATCTTGTTGCAATAAAAGTGAAGACCTCTAAGGTCCCACCAGGCATGCCAAAACTGTTAGTGCAAATCACAGCACCCCCGGATGTTGATCAGATTTCTAGGTTGATCATCTAAGCATCCAGTGTGATTGCACAACATTGAATCCTTTCTCCAAGTGTGGGACTTGTAAAAATGAGAAAGGAATCTCCAGAGAGAAGGATGGTTCTACTCCTAAACTACCATGCCACAATCTACTCTAAAAGGGGAAACTAACTATGCTAATCTAAATTTCCAAGGGACCAGGAGAGAGAATGCATAAAATGAAAGCCTACACTAAAGTGGTGATACACCCAGAAAAGGAGAGGTGAACACTTCTAGTTCTGCAGATAGACACAAATCATGAAATGTAACATAAACATCATGCACAAACTGATAAGATGTAATTTAAAGTTGAAATGAAGCAAACAACACAACCAGAGGATCGAAAATCGATCACAGAGCTCGTATTGTCATTTCCACTTGTCAAAATCCTTGCATTACAACATCAAAAAGGCAGAAAACCTGTTACAATTTTAGAAGAGGTCTGATACTTGCCAAAATCACTTGTTGAAGGTGAAAGAAGAAGCTTGCTATCCAAAGAAATGTTCCCCCCTAGAAAAATGAGCCAAATCTAGCTATTTACAATGCATGGGTCGAGCCCAGGAGAGAGAAAAATGTAAAAATGTGGGAGCCATTCCTCATTGAATGAAGATGCATTAATAGCATGGGGTAGGTGACCCATCCCTTGACATTTTGGCCATGTGAAGAAGAATGCGACCCATTTCGCATTAAAACTGGTTGTTGAAACGTCAGTTCTGGCCATTACCACGTGCCAGAGACGTTTCTTGATTTTATCTCTCCAAACTGAACCAAAATGCAAGATTGACCCTAGAATTGTGTAGATAATTTCACCAGCTTTCCATTGATATAAAGAACGTGAAAATCGAGCTCTGGATCGAAAGTTATGGCGATCTGAAGATTTAGGGCAAAAAAACAGCCAAAACGGATCGGCGGGAAAATATTTGAATTTTTCCCGTGCTCTGCCACTTGGATGACACGTGTTAGGCTCTGATTCATCCATGGGTTCATCCTCTGAAAATTCCTTTCGGGCCCTTAAACTTGGACACGTGGCACTATTTTATTGGTTTGGGCCTGAGGGGCATTTTTACCTTGCGCCAAACACTTAGCAACTTTTCAACCAACCTTCGACACGTGTGCACGTTTTGATTCGTCCATGGGCCTCCTTGTCTCTTTTCGGCCATTTCACCTTTTCACGTATCCCACGTCCCGTGCGTACTCTTTGTCCTAGCTGTCCCAGATGAAAACCTCCGAACCGCCCGAAATGGACCTTTTGCTTGGGTGAAGACCGGCCGATTCCATTCGCCCACGCATTCCTCGCGTACCTTTGTCCCAATTCCCAAACACTTCGCCTGGGACAAATATCTCCGAACCACCCGAAATGGACCGACTTGCGCCAAACCGGCCGATTCAGGTCACCTCGCGTACTCTTTGTCCCGATGTCCCGGGACGAAAACCTCTAAACCGCTGAAATGGACCTTTGCAGCAAACCGGCCGATTCGCGCGTCCCACGCTGCATTACCTCGCGTACCTTTGTCCCAACTGCCCCGTCCGATCCGCGCGTGAAACAAAAGACTTAGGTAATTTTTCCCTCTTTTCGGCCAATTCAGATTTTCACGTCCCACGCGTCCCGACGTCCCAACTATCCCGCAGACTTCCTGGACTAGGACTTAGCCGATTTTCTTCATTTTTTCGGCCCCAAGCTTGGTACAATGAACCTCAGTACGACCCGAACCCTTCAGACCCAAAATG